>CM074737.1:131639664-131819664 GCA_037367245.1 Phrynocephalus guinanensis
GGAGGGGCAAAATCCAGGGAAGGTCTCTCTCTCTCTCTCTCTCTCTCTCTCTCTCTCTCTCACACACACACACACACACACACACACACACACACACACACACAGAGAGAGAGAGAGAGAGAGAGAGAGAGAGAGACAACCCCCTTGTCCAGCGCCAGCTTTCAACCATTCCTGCATCATTACTTCCCTCCCACACAGATATATGCAGGATGCCTCCGGAGAAAGGTCCCTGCCACGCCACGATCCAGAACTGGTATTACGACTGGGAAACCCAGAAGTGCAAGAAATTTTCTTATGGAGGATGCCTCGGGAACAAAAATAACTTCAAAAAACGCAGGGAATGCCACCTGCAGTGCAGGCGACGACGAAGGGAGTAGGAGGCCAGGGAGGGACGGCGTTTGCCACCCTTCCCCCCCCCCCCCGCCCTGCTTTTCCAACCAAGCCAAGGCCTCCAGATCTGCAGGGCTGAGCCAACAGAGTGAAGCACGAGGTGTCTCCAGGGCAGTGGTCAACACGACCAGGAGCGCCTGTCAAGAGGTTTCGTCCTGCAGCTGCCCTGTGGTTTCCCATCACTCCCAGGGATCCTGGGCGCCTTCCGTTCATCCCAGCCTCCTGTTTTGAACCTCCCAAGCTCCAGCAAGCACTTTTTGAGCCCAGATATCTACCCCGGACACTTCCAGTTTGGCCAGAGATGGACTCTGACCAATGAGGGCCCCTGCTCTTCTCAAAAAGAAGAAGATCTCTGTGGATGATTCTGGAATTGTTTTACTTTGTAACAAAAGAGTAACATTTATCTGGGTCCATGGGGTGAGGCAAACCAACAGGACAGCCTTGGGCAGAAGCCATGGACAACCCCCCAGGCCCAAACCATACATGTCCTGCCATCTCTTCAAACCTTCCTCTTAAGGGACCTGAAGCATGGACCACCTATTATGTGTCTTTTATATGAATCTACCATACATGATTAGCTGCCTAGATGCCCTAAGCACATCCGATTTTTCCTGATTTCAGAAGCTAAGCAGGGTCGGCCCTGGTTAGTAGTTGGATGGGTGACCACCAGGGAATACCAGGTGCTGTAGGCGCCTGGAGTAGGAACTGGCAAGCCACTCCAGTACTCCTGCCAAGAAAACTCCATTGACATGGAGTCACAAAGTGTCTGTCACAAAGGTAACAATGCAAGACACACACCACATGATTACATAGCCTTTGTGTTTATATCTCTCCTTATAACTTTGTGTTTATATCTCTCCTTGTGTGATTGCATTGACACTATGTAACAATGGCTGGATTTAATGTTGCCTTTGAATGTTGTCAGAGACACCTCTCAATTCCCTGTTTCTCAAACTGAATGTGTCTTAAGTGTAATGGACTGTATATTGTCTCTCCTTACTGTAAGCCGCCTTGGGTGCTTTTCCAAGGAGAAAGGTGAGGTAAAAATAGTCAAAATAAAAATAAAAATATTAACTTCTCAAGTCTTCTGGGCTGACGGTGTAAATTTTCCTGGTTGTTGTTGTTGTTGTTGTTGTTGTTGTTGTTGTTGTTGTTGTCGTCGTCGTCGTCGTCGTCGTCGTCGTCGTCGTCGTCGTCGTCGTCTTCTTCTTCTTCTTCTTCTTCTTCTGCTTCTGCTTCTGCTTCTTCTTCTGCTTCTTCTGAGGCTAGAGAGGCTGTTGTGTAGGAAGAGGACTCTCCATGTTTCCGTTCCTTGGAACAATTTGTTTCCTTCTTTTCCACTCCTAGTTCCTGACTCCTTTTCTTTTCTTTTCTTTTCTTTTATGCAATGAAAGAGTGTTTTTTTGTTGTTTTGAAACTGTTACATTGTTTTTTTTAAATGAAAAGGGAAAATGGCAATGAGAGGAAATCAAGTCCCACAGAAACTGTCAAGGAGGAGCAATGAAGGGGTCAATTAGAATCAATTAGAATCAGGCCTACAGTCTGGGCAAAAACAGTAAGTAGAAAGCTTTTAACTACCATGTGGGGTCTGGTGTGGGGTTTTGACTTGTCAGCTGCCTAGAGTACTGCTTGGAACTTAAGGACCAGTATGTCAATCAAATAAATGCCACCACAGAGACCTTTTCTGAATGGAGCCGACTTCCTAATAAGCATTATAGAAGGAAAATGGCCATGAGGGCGGGCGCTCGTGGGTGAACAAGGGTCACGTCAGGTGCCAGGTGATGCCCTTGCTGTGACTGCACCTCCATCTTCCCGCAGACGTGCAACCACCCTGAAGGGCCCTGGTGCAGAACCGGAGGGGAGGCTCCTTGGCAGGCCTCGTGTCCTCATGGCTTCCCCTTGGTTTCCAAGGGACCTCTAACCTTCCCTCTCCAACGGACAGAAAACCCTGGCAGGGACCAAGCTCAGGTGTCCCTTGCAATGGTCAGGAGGCTTGAGGCTCCTTGGATGACCCACCCACCCCCGGCCGCCACCTTCTGGGCCTTTGTACCAGGGAGTCAGTGCCACTTTCCAGGCATCCTGGCCTGTCCACAAACTGCAGCCTCTTTTCCCTCCCCTGACCCCCACCCCACCCATTCCTCCTCCTCCCCCTCCTCCTCTGGGAAGTGGCAAGAGCATCCTCAGGACCACAGGAACCCCCCCCCCCCATGGCTTCTTCCCTCTCTGGGCTGCTGAGAACATCCCTCTTTGCAGAGTTTAAAAATCATGCACAGCGAAAGAGTTGCAAACGCGTAGTTCAGTTCTTCAAAAACAAACCAGGATTTATTTAAAGTCAATTCCAAAAACAAACGTAGAGCTCTCTTACAAAATGCCAACACCACCCAGCAGAGTAACAGAAAGACAAAAGGAAGGGGGGGCTCAAACATTCCTCCTTAAATACAAAACACAACACATGTGACTTTTCTACAGTGAGTTAATTCTTTTCAGAATTATTTCAGTTGCAGCTTGTCAGTGTTTCAGGCTTCAGAAAACCTAACAGGGTGGGGGTGGGGGTTCTGTCCTTGCTGCGAGGTGCTTTGCTCACTGAGCAATCCAGCCAGCTGGAGGAGCTTCTTCAGGGGCCTCTGTCCTGGCACCCCCTTCCTCTGCTGGATCCCTAAGGAGACCGGCTTCAGCAGATCGCTTCCTGGGCCACGGCTCAGAGGCTGGTTGGCTGACAACATCCCCCCAGGCGTCAAACATGGCCTCCCCATTGTAGGAGAACGCGTCGTCGGGTGGCCCGTCCTCTTCGAACCCTGGGTGGGAGTCCTCCGAGTCTTCGTCACTCCAGGCATCATGATAGTCGTTAGGATTGAAGGGGGATTCGCCTAAGCCATAGTCCAGTTCCCGGTCGAAGCCATCTTCATCTTCATTGCTGACAAAATTGTCTTCCTTGACTTCATTATTGTAATTGTCGTCATCGTCGTCATCATCATTATCAGAATCATCACCTTCCTTCTCACTCTCCGTCTCTGGCTGGTTCTCCGGGTTGGGCTTTCCACCAGATTCAGGCTTTTCATGGGGGGCTGGTTTGTGGCCGGAGGTGGGTTTGCCATGGGACACTGACCCATTGTTAGGTGCCGTCTTCCCTCCAGGCGCAGGAGTCTCATGAGCCCCGTGCCCGGCAGGACTAGCGGGTTTCCCATCGGCCACCGGCTTTGTGCAGAGGGAAGGCTTGCTTTTCCCTGCGTGCCCACTGCCATTCACGGGCTTGTGAGCAGATGTGGGCTCACCTTTCTGACCACTGGAAACTGGCATCCCCCCAGAGCTGGTGGTGTTCTTCTTGGAGAGGCATCCCTTTTTGGGAACTGCAGACTCGGAAGCTGAATCCAGACTACCAGCGGCAAGGAGTTTCCCGCTGGGCACAGGATTTGCACTGGAATCAACTTCCAACAAAGGATTTTCAGAAGGGCTGGCTCGGCCAGAAGGGCCGGCTTCTGTTTTGTCCACAGGTCTTCCGACAGGCTGCCATGGCTTGTCATTGGAGAGGGAAGATGCTCCAGAGGTCTCTGGGGAGAGAAGAGGGAGGGGAGAAGAAAATCAGGCAGGAAGAGGGAGCCTCCACCTGCCAGCTGCCACCCCGATCCCCATCCGCTGGCACCCTTGCTTCCCTCGTGGGCTGTGGCCCTTGACTTGGGAAGGGTTGGAACCAGGACTGCCAGGTTTTGCATGAATCCTAAAGCAATAGATGAGCTCAGGAGGGGGAAAGGCATAGAAGACCTTGGGCCTCCTTGAAATTCAGTGGGTGAGTCCAGACCAGGGCACCACCAAAGTCCACTTCCCATGCTTCTTGCGGAAGACATGAAATATATCCTAAGAAAGACTTCTTGCAGCTTGCAGCTTTCGATGCCTCGTGGTGACAATGGCAGCTGCCAAGCCAAATATCACCCCAAATCCTAGGAGCAAAGCAGTTAAAGAGCAGTGGTTCTCAACCTGTGGGTCCCCAGATGTTCCTGGACTGCAACTCCCAGAAGCCTCCACCACTCACTGTGCTGGAAGGGATATCTAGGAGTTGCATTCCAGGAACATCTGGGGACCCACAGGTTGAGAACCACTGAGTTAGAGCAACTGCTGCAACTGATACCGAAGATGATGCTGGTGCCGTTGGTTAAAATCAGTGCTTTCTTTCCCGCCAGCTGCTGGGGCTCCAAGAGGCCTCTCTGCCAGGCCCTCCCAGCTCAACAATGCCTTGGGCTGCTAGGTCGCTTGGGGGTGGGGGCATGGTAGGGAGCCTCTTACCAGGCTGATCTGTCTAGAAAAACTTCCAGCAGAAAGCTGGGTACATAGGAAAAAATATATGCACTCCACAAGGGGCACACCACTGCCAGCTGCCCGGAGCAGAGGAGGGCGCGCGTGAGCGCAAGCTCCAATGAGCGGGCAAATCCTTACCAACTGTGCCGTGTCAGTGAAGCAATTATGCAGCTTCATTGAGCAACCAGTGACTGAGCATCCCCTCCCATCAAGAATTTCATCCCAACCTGTAACAGGAGGAGAAGGTGGGGGCGGGAAACCGTCCTCACCTGTAGAGGCACCGGCAGCCGCCGTAGGCTCACAAAAGCCCATCCCCCGAAAAGCGACACAGCTGTGCCCCGTTGGGCAGTCTTTGCTCTCCTGGCACTGGAGGGAACGTCCGCCTGTGGGGGGAGGGAGAGGCGGTCAGAAGAAGGGGCAGAGGGCACGGCCCCACAGGACTCCCCAAGCCCATCCACGCTGAGAGAGAGAGAGAGAGAGAGAGAGCCAGGCAGAGAGAGAGCCAGCTGGGGGGTCCCAGGAAACCCCTTCCTCGGGATGGGATGAAGGAGCCCAAGCAGCGCTGGCAAAGCAGCTAGGACAGCCGGAGCCCCGCTCCTCTGCCCCACAGAATGCTGGCTTGCAGTGTTGGGCTTCCTCCAAGAGCTGCCCTCCAGCAACTGAAAGGGGGTGCTGAGTTCCAAATGGACCCTGCAGTCTTGGCCTTGCATGGCTCCACCTGCAAGGGCCCTGTCCAGTTGTGGCCCTCCAGGATGGAAGGGGGCTTCCAGATCACCTCATGAAGCAGAAAACCTTCCCTGGGCCACCGAAATGCAGGTGTTTTTTAAAGCACTTTCCAGCTTCCATCTGCCCACAGGGCTCTGGCGCCCGCCTGCTTTCATAAGGAATGGCTCCTGGGCCGTTTGGCAGGTGGATGCCAAGCAGTAGCAGTTACACACACACACACACACACACACACACACACACACACACACACACACACACACACACAGAGAGAGAGAGAGAGAGAGAGACAGACAGACAGACAGACAGACAGACAGACAGACAGACAGACAGACAGACAGACAGAGACTTTTCCATCTGCATGCCAGGAAAGGGCTTTGGATGGTGTCTGCCTTGAAAGGCCTTTCCTCCCAGGAAATCAAAGCAGAAAGTGGCGGCCTCCCGTGTGGATCGCCGTCCCCGTACCCAAAATGGAGTTGCCTGTCATGAGAGCCACAGCCCTGCCCCACTGTCCTTCCTCCTCTCCCGCTGGCCCATCCAAATCTGAGCCCGGCCGTGTGCACAGGGGGGCCCAAATGGCAGCTCCCTTTGGCCTCCTCCTTGCTGCCAATGGCCCTTCTGGGCAGACCTTCCCGGCCAGTGGCAAAGGCACTGTGTGTCCGTGGCTTTGCCCCCGGCTCGGGTCCACTCCAGCCAAGGCCTCCCTGCCTCTACTCACCCGCGGGTGGTGGCGTTGGCTTTGGCGGTGCTGTTGCCATTAGCCCGGTCCAGAGGGCCAAGGGGCCGAGGAGGAGCAGGAGGCCGCGGGCATCCATGGTGGTGCTGAGAGACAGCAACAAGTCGTGCCTGGCCAGGTTGAGCCAGACCAGGATATAAGCAGTTCCCTGGGTGGAGCCGCTGGGTGAGTGGAGGAAGCAGATTGCAAGAGGATTTTTACAGGTCTCCTATTAAGCACCCTCAGTTCCGCCCCCTAATCAGCCCCTTGGGGCAACTGGTGCCACCTACGCTGCCAACGTCCACACAAGGAAGAACCGTGGTGCCAGTGCAGACTTCGGAAGCAGGTCCAAGCCAAGGGCACCGGGAGCATCCAGAGGAGGAGGAAGAATTGCTGGGCCTCGTGGGAGGCAGAGGCATGGGCGCATCCCAGCATCTCCTCCAGACCAGCCTTCTGCACCGAAACTTCACCCAGGGGGAGGGGGGCTGAGGAGGGAGGACCCACCTGCTCTCACCATCCCTTCCATTGCCCAGCAGCATGCATTTGATTGTTTGCTTGTTTGTTTGCTTGTATTTTTATACCGCTCCCTTTAGTACCAAAGGCAGTCTTCTGGGTGGTCTTACAAATATAAAACACCAAATCGATAAAATAAAGCAACAGAAACCTCCACAGTGACAATAAAAAGAGGCAGCGCAAGCAGACACATTTAAAAAAAGGATCGTAAGAGAAGCAGAAGGGATTGGGGGGAAATAAATAACTCAGCCAGGGTCCATGTGGAAGCACCCATGTTTTCAAATGTTGTAGAGCAACCATGTTTTTAAATGCGTCCTAAACCTCAACGGGGAGGGGGGGGCAGCCGGAGCCCCTCCAGGAGCTGGTTCCGTAAGGCTGGAGCCCCAGTGAAGAAGACCCCGACTCTTGTAGAGGACTTCCAGGTCTCCCTCGGGGTGGCCACCCGAAGGAGCGTCGGATGGGAAGATCTTGTGAGTCCAGCAGATGACACGGAGAAGAGACGCTCTGACACGCAACAAGGACCCAAACCGTGGAAGGCTTTAGACGCAATTGTCAGCACTTGGAACCTGATCCAGGATGCAACAGGCAACCAGTAAAGATGAAACAGAACTGGGGTTTGGGGTTTGGGGTCGAATTTGCTTGCACCCACTGCCAGTCTGGCCGCCACATTCTAGACCCACTGAAGTCTCTGGATCAGACCCAAGGGAAGTCCCACCTAGAGGGCACTGCAGTAGTCAATCCAGGACTAGGAAGTGACCAAGGCCTGCACCCAAGTCCTGAGGGAGAGCTTGTCCAGGTAGGGGTGAGGTCGGGCAATCAGCCTCAGCTGACTGAGGGCTGATCTGGACACAGCTGCCACCTCGGATTCCCAGGAAAGAGAAAGGTCCGGAACGAGGCTCAGATTATGCGTCAGATGGGAGAAGTGACCTTGGGCCTCGCTGGGCAGTTGGCCGCAGGAGGAGCACCCTGGTCTGTGGCATTCCCTCAGCCAGACCAGAGAAGCCCAACCCCTCTTGGACCCTGATGTTTGTGCTGCTCCTGGAAAGGTCTTGCCTGTGTTTCCAGCCCAGGTGCATTCCTAGCTGTAACCACTTCCTGTGTCAGTGAGTTCCACTGGAGAGACACGTGTGGAAATATCACTGTCCTGTGGTCAGTGAGTCACCCATGCAGGTTCTCCAGGCTGAACGGCTGATTTCTGATGTGTCTCTTCTCCGACATCTCCTGGGGGGGGGGCTCAGCCTCACCCGGCTGGCTGCTCTGGGGTTTGCCAGACTTTTTTTTTTGCGACTGTGGGCCAGTCTGGAAGTGCCCAAATCTATTTCATCCCATGGGCACACATCCCTGCCCCGCTCCTCAGCCAGGACGGTCTCTTCAAGAGGCTTCTGGAGAATCCTCGGAAGGCACATGGCATCTTCCCCTTCACAGCCCAGCAGCAGCAGAGAGGGGGCTGCACCTGGTGGTCCTTCCCTCGGAGGTGCTGCCAGTAGTCTTTCCCAATCTCAACCTATCCTGGGGGATGGGGGGGGCTGCTGCTGCTGCTGCCAGGCTGTGGGGAGGGAGGGGAGATGGAAGGGAGACACCAGGATCACTCACCCCCCGACATGGCTGCTGGCAGTGGCGGTGTTGAGTCCACAGCAGGCTATTCCTGCTGTATGCTGCTGGGCCTCAGAATTCCCAATAAGGAGTCCAACAGGAGAGAGATCCAAAGAAAAATACTGGTTTTACTGAGCCCAATAAAAGTCAGTAGGTGAACACCCCACCAGGACAGCGCGAGAATGTTCCGCCCCGAAGACAAAGATGGATACCATTTTATACCTTTCCCTCTCCCACCCACAAGGTGCGCGCCTCCCCGGGGTGGGCAAAGGGGGTGGTCTTCGGGATTGTCCAATGGAAGCAGTCTGGGGGCCTGCCCAAGGGAGGTCCTGGGCGTTCCTGTTGTCCTGAAACAAAACCCCTGCCCAGGTGTGGTTGGGCCATCTCTGCTCTTTAATGGGCTATCAGGGATGTGATAATGGAAAGGAAGAAGGTGGGCATTGTTCAGGGGCCTGGGTAATCTTTGGGCAATTAGCAGGTCAATGGGGGAGCTGAAAAGTCACAATAAGGGAGCTGGAAAGTCAGTAGGGGGAGTCCCAACTGCCAGACACAGTTCTAAGGTCACTGCAGCAGGGGCCCCTTGAGGGGGGGGCAACAGGTGTTTGGTGGTCCTGAGGGCCCAGGAGGTGGGGGTGCCCAAATGACCACAACATTGTGATGAGTCACAATGGAAATGAAAAACAAAGAATTATAAAATTGGACACTATTCTTTAACCCTTAAAGCAACCATCCTCTGACCCCAGGAATGCCCTTTTCCTCTCACAGTTCACCTCCATTATCTTCTCTTGCCTGTATCATGGCCCTGGCCTCTGACCTGGATTATCATCAGCTAGAAGCATCTCATTGTTTGAACTCAACACCTGTCAGGAACTGTCTGGCAGCCTCAGGGCTTATCTCATTGACTCTCTGGTTTCCCCATTGACACCCTGATTTCCCCCCCATTGATTTACTGATTTCCCCATGTTTACCCAGACCCTCGGACAATACTCAGTTTCCCCTTCACCATTGGCACACCCCTGATGGCCCATTAAGGGACAGATTAGGCCAGTCACACCTGGGCAGGTGCCCAGCTCCTGATCCTCAGAAACGCCTTGGGACCGCCCAGGACCACCCCCGGACCAGCCTCTGGACTGCACCTATTGGACAATCCCGAAGACTGCCCCCTACCCACCCCCAGGGGAGGCACGCACATTGGAGGGAGGGATAGGGGAAAAAATAAAAGAGGTTCCATCTTTCTCTTCGGGGCAGAACATCTCTACACTGTCCTGGTTGGGGTGTTCGCCTGCTGTTTTTTAATTGGGCTCAATAAAATAAGTATTTTTTCATGGATCTCTCTCCTACTGGACTCTTTATTGGGAATAATTCTGAGGTCCAGGAGCATACAGCAGGAATAGCCAGCTGCAGACTCAACAATCTTTGGCTGACCCTCCCACTCCTCCGAGCGTCTTGGGTGCCTGGTTCGTGCCAGGGCATCACTGTGGTCACACTTTGGCATCTCACACTCTGTGTGTGTGTGTGTGTGTGTATGTGCATGTCTGGGTGTGCATGTGTGCAGTCTGTGTGCCCTCTTTGTATCTCCCTTGCCAGCATGATCAGGCCCAGAAGGGGTGCCATAAAAGCTCGGCCAGCCGAGCAGTCGTGTCCCTCTGCATCCGCGTTACTCTGACCACTCTGCTCAACCACCGCCGTTCATGAGGTCCCTGGCCAGGATGCCCATATTGTGAGTTGGGGTGTAGAGTAGAGGGTGGGCCTGCATCATGAGTGTCCCTTCCTCACCATGATTGTGTCAGGTCGGTTACCACAGTTCCATCCTTAAGGCTGCAAGAGACGTAGACCCCTAACAAGATAAACCAAAGAGGCAAAGGCAAACATAAGTTGTAGTACGGCAACGATTAAGAGCTTGAACTTTGAAAAGCCTCCTTTTAATTCTATGCTTTGCTTGCTTATTTTGATAAGGGAAGATAAGAAACAAAATAGGACCCATATTTTCTATCAGGCTTGATGTCTTAGGCAAGATATTTTGCAGCCAGGGGTGGAATAACAAATGAAACCTTCCACTTTCTGAGTCTAGATAACTTATAAAATCTAGAGTTGTTTGATGTTGTCAAGTAAAAACTGACATACCCATCCTGGCAGGGCTTTCAAGGTAAGTATGGCATTTAAGGATTTGCTTTTACCAGTTCCGCTCCCCGAGTGAAGTCGATAGAGTGCTGAGTCGATAGAGCTTTGTGGCACAGTGGGCCAAGTGCTGAAATGCAGCTGGAATTGTGCTCATGACCCAGGGTTCAGTCCCAGGGAGCAGCCAACTCAAGGTTCACTCAACCTTCTATCCTCCTGAGATCAGTAAATTCCAGCTGGCTCAGAAGGGGAGCAATGTGTAGCCTGCATCATTACTTGTAAACCACCCAGGGAGTGCTTTAAGTGCTATGGGGCGGTATACCAGCAGCAGACTTTCCTTTTGTTTTTATAAGCTAGAGAGGGTGGGTTTGTTTGTTTGTTTTAGTTGTATTCTTGCTTTCTCACAGTTACATCAGATAATGTGTGGCCCGATGGAACAGAACGCCCACAAAACTCCCACAAAGCACAAACCAGAACTCAAAAGGCAACAGGCCCGTTGAGAATAAAAGGGGCATGAAAAGATCCAGTGAAAAATAGCACTGCTAGTGAGCAAAGGAGGAGAGGAGAGTTGCAGCATCTGAGATTTTTAAAAAGGAACTCGCAGAAGGTTATTGCAAAAAGACCTGCTGCTGCTGCCGTCCTTGGGAGGAGGAGGAGGAGGAGGAGGAGGAGGAGGCCGTATTGGCCTGGCAGTGCTGCCCTCTGGCGGCCGGCCGCTGTGCAAAGCCGACGGGGCCAAAGATTAAAAGGAAAGAAACCACCAGGGCTGGGGACGGCTGGGCTCTCCCCTCGGCCAGCTCTGCGGGAGTCCCGCCTGTGGAGAGAATGTGGGCGCCTTAAGAGGCCAGCAGGCTGTCAGCTGTGATGCCGCAGCCGAAGAAGCAGCCCATGCAAGACTCCCGGGCAGGTGTTCAGTTCAAGGAAAGTCTATTATCACTCTAGATTATTCTGGCCAGACATCTTTAGGAATACACCATTTCAGAACATCAACCAGTTGGGAAATATCCAGAGGAAGAAGAACGGGGGTGGTGGGGGTGGTAAAGGATGTAGTAGACCCTGGGCTCTCCAAGGAAGGGCGAAGGACACCGACTTTGTTTAGCCTGAAGTGGAGAAGACTGAGAGGCAACCCCGGGGTGTGGGGGTGTGTGTTGGGGTGCCTCCCAGTCCCTGAAGGGCTGGCATGGGGGGGGGACCAAGGAACCTTTTTTTTTTCCGGCAACCCCAGGGCACGGTCAGGGAAGGGACTCTGAGGAATCGTGGGGAAGAGAGCTTTTCGGGTGGGAACGGCTGATGACCAGAGGAAAGGACCCTTTGGAGGGTGGGAGGTGGAGTTTGTGGAGCCTCACAAGGGGTGGGGGCGGGGCTTCTCAGAGGAGAGGTTACAGCTGGGCATCTCATGGGGGGGTGGGGGGGGCATGGCAGCAGTGGAGCCTAGGATGCTTGCCTTCCCGTTCATCTCTTCCAGGCCAAGGAGTCTTTGACGGTTTTGTGAAGATGGGCTGGAAGCTCAAAGTCACCATGTGGATCCCACCAAAGACTCCAGGGGTTACAGGCAGGGGCTTGCGGGGTGGTGGTGGTGGTGGCTTTTCTGGCACCTCCTTCCTCCATCGCATCTCCAGTGCCAGCAAAGGGCTTCCGGCAACCTGGCTCCGACTTGGGTTGCCTCATGAGATCTCCCCACCAGCACCACATTGAACACACAGGCTCCCTGTCATTGTGACCACAACTCTCCCTTTCGGTACGTGTCTCTCGAGGGTTCTCCTCACTCCAGGGGCCATCATGAAGGCTGAAACAGGATGATTTCCAAAACTGACCAA
The DNA here is from genome assembly GCA_037367245.1 of Phrynocephalus guinanensis. Lineage (NCBI taxonomy): Eukaryota > Metazoa > Chordata > Lepidosauria > Squamata > Agamidae > Phrynocephalus > Phrynocephalus guinanensis. The sequence continues at coordinate 131,651,824 of CM074737.1, forward strand.
GTTCTTTGCCAAAGCTCTCTTCCTCTGCACCACATTAAGCACCAGAGGGAAGCGTTAGCATCTGCTCCAGCACTGCCCCTATTGCTGAGAGCCACCATCATCATCATCTTCGTCATCGTCGTCATCATCGTCGTCATCATCATCGTCGTCATCATTGTCGTCATCGTCATCGTCATCGTCGTCATCGTCATCGTCATCGTCATCGTCGTCGTCATTATCGTTCTCGTGCTCAAGCTTTTCATTGGGTCTCTCATGGGGAGGTGGCATAATTGTGGGATTTTCACGGGGTGAGAGATTGGCAGGTATTTCAAGTTCCACATCAAAGTCCAGCCTTTCCTGTTTTTCTTCTTCTTCCTCCTCCTTCTCCTCACACATCGGATTCCCCCCGGCGGTGGCGTCTTCATCAGCTCCCCATGCAGTATCGGAAGCACCTCTTCCGCCCATGTTGGCCGGCGCGGACCTTGTGTCAGCACAGGGCCTTTTGTCGTGAGGGTGTCCCCCTTCCTTTGGCCAATGTGGGGCTGCCTCTGTGTCGTTTGCACCCAAAGCTTCCTCTCTGTCTGAGGAAACATCGCCTGTAGCCTTGCCAGGAGTTAGAGACGGGATCCTGGAGATTTGGGATCCTGGAACATGGAATCAAGACAGACACAACAGTCACTCGCAGCGCAGTCCTTGGCAGCCATGCCCACGGCCCAGCCCCTGCCAAGGGACAATGGCCTCCATGCTCAACTTGAGGTTTTGTCTCCAACCTGTGTGGCAGAAGACAGGGGGCAAGCCATAGGGGTTCTTAGCCGATAAGCGCTTATAAAGAAAGCTAGAAATCAGTGCCTGGGCTCCAGCCCAGACCCCTCAGAGAGGCTTGTCTTGGGTCCAGTTTAATCCGAGATCCCAGTCCTCTGCAGCAGAATCAAAGATTTGTCCTGCTAGAGATAGTGAAGGGTGAGGGTTAGGTAGACCAAGATGTGATGTCCAGGTGGGCATTGCCCAAATAGCTCTCCCTCTTTGCCTTCTGCCTTTGTCCTGATGCCGCCACCTCCCCCAATGTGCCACAAGTGGGTAACAACAACTCTTCCTGGTCACAGGACCCTGGGCTAAATGAGATCATACCCAGAGCCTAGGTCAGTGGTGGCGAACCTTCAGCGCTCAAGATGTTTTGGACCACAACTAGACTCTGAGCCTAGATTGCCAGTGACAAACGACTGTGGGAGTTGTGGTCCAAAACATCTGGAGTGCCAAAGGTTCACCACCACTGCCCTAGGTGAAGAGGTGCAAGGTATTGGCCAGTGATAGCATGTGACCTTCTTCACGTACACTGCTTGCCCTTCTGGCCCCATTTTGTGACTGGTCATCAAAACCTTTAATTAGCCATTGCCAAGACAATCCCTTCTTGGGAAATCCCACCGTGGGGATCCAAACAGCTGAAAGGTTGGGGAATGCTCACTCCCCGTAATGCCTGGACTTGGACTAAGACCCACCCTCTTTTGGGGGGGGGGTCCCTCAGGGCCAGCTCCACAGGTGGAAGGAGGGTGCCAGTTCTCCTCTTCCCCCTTGGCCCAGAAGGGCTTGGACCCACAGGGCCTCCGACAGCCAGTGGCCCTGAGTTCCCCATGACCTCTGCAAGAGCTTGACTGGTGTGGCCTGGAGCCAAGGCCATCTCTGCCTCCAAGGGCAGGGGCTGGGCCACCCATACCCACCCTGGCACCCAGCAGGGCTGCATCCATCCATGTGGTCTCCACTCCTTCAGAAAAACTGGCTTCTCACATCCTCTCCAGGGCGTCCTGGAGTAATTCTGACCTCTTTCATCCAGTTCCACTGGAGTTAAGTACCATCTCCAAACTCACTTATACAAATTTCCTTTTATCCCTCAGCTCCCAAAGATATGTTATAAATTTTACTTACTGTCCCCTTCACCGTCCCCTTCCTAACTAACCCCTTCACCTGTTTTCTTTTTGTAATATAATTCATCCATATTTCATAGGTTCCCTACATTTAACATTTTTAAACCAGTTCTTTGTCTTCTGTTCTAACAGAATATTATACCAAGATATTTTATCTTTAGACTTCACTTCTTTTGTTTGTTTTTATTGTTTACCTTTTCTAACAATCTTTAAATCTAACAACTTGTCTCTTTATTAATAACTCCTCTATCAAATTTTTTTCATTTGACTGGGAATTTCTCCAATTCTGTCACTGGATATATTGGAGAAACTGGTGGGATTAATGAAATCAGTAGTACATTTTAAGGAAAGGATTTTCTATGTTCTTCTCCCCCCCCCAACCTTATTTTATTACCTTGGTTGGAGAGAGTATTTACCAGGTTTCGATGCAATTCTTGTACTTCGATATTCAACTAAATCAGTTTGTTAGACTGGGATATTATATCTGGCATCACATAATGGCAAAATATAAAGTTCATCTTAATGAATTGGCAATACAATAGAACCTTTAATTAAGAAATCCCAATTCTCTTATCATCATAAGGATGCTGTCAGCACAGATCTTGACTCTGTCTTTGATGCCAGTGCCTACCATCTTGTCTTCTCTGATGGCATTTGTTAATGCTTCTGAAACTAATTGGCAAACAAGACAGAGGAAAGAGGGACCTTGCCTAGAGCCATCTGCTTTGTTACTTGGCAGTGCTTAGAAATGCTGAATAGCTGTGGAAGGCAAGCTTTTAGCAGCTGAAAGGGTCTCTCTCTCTCTCTCTCTCTCTCTCTCTCTCTCTCTCTCTCTCTCTCTCTCTCTCTCTCTCTCTCTCTGATTTCCCACCAACCACTTCACCTGCCTTGGGCTAGCCCTTTCTCCTTTCCCCTGCTTCCTTTGCCCTTTCATCCTCTCCTCCCCCCCCCCACGTAATTCTCTGCTCCGCACCGAGGCCCATCCGGCTGCTATGCTAGATGCAGCCTCCCATAAGGCACAGGCTGGAATTTCTTTTTCTCAGGGCAGGAGTTAAAACAGCTGTCCTGCAACCGTAACTGTGCTTGCAACCTGGGTTTCAGTCTCAGGTGGCTGGCTCAAGGTTCCCTCCTGAGGTGGGTAAAATGAGGACCCTGTTTTGAGTTTTCTTGGTCTCAACTGGAATGCAGCCATGCATGAACCCCTTTCCCCTTTAATAGCCTGCTTATTTCTAGAATCTGTGTCTCAGGCTATTACATTATGCTATCACCTTGCACCTGTCTCTTTTCTCTTGAAGAGTTGTAATGGAAATAAAGGTAACAATAAATAATAATTGGAGCAGTTCAAAGACTCCCCGGAACCACCCAGACCCGTCCCACACCGTCATAAGCAGTACACTTCAAACCCGGTCCCGAAATTCCATTCTGTTCCCGAGATATCGGGAGGAATACATCTACTGCCGTTTTGCAGGCTGGAGGCATTGCTAGCGAAACTGAGAGCTTGGGTGGCCGGAAAACGCCACTTTGTATCCAATTTGTCAGTTTACACTGATACAAGATAACCGCGGCAGTTCATTTCCGTGGAGGGTCCATAAAACAGCAGGGGTGCTAAGGGTTTAGCCGCCCATGCGCCTTAGCCAATCAGCGCCCCCCTCATCCATCAATGTCTCGTTAATTACGAGCCGGAAGGTGGCGCTTATCACGGATTAGAGTGTGATAGATTAGTGAGTAGACCACAACAACGGATTAGATCCATAACCCCTGAGAGAAAATCAGCATGGCTTCTGTAAGGGTAACTCTTGTCTGACAAACCTTTTAGAATTTTTTGAAAAGGTCAACAGGCACATGGATTTGGGTGAACCGGTGGATATAGTCTATCTGGATTTTCAAAAGGCTTTTGACACAGTCCCTCACCAAAGGCTGCTGAGAAAACTGCACAGTCAGGGGATAAGAGGGCAGGTCCTCTTATGGATTGAGAACTGGTTGAGATCCCGGAAACAAAGAGTAGGTGTCAATGGGTGTGCCCCAGGGCTCTGTCCTGGGACCGGTGCTTTTCAATCTGTTCATAAATGACCTGGAGACAGGGATAAACATTGAGGTGGCCAAGTTTGCCGATGACACAAAACTTTTCCGTGTGGTAAAAACCAGAGAAGATTGTGAAGAGCTCCAGAAGGATCTCTCCAAACTGGGGGAATGGGCTGAGAAATGGCAAATGCGTTTTAATGTAACCAAATGTAAAGTAATGCATATTGGGGCAAAAAATCCAAACTTCATCTATCAACTCATGGGCTCTGAGTTATCCGTGACGGATCAGGAAAGAGATCTTGGTGTGTTGGTGGACAGCTCCATGAAGGTGTCTCCCCAATGTGTGGCAGCGGTGAAGAAGGCCAATTCCATGCTAGGGATTATCAAAAAAGGGATTGAAAATAAAACAGCCAACATTATAATGCCTTTATACAAAACAATAGTAAGGCCCCACCTGGAGTATTGTGTACAATTCTGGTCACCGCATCTCAAGAAAGACATAGTGGAACTGGAAAAGGTGCAGAAGAGAGCGACTAAAATGATTACTGGCCTGGGGCACCTCCCTTATGAAGAAAGGCTAAAACATTTGGGCCTCTTTAGTCTGGAAAAAAGGCGATTGAGGGGGGATATGATTGAGACATACAAAATAATGCAGGGTATGAGTAAAGTGGATAGAAGGAAGCTCTTCTCTCTCTCCCAAAATGCCAGAACTAGGGGACATACACTCAAATTGAGGGCTGGGAGAGTAAGAACTGACAAAAGAATTTTTTTTTCACCCAGCGCGTTGTAAGTCTATGGAACTCCCTGCCACAGGATGTGGTGATGGCATCTGGCCTGGATGCCTTCAAAAGGGGATTGGACAGATTCCTGGAGGAAAAGTCCATCACAGGTTACAAACCATGATGGAGATGTGTAATCTCCAGGCTTTAAACCAGGGTCCTTCAAGGGCCAGATGCAGGGGAGTGGTATCAGGAGACAGATATCTAGTCTCATGCGCTCCCAAACGCATCTGGTGGAGCCGCTGTGAGATATAGGAAGCTGGACTAGATGGGCCTTTGGCCTGATCCAGCATGGCTCTTCTTATGTTCTTATGTTCTTATGACCACGAAAATTCGAAACCTCCAACCGATTCTGGGTTCCAGGGAGGCGGCTAAGGTCTACCGATGCCAGCGGCATGAATTCACCTTCCTCTACCCGCCTCACAGTTCCATGCACTCGGCTTGAGTCAGGACTAAGCACCGGTCCCTATTCCTAGCCGTGTTTCAGTTCCAGGGGAAGCCTGCCTTTCACCGCTAATGCTTCTCCATGACGATAGACTCTCCCCCCATGCTTTTCTATAGCGGTAGACCACCCCACACTACCGAATCAAACAAATAAGGTTTCCCCCTTTTGTGGAGACCTTTGGAGACTTATTTTCTCTGTTCCAAAGGTTTCCACTGAGGGATAGCCAAGGTCCCCCACTAGCAAATCTGGTTAACCCCTTCTTGGCCGAATTGGATTCTATGCTTTAAACCCTTAAAGCAGTCAGAGGCGCAGCCCAGGAAAACCTTCCTGGACTGATTGTTTATTTCCACCCATGCTCTGGGCTCATGAGGGGATGATCAAGAGTGATCATCTTCAAACCCCAGGGATGTCCCTTCCCCCAAAAAGCTTGCCTCCATCATATCCCTTTGCCTATACTGGCCCTGGCTTCTGACCCCAGCCAACCGAACCCCCCTCCCCCCCTCTCTCTTTTCTCTCTCCTCTCTTTTCTCTCTCCTCTCTTTTCATTCTTCCTTTCTCCTCCTCTCCTCCCTTTGCCCCACTCTCCCTGGGTGTGCTTCAAACGTGTTCCTACGCTGTTCTATGTCTCCTGGACCTACACCATCTTGGGCAGGGGCTCGTGGTAGGGGAGGAGGGCATCATGGCGGCTCGACCAGAAGGCTGCATCTTCCAGAATGGACTCCATTGATCACCAAAGATTCTAGCACGTCATACCACAGCTGCATCTCGGATTATCTCCAGCCAGAAGCTTCCCCTTGTTCCAACTCCACACTCATCAGGAACTGTCTGACAGCCTCAGGGCTAATCCTATTGACTCTCTGCTCCCTCCATTGACTTACTGATTTCCTCAAGTTTACCCAGACCCCCAGACAATACCCAGTTTCCTCTTTTCCATTGTAACACCCCTGATAGGTCATTAAGGGACAGATTTGGCCCAACCACACCTGGGCAGGTGTCCAGTTCCAGGTTATCAGGAATGCCCAGGACCTCCTTCGGACCAGCCCCTGAACTGCACCCATTGGACATCCCCGAAGACTGCCCCCTGCCCACCCCAGGGAGGCGTGCACCTTGGAGGGAGGGAAAGGGGAAGGTATAAAATGCCTTTCATCTTCGGGGCGGAACATCTCTGCACTGTCCTGGTGGGGTGTTCGCCTGCTGTCTTTTATTGGGCTCAATAAAACCAGTATTTTCCTTTGGATCTCTCTCCTGTTGGACTCCTTATTGGGTGTTTTGGGTTCCAGCAGAACTTAGCAGGACTAGCCTTGCTAAAATCTCAACACTCTGACTATAAGGGAAGGTTCTACCTTACCTTGAGTTCCTCCACCCTGCCTTGCTCCTCCTTTACTGATAGAACTGCTGTTGCTGCCTTCCTTTCTCTGCACAAGCAAAGCTCAGTATTTTTGTACCTTTTGACTATTTATTGTTGTTTCTTTTTGTTCTTGTAGTTTTAGTAAAGTTTTGTTATATTTTTCTATACAAGCTGTTTTGTTCTCCTTATTTAAGCCATGCATAGCAACTGGATGTGTGAATGTGCTTACAGTAGATATATTTTGGTTACTATCTTCCCCCTTTTTAATCACTTGCTGACCTCTTTTGTCCACCTTTGCTGCACTGACTATTCTGCGGATACGCTGATGATTTATTTTATTTTTAAGCCAACAAGTTCCAGGACTCTCCAAATATCTTTTTCACAGCAATTAATCCCAGCAGACCCAGCTCCCTGGAGGGGAGGGGGACAATATGCAGCCTGCATAACTAAACTGTAAACCTCCCAGAGAGTACTTTAAGGAGGAATACGGGGTGGTATATAAGCAAAACACTTTGCTTGCTTTGCTTTAACTTTTTTACTGTTCTGAGTGGAACTGATGATCAATTGTAAGTAAAGATGTTTCTTCTTTTCCACTAAAGCTGCTTGTAGAATTATTGTTGTTCTTTATATACAATGGGCTAGTTTCATTGCTTTCCCCACACCCCCACCCATTCTCTCCTTTATGTTTTCCTTGAGCTGCAGCATTCATTTTCATTTTGTTCTTTGCACTCCACTAACTATAACGGAATTAGCAATTTTCACAACAGTTTGGGCACCTGAGGGGTGTCGGTGGGCCACTGTGCTGCTGGGGCATCTCAGCAAATGGGAGATCAGCCTTGCCTGCCAGAAACCCTCTGCCCATTTTGTCCCCTTCACAGTTACAGGCTTGGACCTTTGGGACAGGGTAAAACCAAATTCTCCGTCCATGGATCCTGTGCCCTGGAATTTGATCCCCCAACATCAGGGGTGGGCAGTCTCCAGATGCCTGAGGGCCTCCCATGCCTACCTCTGGAATTTGGGAGCCCTGTACCCTCTCCAGCAATGCCCACAGAACACCACCACACACATAAAACGTTTACAAAAAATATGTTTTAAAAATAATGGGGTGATGGGAGAGAGCCCTCTTCTGCCCACTTGTGGGCAAAATATATTTTTTTAAAATTGGGGGTGGTTGGAGGCCCCAGCGACCCTAGTGGGACATCAATATTTGACCACATAGGACCTCCATGGAAGCCTGCAATGGTTAACCAAATGCCATTGGTGCCAATGGGTCCATTCCTTTATGTCGGCAACTAGTAGGCGAGGAGAAGATTCCCAAAGGGTTTGCAGCTCTGTAAGAAGCCAAAGGCTGGGGTACTTCTCCTTCACCTCAGAGGGCTCTTACCTCTGGCTCCTCATTTATACACTTCCTGCCATGAAGTCCTATGTGCCCACCCTGCCCCATGGCCAGCATGGGGTCCTCCTGAACCCTGGTGCTGCAGAAAGTGGCGGCCTCCCGTGTGGATCACCGTCCACCTACCCAAAACAGAGCTGCCTGCCGTGAGAGCCGCAGCCCTGCCCCACTGCCCTTCCTCCTCTCCCACCGGCCCATCCAAATCTGAGCCCAGGCCATGTGCAGCAGCTCCCTTTGGCCTCCTCCTCCTCACTGCCAACGCCCCTTCTGGGCAGACCTTCCCGGCCAGTGGCAAAGGCACTCCTTGGTGTCTGTCCGTGGCTTTGCCCCCGGCTCGGGTCCACTCCAGCCAAGGCCTCCCTGCCTCTACTCACCTGCGGGTGGTGGCGTTGGCTTTGGCGGTGCTGTTGCCATTAGCCCCGTCCAGAGGGCCAAGGGGCCGAGGAGGAGCAAGAGGCCGCGGGCATCCATGGTGGTGCTAAGAGACAGCGCCACGTCGTGCCTGGCCAGGTTGAGCCAGACCAGGATATAAAGGAGACCTTGGGTGGAGCCCCCGCAGGAGCACAAAGCCTTGCCTTGATCCCTGATTGACGAGAGACAGGGACAGGTCCACTCCCTACTACTGAGCCCTCTGAATTACCCTTGCCAGTGCAACGCATCCAGCCGGTGGCACATGGATTACTGATACAGGTGGTGGCTGGCAGCAGCTCTAATTATATGGATCAGCAGAGCATTTCAGTCTAATTATGGATAGGTATAGCTAAAGCCCACACCAGGTTCCTGAGCGGTTGCACACAGACGCTCTGTGCTAGGAGGGAAAAGGAAAAAGACAGATTGGTTTGGAAACTCAGCTGCAATTGGCTGGTGGCAAGAAGCCATTTAACACCACAGGTGGCCCTTTGTGAGGGGCATTTCCCAAGGCTTGTTGTCTCAGGCCACGTGCCTCAACCAGCCTTTCTGTGATGCTCCAGACAGGAGAACAGTGCTGCATGGCACCTTGATCAAAGACCTATTAAAACTGGCAATCAACACCAAGCAGCTCCCTTCCACCAGTGGCTTGCTATCCAACCTAACTCAATGTTCCATGTCAGCTGTTTTTGGGGGGTGGGGGGAGTTGACATGCACAGAATTAAAGCAGCACCTTCCAAAGGATGCCCCTCTTTTTATGCAGGGGAGGCGGAACTCTTTCCAAAGGAAGCTGAAATCACGGAGGAAAGGATTCTCCATTTGTGGCTATGTGTCACCCCCACCTCCCAGGGCAATGGGTCGGGCGGCAGACTACTGGAGCACATGAGTGGGCTGGCCTTGTTTCCCAGCCCTGGCCCTGCAGGTGGGCTTCCCGTGGTGGCGTCTGGGACTCTATGTGGTGGCTGAAGGGGAAGAGGCTCCCTGGGGTGTCTCCTGGGAAGACGCAGGTGCCATGGAGCAAACAGGCTGCTTCGTAAGAATCCTGCTTGCCCCCCAAGGGTGCCCACTCTGTTTGTGGGCCTATCATCATCCTCATTGACCATCCTCACCATCTGCGTCTCCCTCTGTTACAGCATCATATGCAAAAATGGCTGGATACTAGACATCCACCACAATTGGAGGTTAGGTTTGGAATGGACTCATTTTTTAAAAATGGACAAATGTCACTGGGGGGGGACTTGGAGGCGTCCCAACTTTTGGGTCTTAAATGGCTGGGCGGTGCTGGCTTGATAGATAAGCAATGCTGCATACACCTGGATCACCTGGAGCCCTTCGGAGGGTAACCCAATTAGTTTCCCAGAAACAGCCAGAGAGATTTTCAGCTAATTAAGGCGGAATGTTGGGATGGCCTGACGTGAGATACAGGCAATCCTATACGTGTCCTATGCATGGCCATCATGTGAGGAGCCCTCAGGAGTGGGACAATTAATTTGTCCTAACAGCTAAACAGGAGCTGACAAAGTGGGAGGGTCCCTTCCAGATGCTGCCATTCAAAGCGGAGTATGTGGCAAACCCATTGGGGGCCTTTAACAGCACTCCAATTATTTCTCCTCCCTTTTTAAAAAGGAGGGGGGGTGCCAGTTCAAGGATTTAAATTAGCTGAGGCCAGAAGTGTATATGTTTTGGATGATGCCTTTAAGGGCAGGGCTCCAAATCCACCTGAATCAGGACCCCCTTGTCCTCCTTGGGTAGGCAAAAGGAGAGGGAGGAGGGAGAGGGGTGGGGGAAAGAGAGAGCACTACAGATGGAAGGAAGGGGGAACCAAGACGCACAGCTCTGGGGTGAAGGTGCAGCCACAGGACTTGCTCAGGGTGGAGGCGGGCCCACTGGCTAGTTTTCAGATAAAAGCAAATGGTGGAATGGCATTTTTCATCTATCAAGTGCTAAAACCTAGCAGCCACACCTACTGGGGGGGAGGACAGGCCCTCCTCCCACCCCCAAAATTCTTAAGGCTGCTCCCTGGCCTCCTCTTCCCCCTCCTGGCAAGTCCAAGATGTGTGTGTGTGGGGGGGGGGGTGCCACCGGGCCCACTGATGAAGAGTCATAATGGAAAACAAAATTTTATAAATAATTGGAGCGGTCCCGAGACCCAAAATGGCCAAAATGGCCCTCACACCGTCACAAGCACTACACTCTTTTCCCCGTCCAAAAACGCCAAACCGTTCCCGAGATATCGGGAGAAATACAAGCCGCCTCTTGCTGCCGGCTGAGAGGCCTTGCGAGCCGAGATTTGGGAACGGAAACCTCAAATTCGCACCTCATTTAACAGTTTACATAGTATTGAGTCTCCCGTGGCAGTCTATTAACGCAAAGACTCCATAAAACAGCAGGGGAGCGAAGATAAGCTCTCCTGCACGCTTTGACCAATCAGCGCCCCCTGCTATCAATCACTGTCAAATTAATTACGGCCAGACGGGGCGCTCAGCGGGGAACCTTATTCCATTGGATTGGCTGAGTAGACGGGTCCCCTCCAAAAGAACCATCATGTTTCCCCGGGCAAATTCAAAATCTGTAGCCGCCTCGAGTTCCAGGAAGGCGACTAAACGTTCAGTTCAGGCAGCTCAGCAGTGGAAATGCACTCTCCCTACCCGGCCCACAGTAACACAAACCCGGGGAAAGATAGCCGAAGGGACCGGCTCCTCCCATCACACTCTACCTGAGCCTGAGTTCCACGAAATCCATGCCTTCTCTTGGCCATATATCCCTATGAAGGTAGACTCCCCCCCTTTCCGTTTCAATGTATTTCTATGAGAGTAGACCGGTCCCCGGTCCCGAATTGTTCAAACAGAGTTCCCCTCTTGTGGGGACCCCCAGAAGCTGATTTTCTCAGTTCCAGGAATTCCAGCCAAGGAATCAGGAATGTCCCTAGCTAAAGTTTCATTTAACAATTTCCTGCTTTTTTCTTAACCCTTTCCTGCCCCTCTTTCCTTAACCCCTTTTCTGCCCTCCCCCCCATTTCCCTAACCTTGTTGTTTAACCCTTTCCTGCTTTTTTTAACCCTTTCCTGGCCTTTTTCCTTAACCCTTTCTCTGCTCTTTTCCCCCATTCTTCCAACCTTGAAGTTTCAACCAGAGGTGCAATTCGGGCAAGATCTCTCCTGAATTGAGGGATTATTTTCCTCCCTGCTCTGGCTTGCAAAGAGAATGATTCTCAACCATCATTCTCAAGAATCAGGGGCTTCCTTAACAGCTGGGACCTGGTTCCACTGCCCCTGCCTAACATAGCCCCAGACTCCCAACTCAGAGTTTGCCCCCCTTCCCCCTTCTCTCTCTCTCTCTCTCTCTCTCTTTTTCTTCCCCTTCTTCTCTACCCCTCTCTCTTCTCCCACCCCTTCTACCCTGGGTGTGCTTAAACGTGTTTTCCTGTCCTATCCTATGGCCTCTTTAACTCTAATCTGGGGCAAGGGGGTTACGGCACAGGAGGATCATCATGGCAATTTCATGAGGCTGGCTGCATCTTCTAGAAAGGATCCATCTTCTCCAGAGTTCTTGGCACGTACACACAGCTGCTTCCTGGAGTACATGAATTCCTTGTCACGTAGACCACAGATGTTATCACAGCCTGAGGGGGTTTTCCACCACCACATTTCTGCACCCACAAAGGACTACCCAGACATCACCAGATTGTCCCATCAAGTTTTCCTGTGTCCTATTGACTTTGGCATTAATCTTCCCCAACCCTCTATTGATTTTCTGATTTCCACAAGTCTGCCCAGACCCATGGACAATACTCTGCTTCCCCTTCCTATTGTTTTATCACAATGGCCCAATCAAAAGACTTTCCGGACTCATTAACACCTACATGGGCATCCGACTCCAGCCTGCCAGGCGCCGCCCAGGACCACCTCTGGCCAACCCCTGGACCACACTGATTGGGCTGTTTGAAGGTCATCCCTCAGCCGTCTCTTGGGCAGGCGCCACCCAGGGAAGGGAGGGGGAGAAACCAATAAAAGTTGGGGTTTCCATGTGCTCGGGGTCGGACATATTTGCTCTGTCTCTGGCTTGGTGTCCACCTACTGCTTTTATTAGGCTTAATAAATACAGTACTATCTCCAGGATCTCTCTCTCGTTGGACTTTTATTGGGCATTTGGGTCCAGCGGAATTCAGCAGGGCTAGCCTGACTGGAAAAAACATTTTATTTTATTTTAAATTCAACACCACCTTGGCCTCAGCTGCTATATAAACGTCAAGCCACGCTGTAAGCAACGGGGAGAGGGGCTTCCCCCACCCTGCCTTTTAAGCCCCATCATGTCTTGTGGGGGGGGGGCAGGTGAGGTGCCTTCCCCCAGGTACCGCAAGTGCTGGAAATGCACACTACACCACTGGCAATACTTGTGAAACTGCTTGCCACTTGGAACAGCATGTAACCTTGGTCAAAATGATTGCCTCACAGAATTTCCGCGGCCTCACTGCAGCCGGCCCTTCCACACAGGGCATTGTCAGTGCCTGAAGCAGGGGCAAGGAGAACCATATATCACAGCTCACCAGAGGCTTGCCCAAGGCTTACTTGAGAACGTAAGTAGAGCCCAGCTGGAACAGGCCATCCAGTCCAGCTTCTGCGATCTCCCAGTGGCCCCTCCCGCTGCCTCTGGGAGCACAAGAAGCAACTGGGTCCCTGTCTCCTGAGGCCGCTCCCCTGCCTCTGGCATTTTGGGGAACCCTCCTCCTTTAAAGCCTCGAGATAACACATATCCTCCATCCTGGCTTGTAGGCTGCAGTGGACTCTTCCTCCAGAAATCGGTCCAGTCCTCTTTTAAAGGCATCTACTCCAGATGCCATCACCACCTTCTGTGGCAGGAAGTTCCACAGACTAACAATGCACTGTGTGAAAAAAATATTTTCTTTTGTCTGTTCTTCCTCCCAACCCTCAATTTGAGTGGAGGACCAGGGTCTGGTCTTGCGTGAGAGGGAATAGAGTTTCCCTCTATCCACTTGATCTACCTCCTGCATAATTTTGTATGTCTCTATCATGGCCCCCCTCAGGAACCTTTTTTTTTTGCAGACTAAAAAGCCCCAAATGCTGGAGCCTTTCCTTCACTGAGCTTTCCATCCATCTGAGGCAAATGTCCTTTCACCATGCTAGTCAGAGACAGGCTCTGCCAACACAGCACTCTTGGTGCGTTCTGAGTCCCCGTGTCCCTCTGCCTGCTCCTTGTCTGTCATGCCTTCTTCTATCTCCTTCATCCAGAGTAGGCCATTCTGATTCACCATTCCATCAACTGCACTGCCTTTCTGTATTCCCTAGAGAATAGGATGAAAATCCAAAATGACCTTGACAGATTAGAGTGCTGGGCCAAAGGTAACAGAATGGGTTTCAACAGAATGAAATGTAGGGTGCTGCATCTAGGTAAAAAGAATGACTTGCACAGATTTAGGATGGGAAATACCTGGCTGGAAAATAGTACCTGTAAAAGGGATCTGGGAGTCTTGGTGGACCACAAATTGAACATGAGTCAGCAGTGTGATGCGGCAGTCAGGAAAGCCAATGTGATTCTTGATTGCATCAATAGAAGTATAGTGTCTACAGATCAAGGGAAGTGATAATACCACTCTATTCTGCTCTGGTCAAACCCCACCTGGAGTCCTGTGTCCCGTTCTGTGTGCCTCAATTTAAAAAGGATGTTGACAACCTTGAGCAGGTGCAGAGGAGGGCGACCAGGATGGTTGAAGATCTGGAGGAAATGTCTTATGAGGAACGGCTTAAGGAGCTGGGAATGTTTAGCCTTTCAAAAAGAAGGCTGAGAGGGGATATGATAGCCATGTTTAAATATTTGAAAGGATGTCATATTGAAGAGGGAACAGGTTTGTTTTCCATGGCTTCAGAGACTAGAACTGAGGGCAATGGTTTCAAACTATAGGAAAAGAGTCTGTGAAGATTCTCAGTCATCCAGGTTTGTTTAACTGGGAGTTGAGTCATGGCTACTGGACTTCTTTTTTGAGAGATAGAAACGTTTCGCTGTTCATCCAAACAGCTTCATCGGTCTGAATACAGCTAGTGCAAGAGACCTTCTTATAGTCAGCTTGACATCTTGTCCCCTGGTCTGATTGGCTCATAAGATGAACAAAGCCTGAATAGGCTCGTTAGGGAGACATTAGTGTCCATGGCCTTAAGGTAAACAATGGCCTAAGGTGCTGAAACCCATCAAGCAAGGAATCCCCCTCAGACCTATTGTCAGCTGTATAAATTCAGTGACTTACAACATCGCAAAATACCTGGCAACTATCCTAGCCCCACTGGTTGGACACACGGACCACCACGTACACAACTCAGAAGAGTTTGTTTCTAAAGTCAGGGAGCTCAAACTGGATACAGAGGAAACCATGGTATCCTTTGATATTACATCACTCTTTACCAGCATACCCACCACTGATGCGCTAATAATGGTAAAGAGAAGATTAAGAGAAGACAGCACCCTCACCTCCAGAAGCCGCCTCAACCCAGACCAGATAGGCCTGCTCCTGGACCTGTGTCTGAAAACCACATATTTCATGTACAGAGGGGACCTCTACAGACAGAAGCATGGCTGTGCCATGGGTTCCCCGGTGTCACCAATTGTAGCAAACCTATACATGGAAGAAGTGGAGAAGAAGGCACTCAACACCTTCCCAGGGACAACACCATCCCATTGGTTCAGGTATGTAGATGATACCTGGGTTAAAATAAAGACGCAGGAAGTACAGGCCTTTACAGACCACATCAACGCAGTGGATCCTAATATTTAGTTCACTAGGGAAGACACCCAAGACAACAGGCTGGCTTTCCTGGATTGTGCAGTCATCATCAGACCTGACTGTGGCCTAGGAGTAGAAGTTTACAGGAAACCCACCCACACAGATCAATACTTACTGTTTGACTCCCACCATCCATTACAACACAAACTAGGAGTCATCAGGACCCTAAGCCACAGAGCAGAGAGCATCCCCACCTCCTCAGAAGCCAAGAAGAAGGAAGACAGGCACCTGAAGACAGCACTTAAGGCCTGTGGATATCCAAGGTGGGCCTTCAACAAAGCAGTGGGCCATCCCAGAAGAACAAGGGATCAGTCTGAGACCCAGACCCAACGGAAGAACCTGGTCATTCCCTACATGGCGGGAGTGTCGGAGAAGCTTAAAAGGATTTTTGGCAAACACCACATCCCTGTTTATTTCAAACCCATGAACACACTAAGGCAGAGACTTGTCCACCCAAAGGATCCGATACCAAACCATAAAAGGAGCAATATAGTATATGCAGTCCAATGCAGTGAAGAGTGTTCAGACCTCTACATTGGAGAAACTAAACAGCCATTAAACAGAAGAATGGCCCAACATAGGAGAGGTAACAGCTCAGGACCAGAATCAGCAGTACACCTCCATTTGAAGGAAAAAGGCCACTCTTTCAAAGATGAGGATGTACACATATTAGACAAAGAAGAGAGGTGGTTTGAGAGAGGAGTAAGGGAAGCCATTCATGTGAGCATTGAAAATCCCTCCCTCAACAGAGGTGGTGGGCTCCGGCATAGTCTATCTGCTACTTATCAGGCTGTACTTTCCAAAGTACCCAGGCAAATCAAGGAGCCTTCACCACCAGGTCACAGCTAACGACCCATTCTTGATGGGTTTCAGCACCTTAGGCCATTGTTTACCTTAAGGCCATGGACACTAATGTCTCCCTAACGAGCCTATTCAGGCTTTGTTCATCTTATGAGCCAATCAGACCAGGGGACAAGATGTCAAGCTGACTATAAGAAGGTCTCTTGCACTAGCTGTATTCAGACCGATGAAGCTGTTTGGATGAACAGCGAAACGTTTCTATCTCTCAAAAAAGAAGTCCAGTAGCCATGACTCAACTCCCAGTTATAGGAAAAGAGATTTCATTTGAACATTAGGAAGAACTTCATAACAGTTAGAGCTCTTCAGCAGTGGAAGATGCTGCCACAAAGGAGGGTGGTGGAGTCTCCTTCTTTGGAGGTTTTTAAGCAGAGGCTGGATGGCTGTCCATCGTGAGCACTGTGATGGGGGTTCCTGCTTGGCAGGGGGTTGGACTGGATGGCCCTTGAGGTCTCTTCCAACTCTAGGATTCTATGATTCTATGAAAAAAAATTCCATGGCTCCAAAATTTCCAGAAATGTTACATCTCTGGACAGGAATATATGGACTCCAGTAAGGTTGGTCTGTGTCCTCCTGCTTGGAGAGTCCAAGGGAAGTTCCAGTTTTCCTTGAGGCAGTCAACCTTCTATTTTGGTGCTCTGTTCTTTTGTGATGGCAATGGGGGTGGTGGGGTTGGCAAGGATTTCCGTTCAAATGTCAGCAGCATTTCTGGCCTGAGCAAAGGCTGTTGAGGACAGGCCACTCTGGAGATCGCTCATGATGGGGATTGCCATAAGTCAAGGGTGGCTTGACTTGACTGCATGGAACATCAACCAACCCAGTACAAGATAAATGGCTAGATTTTACACATCCTGTAATGAAAGGGCAGGAGACTTGCAACCCTGTGGTTAGCAAAAGGGAGCGCCCATAATCTCGCTTTGTCATGCTGTATGAGAAGCACGTGCCTTGCTGGAGAGCCCTATTACCACTTCCGGGAGCAGTAAATGTCTCCTAAATATGGCATACATTTCCCCCTATATCTTGTTTTACTGAAAGGGTACTTTGCTTAAGGCAGAACCAGTTCCAGATTTATCAGTGGTGCGGCAGCAACGGCTCCAGGGCCCTCAGGGACCGCATAAATGGGGGTGTGGGGAGGCAAAACTGGTCATAAGAGGCAACCACTTGTGCCTCCCCATGGACAAGAACCTTGGAGTCAAAAGTCAGACAGAGTCCCAAATCTGCCGTCAATAGATACTAGCCTTGAAGGGTCCCTTGTTGCCACTTGAGCTAATTTTGAGAAGAGGATGAAAACACATCTTTCTGTATCGGCGTATGATCTCTGCCAGTACAGAAAGATGCACTGCCCTGCTAAATTGTTTTGCATCTGGGGCTTTTGCTGAGTGCATTTTTAAAAATGTTTGCTGAGTAGTTTTGATGGTGGGATTGATTTATATGACTTCATTAATTTTAGCTAAATGGCTTTTTTGTTTTTATTCTTTTAAACATTTATGAGATGCCTTGAGCATTTATTTATTTATTTATTTATTTATTTATTTATTTATTTATTTATTTATTTTAGAGCATTTTTACCCCACCTTTCTCTTTGGAAAAGGACCCAAGGCGGCTTACAGTAATGAGGAATAATATACAGTTCAAGTATTGAGAACAGGTGGCAGGGTATTGTTGAGTTTAAAATAAGATTAAAATTCTATTTCAGACAGGCTAGCCCTGCTAAAGTCCGCTGGATCCCACAAAAACCAATAAAGCATCCAACGCGAGAGAAATCCCAGGAAGTACTGAGTTTATTGGTACCAATAAAAGCGGAAGGTGGATACCCGCCTTCCAACCGGGCTAAGATGTCCGACCCTGAACACACGGGGAGCTCCAACTTTTATTGATTTTTACCCCCCTCCTGTCTCTGGGTGGCGCCAGCCCAGAGATTGGCTGAAGGTAGTTTCAAATGACCCAATTAGAATGATCCGGGGGTTGGCCGTGGATGGTCCTGGGTGGCCCCTGGCCGACCGAAACCAGGTGCTCATGCAAATGTTAATGAGTCCGAATGTCCATTGATTGTACCATATGAATAACACAATAGAGAAGGGGAACAAGGCATTGTCCTTTAGGTGTAGGTAAACTGAAGGAATCAGTGAATCAATAGTGGGTGAGAGGAGATCATTATCATAGTCAATGGGGGCAGGAAGAACCGATGGGATTACCTAGGGGTGTTTGGACAGTCATAGGAAAGTATGAACATAAGAGCATAAGTCCTTTATAGGTGTAGGAATGTAACAATGGAATGCTTCCCCAGGCGCTGATAACATTTGGGTCTGCGTGACAGGGATGTTGATCCTTCAAGAAGCAGCTGCAAATGTACGTGTTGGAAGTCCTGGAAATGATGGAGTCTTCTGGGTGATTCTGCCAGCTTTGCCAAGTCGCCATGATGGATGGTCTTCTTCATGCCACCATTTCCCCTTGCCCCAGATGGTAGAGTGTAGAAATCAGAGGGTAGGGTAGGCGTATGTATAAGCACACGCAGGGTAGAGGAGTGGGGGGGGGGGGGGAGAATAGGAGACATAGAAGCAGGAGAGAAAAGGGAAAGGAAGGAAGGGGGGGGAGGAGAAGAGGGCACCCTGTTGGGTTGAGAGCTTATGCCAGGCAGGGGCAGTGGGACTAAGTCTTAGGTGGTAGGGAAGCCCCTGATCCATGAGAATGATGGTTGATAATCATTCTCCCTGTTGGCCAGAGCAGAGAGTGGATAATCTCTCAACTTGGGATCTATCTTGCCTAAGTTGTGTCTCTGGCTGCAGTTTTTGAAGTTTGAAAAATAAACAAAAGGGCAAAGGAAGTGTTAAAGCAGTGAGGCAAAGCAAGGGTTAAAGAGGAGGCAGAAGGGGCTAGGTGACAAGGCTGGGGTTTTAGGGGAAGAGGATCGAAAGACAGGTTGAGGAGGAAAGGTAGGAAAGGGTTAACAAGCCATGAAAGGGTTAATTTGGAGTCTCCGCTATGAGCCAGTCGACTTATCGAATTTTCGGAAAAGGGGTAGTGGACTACCTTCATAGAAGAGTACGGGAACTGAGAAGTTCCCATAGGAAAGCGTTGGGACAGAAAAGGGAAAAGAAGGAACGGAGGGGTGGGCTACTGCCATAGAGAAGCCTGACCGAGGAGAGACACAAACCGCCTGGAACTGTGCCTCGGTAGGAGAATAGTGAGATGGGTCAGTCTCTGGTTTACCTTCTCCAGGAAAGGGTTGGTCTACCTCCATAGAGAAGGCTCGACTGAGGGAAGGCATGAAACTTGTGGAACCATGAGGCGGTAGAGAAAGTGGATTTGTCCCGGGGAAATTGTTTCAGTTCTTTTTGGAGGGGCGGTCTATCTAGCCAATTTAGTGGATTAAAGGTTGCCCGCTGCACCCTCGTCCAGCCGTAATTAATTTGAAAGTGATTGATGGACGAGGGCGCTGATTGGTCAAAGCGCGCAGGAGAGCTTATCTCGCTCCCCTGCTGTTTTACAGAGTCCCTGCGGTGATTAACGAGGAGACCCGATACTAAGTAAACTTTTAAAGTAGGTGCGAATTTGAGGCTTCCGCTTGCCGACTCCTCGGCTCGCAAGCTTCCCCAGCCGCGGCAAGAAGCGGCTTGTGTTTTGCCCGATATCTCGGAAACGGTTGGGAGTTTTTGGATGCGGGAAAAAGTGTGGTGCTTATGATGGTGTGAGGGCCATCTGGACAGTACCGGCGGGTCTCGGAACCGGTCCGGTTGTTTGTAAATTTTATTTTTCCATCGTGACTTCACAGTATAGGTGTATGGTAGTAAATAATAATGACTGATGGGGACGGTGGTGGTGGTAGTGATGAAAGCTATAAGTTCAACAGTCTAGCCCTGAAGAATCCACCACGCATCTCTCCGGGTCTCCTGTATGTGTCTTTCCTCTCTCCCCAGGGACACCTTGGCTTCCCAACAGGCTGCTCTCCCCCCACCCAACCCCAAGTCCCTGTCTGCATTGTGGGCGATGGGCTGCATCCTATCCACTTCTCAGCTTGGAGCACGGACCTCCCCCTCTTGGAAGGAGGAAAGGCCACTGATGGGAAGACTATTAGGGCCAGCGTGCTGGTGGAGATCCTGCCCTGAGGAGGAGATGTGAGGGGAGAGCCCTTTGGATTCCTTCCTGCTGTTGGGCCCCAATCCCCAGACTGCCACATCTCCAGCCTGGCCTCCTGCAGCAAGAGCCTCTGGGCTTCTTCTTGGTGGTTGTGTAGTGTCTTTGTCCTGATTCAACCAGTAATTGCTACAGCGGCCCAGATGCTGCCCGAGGCACGTTCTCACCACTCCTACCAAGGGCAGCATCAGGTCTGGATCCTGACGCAAAAGCGCCTGCCAAAGAAACATGGCAGCACCTCGCCAGCTTCTCAAAAGGAGGCTTGCGGCTGTGAGCCTTTCACCCTTCTCCACCAGGAAATGACTTCACGCGTTGCTCAACTCCATGGGGCTTGCAGGCGATGGGTTGGTGATTGCAGGAAAGGGATGGGATGCCAGAGGGAAGGCTCTCCCTTTTGCATCACCCTTTCCATTGCTCAAACTTTGAAAAAGGAAAACAGGGCCACCTGACTGATTGTGGCACCGATTTAAGTCCACGTGCAGTTGCGGTGCTGGCCGAAGTAATGTATGGAGAACTGTGCTGAATGAGACCCAAGGCCTCTGCAGTCCAGCATCCTGGCCCTCAAAGTGCCCAACCAGCATCTCCTTGGAATCCCACAAACCAAAGATGAGTCCCTTCCTCTCTTCCGCAGCATCACCACCACCACCACGCCATGATCCCCAGAAACTGATACGACTAGACACCTTCACTATACTTGGGACTGCCTTTTTAAACTTGCAAAAGGAAGTGTTTCTCCTTGTACTAAAAGGAAGAAGGGGGCCGGTTAGCCTTACATCTGTTCCAGGGAAGATGGTGGGAAGCCTCATCCAAGAGAAAATCTTAAAACACATAGAAGAACAAACCGTGCTGAGAGAAACTCAGCATGGTTTCTGTAAGGGTAAGTCTTGCCTGGCAAACCTTTTAGAATTTTTTGAAAAGGTCAACAGAGATCTTGGTGTGTTGGTGAACAGCTCCATGAAGGTGTCTACGGAATGTGTGGCAGCAGTGAAGAAGGCCAATTCCATGCTAGGGATTATCAAAAAGGGAATTGAAAATAAAACAGACAACATTATAATGCCATTATACAAAACAATATTAAGGCCCCACCTGGAGTATTGTGTACAATTCTGGTCACCGCATCTCAAGAAAGACATAGTGGAACTGGAAAAGGTGCAGAAGAGAGTGACTAAAATGATTCCTGGGCTGGGGGACCTCCCTTATGAGGAAAGGCTAAAACATTTGGGGCTCTTTAGTCTGGAAAAAAGGCACCTGAGGGGGGATATGATTGAGACGTACAAAATAATGCAGGGCATGAGTAAGGTAGATAGAGGGACATTCTTCTCCCTCTCACAAAATACCAGAACTAGGGGACATCCACTCAAACTGAGGGTTGGGAGAGTGAGAACAGACAAAAGAAAATATTTTTTTACCCAGCATGTTTTTAGTCTGTGGAACTCCCTGCCACAAGAAGTGGTGATGGCATCTAGCCTGGATGCCTTCAAAAGAGGATTGGACAGATTCCTGGAGGTGAAGTCCATCACAGGTTACAAACCATGATGGATGTGTAATCTCCAGGCTTAAAACCAGGGCACTTCAAGGACCAGATACAGGGGAGTTGTATGAGGAGACAGATATCTAGTCTCGTGTACTCCCAGACACATTTGGTGGGGCCACTATGAGATACAGGAAGCTGGACTAGATGTTCTTATGTTCAGTTAAGCCAATGGTGGTGAACATTCAGCACTCCAGATGTTTTGGACAGCTCCGACGGTCCTTTGTCACTAGTAATCTAGGCTCGGAATTCTGATAAGCAAACAACCAGGACTCCCTTCCAGTTGCTGCTGAAACCCTGGCACAGCCAAGGGCTGTGGGAACCTCTATGATTTACTCTGGACATTCATGCCCCTTTTTACACTCCCCCTTTGCACCTCCCAAATAATGTAGGTGCAATCTTAACTAACCACAGTATCTGAAGGCTAATAGGCTGAGCCAACACTAGCCTAGCTGAGGCTGTGCTGAACCCAGACACATCCCAACTGTGCCAGAGAGGGCCTTCAGTTGGCCAGATCCAAAGAAGACTGAGTCAGAAGGGCAGCTGGGAAGGAACAAGAAAAGATCCTCAAGAGAATGCATGTGTCACTACAAAACAAGGTGAAGGTCACCCCTGCTACGGCCTACGCAGAATGCTCACCCTGTAGACAGAGGGGTTCATCTCCAAGGTACTTCCGTGTCTGAGAGGTGCAACAGAGAAATCTGTTGTCTAGTACACTTTGGGAATGTGATACCTTCAAGACCCAGGGCTATTTTCAACAACTGGGCCTCTTCACTCTTGAACAACGGTGCCTAAGAGATGACCTGATTGAAGTTTATAAAATCATACACAGTATGGACAAAGTAGATAAGGAAAAGCTGTTTTCCCTATCGCACAACACTAGAACTAGGGGGCACTCCAGGAAACTTTTGGGTGCTAGAGGTGCTAGATCTTAAACAAATAAGAGACAGTCCTTTTTCACCCAGCAGATCACTGGCCTATGGAACTCCCTGCCAGAAGAAGTGGTGACAGCTATCAGCTTTGACAGCTTTGAGAAAGTATTAGACAAGTTCGTGGAGAACAAGGGTATCCATGGCTATCATTATGGATGCCTAAGGACAACCTCTGGGTTGAAGAGATAGGCAGAGTATCTCTCACTGCCATTTGCAGGAATTGTAACCAGGTGAAGACATCTGCTTGGGAAATACCCTGAAGCAAATGGTGAGCCACTGTGTGAAACAGAATGCTGGACTGGATGGGCTGTGGTGGCCTGTTCCAACAAGGCTGTTCTTATGTTCTTCTGATTCCCAACCTGGGGGTCTTGACCCAAAAGGGTCGCAAAGTGTTTTCCTGGGTGGGGAGTGGGGGGGGGGTCTACCAGTCACCTTATTTTATTTAGTTAGTTCATTATTTATTTAAAATATTATTTTTTCCCTTGACCTTTCTTGAGTGGGATATTCAAGCTGGCATGTATGTGTCTGTATGATAAACAGGCCCTTTCTTTACCCAACAGGAAATGCTTTTTTTATACAAACAAGGCAGTTGTGGAGGGGCACAGTTTACTTGGCTCTTATGAAAGGGGTGACCATTTAAAAACGGTTGGGAGCCACAGATCTGGAGTCACACATTGCTGTGCCTGAAACTGGGGCACAGACACAGCTCTGGATAGAGCCGCCGCCGGAAGGGGTTTCAGCAGGAATGACGCAAGGCAGCTGCTCCTTGCTCTTGTTTGTCCTGCTCTGCCCTTGCAACATGTGGGCGCCAGATGTCAGCTCCAATCTACTGAGGCCATTACCCCAAAGACAAAAGCTACTGACAATTGCACGAAGGTGGAACAAGGGCATCTGAGCAAGTAACATGGCAAACATGGCATAAAAATAGCTTCCAGCCTGACTATGGGCATTCCTACCAAATCACAGCAGGGGAAAAATGAGGGGTTCATTGGGATGGGTGGGTGGGTGGGTGGGTGGATGCATAGTATTTTTACTCTGCCTTTTTTTTCTCCCTAAAAAGGAGCCAAGTGTTAAAAGACAATATTCAAAGTTAAAACAACAAATATACAAATATTATAAAGGGACAAGCAAATGCCACTCTCCTAAAAGATATGCAAATATACAGGAAGGGCTTTTCCTTAGGTAACCACCTACCAAGCAGAATGGACCAATTTAAATCAAGATCATTTAATCTGGGGATTCAGACAAACAAGCACTGACTTAAATCATGCTTCCTGGGGATATACATCAGGCTGTCTGCAAAACAATTTATACTGTAGCTTAGAGGCAGATCACGGGTGCTTTGCTTGCAGAAAGCTCTCCCCCTCCCCAATTCAGGCCCCAATAACTCCAGGCAGGAGCCTCTCACTGCCAGTGGCAATGCACTTGGGGTGGAGACTGAGAGACGGTGGTGGTCAGCAGCCACAGTAGAAGGCAGCTTCTGGCTGTTCTTGTCACCGTCTTGGTGTGCTAATAAGCCACCACCCTGTGGAGGCCCAATGTATGGGTGATCTCCAGAAGACCCTTTTGTTAACAGCCCCTCAGCTATTGGCTGTCTTGCATACCCAAGGCTGTGGCTTCCTGGGCTACTAGCAGATGAAGTTCAGGTGAGTGCCCCTGGCCTCCCAGTGAATGAGCCTTTTCTTCTTCTCTCTCCCCACCCCACCAACCTCTAGCACCCCTGCAAGGGTTGGCGGCCATTTTTCGCACATTTAAGAACTTATTTTTCTTCTTCCAACACAGATATTTTTGGCAAAATACTGTTTCTATAAGCAAAGGAGCACACACCTTTTCTCACTTAAGATAAACAAAACAAAAGACACAAAACATGTGGCAAGCCCTTAGATACCACCGCATCTGCTCTGACCCACAGTATATAGAATCCAAACTCAAAGATCTATAAAAAATTTTCCTGAGACTATGTTGAGTTTAAAATAGAATTAAGATTTTATTTCAGACAGGCTAGCCCTGCTGAGGTTCGCTACATCCCAAAAGCCCAATGAAGCATCCAACGCGAGAGAAATCCAGAAGAAAATACTGCGTTATTAGGCCCAATAAAGACAGCAGGTGGACACAAGCCCAGGAACTGGGCCAAGATGTCCGATCCCAAGCACATGGAAACCCCAACTTTTATTGATTTCTCCCCCCTCCCATCCCTGGATGGTGCCTGTGCAGGGATTGGCTGAAGGATGTTTCAAATAGTCCAATCGAGGTGGTCCAGGGGTCGGCCAGAGGTGGTCCTGGGCGGTCTCTGGCAGGCTGGAGTCGGATGCCCATGCAGGTGTTAGTGAGTCCTCTTCCGCATCTGGGGGGAGTCTCCCTTCAGCTCGCAGAAAGGGTGCGGAATCTGGGTGTGGTCCTGGACCCGGCGCTCTCCATGGAGGCCCAGGTGGCGTCGGTGACCAGGTCCGCCTATTTCCAGCTTCGTCAAATCGCCCAGATCCGCCCGTACCTGGATGGTGACTCTCTGAGAACAGTGGTCCAAGCGCTGGTGATCTCGAGGCTGGATTACAGCAACGCGCTCTACATGGGGTTGCCCTTGACTCTTCTCCGGCGTCTGCAGCGGGTACAGAATGCGGCGGCCAGGCTGGTGGTTGGTGTGCGTCGTTATGACCACATAACCCCAGTCCTGGCCCGCTTGCACTGGTTGCCCGTTGCAGCCCGGATTAGATTCAAGGTCCTGGTTTTAATTTATAAAACCCTCCATGGCTTGGGACCAGACTACCTGCCGGAGCATATCGCCCAGCGATCCACCTCGGCCCGACCTGTCCGGCAGTCGCGAGCGCACTCGCTTCCGGTTGCCACATCACGAGAGGCCCGTAAAACGCTCACGCGGAATCGGGCCTTCTCTGTGGCAGCCCCCATCTTGTGGAATGCCATCCCTAGTGAGGTGCGCTCTGCAGAGTCCCTGCTGGCCTTTCGGAAGGCACTAAAAACTTTTCTCTTCCGAGAGGCCTTTGGCGAGACCTAGTTTTTTTTCCTACCCGCCATCAATAGATTGTTTAAGATTCTTATCAGGCTCATCGCCTTTCGCGATGATAGGGTGTGCCTGTTTTATTGTTTTATATTGTATTGTTATCGATTTGTTTGCTGTTTCCTATTGTATATTGGTTTCTGTTGTTAGCCGCCTAGAGTTCATTCTCGAAGATAGGCGGGATATAAATACAATAATAAATAAATAAATAAATAAATAAATAAATAAATAAATAAAGTGTTCTTTGATTGGGCCATCCGGATATCACAATGGGAGAGGGAAGCAATGTATTGTCCTTTTGGGTCTAGGCAAACAGAAGGAATCAGGAAATCAATAGGGGGTTGGAGGAGATTTATGTCACAGTCAATGAAAAACAGGAAAGACCAGGGGGATTATCCAAAGGTGCCTGGACAGTCTTTTGTGGGTGCAGAAAGGTGGTGATGGAAAACTCCCCCAGGCGGTGATAACATCTGGGTCTACGTGACAAGGATGCTGGTGCTCCAGGAAACAGCTGTGTGTGTACGTGCTGAAGACTCTGGAAGCGATGGATTCTTCTGGATGATGCTGCCAACCTCTCGAAGTTGCCATGATGATCCTTCTTCCTTGTGCCATAACCCCCATTGCCCCAGATGGTAGGGTGTAAAAGTCAGAGAGTAGGATAGGCACACATTTTAAGCACACCCAGGGTAGATTGGGTGGGAGGAGGGAAAAGGATAGAAGAGAAGAGGAGGGGAGAGAGAGAGAGAGAGAGAGAGGAGAGGGGGTGAAAGAGAGGGGGCACCCTTTGGGTCAAGAGCCTGTGCCAGGCAGGAACAGTGGAACCAGTTCTTAGATGTCAAGGGATTCCCTGATTCTTGAGAATGATGGCTGACAATCATTCTCCTTGCCAGCTAGAGCAGGGAGGAAATAATCCCTGGATTCAGGATTTGTCTCACCTAAATTGCATCTCTGGTTGAAGTTTTTAAGGTTGGGAGAATGGAGAAAGAGGAGCAGAAGAAGGGTTAAAGAAAAAGGGCAGGAAAGGGTTAAGAAAAGGCAGGAAAGAGTTAAATGACAAGGTTGAGGAATTGGGGGGAAAGGAGCAGAAGACGGGTTAAAGAAGAGGGGCAGGAAAGGGTTAATAGAGGCAGGAAGGGGTTAAATGGAACCTTAGCTGGGGACTTGCCTGTTTGATAAATTTCTGAAAAGGGTATTGGTATACCTCCATAGGAAAGCATTGAGGGAGATTCCCATAGGAAGACATTGAGACCGGAGAAAGAAGGGGGGGCAGTCTACTCCCATAGAGGTATATGGCCGAGGAAAGGCATGAATTCTCTGGAACTCATTCCCGGGTAGAAAGTGGTGAGATGAGGGAAGAAAGTGGTGAGATGAGCCAGTTGCTTCGGCTACGCCTTCCCGGGTTTGGGTTACTGTGAGACGGGTAGGGTGAGTGGATTTCTACCGCTAGGGTGCCTACAGGCTTAGCTGCCTCTCTGGTTCCCAAAGCGGTCAGAGTTTTCACATTTGCCCGGGGAAAGAATTTCGGTTGTTTTTGGAGGGGGCGGTCTACTGAGCCAATTTAACGGATTAGGGTTCCCCGCTGCGCCCCCGTCCGGCCGTAATTAATTTGACAGTGATTGATTAGACGGGGGCGCTGATTGGTTAAAGCGCACAGGGGAGCTTATCTTCACTCCCCTGCTGTTTTATGGAGTCTCCGCGTTAATAGACTGCCGCGGGAGACTCGATACTATGTAAACTTTTAAAGTAGGTGCGAATTTGAGGCTTCCGCTGCCGGATTCTCGGCTCGCAAGACTTCTCAGCCGGCAGCAAGAAGCGGCTTATGTTTCTCCCGATATCTCGGGAACGGTTTGGAGTTTTTGAACACGGGAAAAAGTGTTGTGCTTATGATAGTGTGAGGGCCATGTGGGCGGTTCCGATGGGTCTCGGAACCGCTCCAATTATTTATAAATTTTATTTTCCATCGTGACTCCACAACTACAGTACCCACTTCGCATGGTTAAGGAGCAGATCAGCAAAGCAAGATGCATACCCAGAGATAACCTGCTACAAGACAGATCCAAAGGGCCAAATAAATTATTCTGCTTATATACCGCCCCATACCACTTCAAGTAGTCTCTGGGCGGTTTACAGTTTAGTTATGCAGGCTACACATTGCCCCCCACCCCAGCAAGCTGGGAACTCAATTTACTGACCTCGGCAGGATGGAAGGCTGAGTCAATCATGAGCTGGCTATCGGGGATTGAACCCCAGGTCATGTGGACAGTTTTGCCTGCAGTACAGGCATTTAACCATTGCACCACGAGGCCAGAAGACTACTGGTTGTCACTTACAGTCCACAAGTGAGACCACTCACACGCTTCTTAAAGGATCTCCAGCCAATCCTTGACAAAAACACATCACTCTCCAAAGCTCTTGGTGCGAGACCCATACTTGCCTACAGACAACCTCCCAACCTCAAATACTAATGCACACAAGATTAGAAAACAGCAACATAGACAATGGAACTGATATGAATTTATGAGAAAAGTCAAAAGTCAATAAGCATTATTGAAGTGTTAACAAACCCGACTGTGGATGTTAGATACATTTCTCTGAGCCTTTTTACATGATCCCTAAGATCCGCTGGCCACTTAAATTCGGACCAGAGATCTTGGGGGTTCGTTGCTCTTCCTGTGTTCCCACCCCCTCTGCACTTCCTTGCGCCTGTCTGCGTGAGGGGAGGGAGAAAAAAAGAGAGGAAAAAATGCAGGCTCACCTCCGTCTGCCGGTGGAAGCCGCCCCGAGCCCCGTTGTCGTCCTGATTCCTGTCTCTTATAAGGGCGGGGGGCGGCAAAAACAACAACAAACAGAAGCGAGGAGAGCCCGGCACTCACTCCTTTACATCCGCATCAGGGATTTTCACCCCCAGAGAGCAGGTACCTGAAAAGTGCGCTGGGACGTGTTTAGGTGGGCGTGGTCGCACTTAATTTTCTGTAAACTCCGGAGCTGGTGGGGAAACAATTTTAAGCTCCGGAGCTGGGAGCCATTTGCCGCAGAATTTAGGGGTAGTGTGAAAAGGCCCTCTGAGAAAACATAAGGTCTCAGTGACCCATCCTCTAAGACTTGGCATAATCGCACATTGCGGGGGTGTCATTTTGCTTAGAACATCATTTGGCAGTTAGCCAGGAATAAGGAACCAACTTGAACTATCAAACAAACTGGGAAATGGGGTCAGGTCATTCTGGCTTTGACAGCTAAATGGCTATAAGCCAAGAACACATGTAAGCAACAGGCACGTGTAGGGGCATACAAAATACGTAAGTCTGAGATCATACTGACCATACAGAGGGTATATAACCATCATGGGAAGCCATTTGAGCTTTGTCGAAACCAGCAGGACGTGATCCGTACAATGGATCGACCCAGGCAGCTCTGGACCCTTAAGCAAAGGCTTAAGAATTTCTGCTAACCATATATGTGTTTTGCTATGCTGGCTTGCTATATAATTTCTATATTTCTGTATTTCTGTGAATGTCTAATAAAACCCTTGCTATATAACTAACTCTCAGTGTGGCAATTTTTAAGGAACCACCTGAACTTATCAGAACTAACCCTTGCCACAAACCCCGATGCCAACTCTGCCCACAGATCTACTCTGGCAACACAATCACAGGACCCAAAAATGTCACATACAATATCAACGACAACTTCACCTGCTCCTCAATCAATGTGATCTATGCCATCTTTTGCCAACAATGCCCATCTGTACTCTACATAGGACACTCAGGACAATCTCTAAGAAAATGCGTCAATGGACACAAGTTTGCCATAACAAACAACGATACACAGAAACGTCTGTGAAGATTCTCAGTCATCCAGGTGCGTTTAACTGGGAGTTGAGTCATGGTTACTGGACTTCTTCTATTCAGGCTATTGCTCATCTTATGAGCCAATCAGACCAGGGGACAAGAGGTCAAGAGGACTATAAGAAGGTCTCTTGCACTAGCTGTATTCAGACCGATGAAGCTGTTTGGATGAACAGCGAAACGTTTCTATCTCTCAAAAAAAAGAAGTCCAGTAGCCATGACTCCACTCCCAGATACACAGAAACCTGTCTCAAACCATTTCAGTCTATCAGGCCACTCCTTGAAGGATTTGAAGGTCACCGTTTTGGAACAGAATCATTACAAATCCAGAATACAAAGAGAAACAGCTGAAATACAATTCATACGCATGATGGGCACACACAAGAATGGATTATACATAAGCCTGGGCTTCTTGAGTCATTATCAAATTTAATAATACTATATTGCCACTTTTTTCATGGATGTTTATCTCCCACCTGGACCCAAAGGTAAAAATCCCACTCTCTCACCCTTCTCTTCCACCCCCACCCCCCACCCCCACCTCACCTCATCTGGATCTGGTTTCTGACTCTTGAGAAATTTACCTTAAAACCACACTTAACATTTCTACAGATGCTAGCCACAGAGCCATTAGCAATACTTAACATATCTATGACCCCCTAGCCAAATCTTCCCTCCCACCCTTTGTACAACTAATCATCTCTCCCTCCTCCACAGACCCATCAACAATGCTTAACATATCTACAACCCTGGCCAAATCCTCCCATTAACTCTACAACTAATCATCTCTCCTTCCTTTCCCCCCCACCCTTATCCACCAATGAACATCTGGTATGAAATGTATATCTCATTGCATATTATATTACATACCTCATTCTGCTGCTATATGTCTGAAGAAGTGGACATGTCCACAAAACGTTACCTTAAAACATGAAAGTTAGTCTTTAATGTGCCACATTTTGTGTATTTTGTTTTGTTTTATTTTCCTTGATTTTGCCTGCAATTCTTGAAAGGACTAACACAGCTACCCTTTCTGAAACTTCACTTAAGATACTTACCTTGCCTTTCTTTTTATGGGTAGGGGTTAGAAAGGAAGCCAAACTTAATGCTACAAATTAATTGTGCAAATATATTTATAATCAATGGAATCATTAATAAAATAATCAAATTGATCTTAGCAGCTGGGAGAGCCAGCCTTAGGTAACCCATTCATCCATGAAGCTGTGATTTCCTTGCAAGAGAAGCAGAAGCCCCAGCCGTGAGGGTATAAAAAACACAAATGGTGTGGGGCACAGGGCATTCTCGGCTGATTCATATTGACGTTTACATAATCTAGTCAACATAAAACAACATGAATCTAACCATTCCAGTTCCAGATTATTTCCATATAATTTGTCAATGTCTCAGCCCCTAATTATAATGCAAGCAATGGCATTAAAATGTTGTTAATCATGCTTAACTAGTATTACTTGGTACTAACTTGGCCTATTGGGTGAAATTAACTACCTGGTGTATGTAGTTACTGCCTACCAGCAATTAATGTGCACACAGACTGTTTAAATTCATTCAGCAATGGGCTAAAGTGGCGGTGACAGCAGTCTGTATGTAGAAAATAATGTATCTTCTGTATATGTTTTGAAAAGCTCGAACCCAAATATGCGTATTTGTGGTGCCAAGAGCACTTGGAAAGAAGGCCAGAGAGTGATCAAGACTCCAGTTGTTTTCTCCTACCACCATATGGGGCAGCTAAACGTAATGGCTGCTCCTTTGCTTTTTCTGAGGGAGCCCCGTGGCGCAGTGGTTAAGATGCCTGCCCTGCAGGTAAAACTGTGCTCACGACAACCTGGGGGTTCGATCCCAGGTAGCAGCCGGCTTATGATTGACTCAGCCTTCCATCCTTCCGAGGCCGGCAAAATGAGGACCCAGCTTGCTAGGTGGGGTGGGTGGGGTGGGGGGACAATGTGTAGCCCAGAGACTACTTGAAGTGGTCAATGGGGCGGTAGATGAGCAGACACTTTTCCTGGGAAAACTTTTCCGTGTTTCTTCTCGGAAGCTAAATTTCACATCTGCAGTAAAATGTGTTATTTTTGTTCGGCCTTTGATATCATTGTGATCCCAGGCGTCCCTTTCGTGGAAGGCACGGGTGGTGTGTGTGTGTGTGTGTTGGGGTGTTTGTGTGAACTTTCCCGCCCGCCCCCCAGAGGGAACGCCGGCGAGGAAGAACCGCGGGAGCGACGGTCCAAAACCTCTGGGGGTCCCGAGGGCCCCACCCCAATCCCACCCCAACCTTTGCCCTCCAGGCCCAAGGGGGCCGTAGGGCAGCAGTGGGGGAGGGGAGGGGTCCTGAGAGGGGCCCCCGTTCCTTCTCGCCGGCCTGGCCGGGGCGCCCCTTCCATCGCGATGGCGAACG
Organism: Phrynocephalus guinanensis; assembly: GCA_037367245.1. Taxonomy (NCBI): domain Eukaryota; kingdom Metazoa; phylum Chordata; class Lepidosauria; order Squamata; family Agamidae; genus Phrynocephalus; species Phrynocephalus guinanensis. Next base: position 131,683,632 of record CM074737.1, read on the forward strand.
GGCGGCTGCGGGGGGGGGGGAGGCGTTATTTATTTATTTATTTGTTTGTTTGTTTATAAGACACGAAACCCTCCCTCCCACCCCTCCTCCCGCGCCGGCGACCGCCTCGGGGGGGGAGGGGCTTCGCCAAAAGGAGGCCTCCCGGCCAGCCGCCCGCCCGCCCGCCCGTCTCCATGGCAACCGGCGTCGGCGTCGGCGGGCGCTCTTCCGGGTAGGCGGGGCGCGCCGGGCGATGACGTGTCCTGGTGGGCGGGGCCAGCGTTGCGAGAGCTCCGCGCGGAGGGAGTCGGCGAAGAAAGAGGAGGAGGAGGAGGAGGAGGAGGAGGAGGAGGAGAAGGGAGGGGGGGGGAATGGGTGCCGCCCGTGAGATGGAGCAGCCCGAGGCTGAGGGCGGGGAGGAGGAGGAAGAGGAGTTGGAGGAAGAGGAGGAAGGCGCCGCCGCTGCCGCCGCGGAGGAGGAAGAAGAGGAAGAGGAGGACGTGGAGGAGGAGGAGGAGGAGGACGGGGGCCTGCCTGCGGCGGGGGGGGCGGCCGCCGCCCCGGTGAGCGAGGCGGGGGAGGAGGAGGGGGGGTCTGATGAGCAGCCTGGAAGGGGGGGGCGGGCTGCGGCTGAGCGGCGCTTCCTTTTTTTCCTCCCCCCTCTCCCCCCCCCCCCCCCGCAGAGCCCCTGGAACATCATGATCAAGCACCGGCTGGTGCAGCGGCGGGGGCGGCGGTCGCAGATGATGAGCAGGTGAGCGCTCTTGCACCCACTCGCGCACACACACACACCCGCCTTCTCCGCCACCCCGCAGACGAGCGGGCGGACGGACGGGTGGGAAAGCTGGGGCGCCCCCGCCTGGCCGCCAGAGGGAGCTCTCCTGGGGAGGGGGGAGGCTTCGGGACAACCCCCCCCACACACACACACACTCGCACTCACACTCAGAACCCCAACTAGGGCCCCTCCGGCACACACCCCCTCCGCAGCCTTACGAAGGTGGGGGTCCCCCCACCCCTTTTGGAGGCAACACGGATGGGGCCACACACGCCCCCCCCCTTTCTGCACAAGGCAGGGGCTCTGCTCCCCCCCCCTCCGTCTCTAGGGGCGGGGGGGGGGTGCTGGGTGGCAGGTGAAGTTGCCCTCCGGGGACTCCATGGCAAGGGGAAGACCCGCCCCTGAAAGCACCCCAGGAGCCCTCCCTGGGCTGACACCTCTGGGGGAGGGGGCTCTCCCTCACCACCACCCCCCACAGTTCCTTTCTCCTGAGCCCCTCCGGGCAACTGCCGTTCAGAAGAAGGCCGTGACTCCAGCAAGTTTCCTTGTTGCATTTTTATACCACCTCTCCATCCCAAGGGTGCTTTGCAATGGGCCAAACTCCATGATCATCAACAGGGCAAAGATTAAAAATAATAAAATGCAAGCAAATAATACAATCAACGCAATATATATTCACAGGTATGAGTTTGCAGGTGTTAGGTTTTCAAAAGGTTAGCCTAAATAACCTAATGTTTTAAATGGTTTTTTAAAAAATTGCCACCAAACTATGCAAAGGAAAGCTGAGTTTGCACCAGCAGAAGGCAAGAAGCCTGGTTTCAGCTCAAGGGTCAGGCACCTGGTGGGGGCCACACGGGCTCAGGGCAGGGCTGGGCTGGGTGGTTGGGTGGTCAGCCAGGGCCAGGCTGTAGCCATTCCTCTCCTGCTTCAGCTTCACAGACCCCGTGGTGTCAATGGACCTCCTGCGGGCCGTTCTGCAGCCCACCATCAACGAGGAGATCCAAGCAGTGTTTGGGAAGTACATGAAGGTAAAGGGCTATGGGGGGCTCAGATTGGCAGCCGTGGGAAGGCATCAGCGTGGCCCGGGGAGTCCTGACAGCGTCCAGCTCGGGCGGCGGGGGGGGGAGCTACAAGAAAATCCAGGCCTGCCCACGGAGAGGGAGCTGGAAGGGGAGGTTGGCCCTCACGAGGGTGATGCCAGCCACTCTGACCTGCTGCGCTCTGGCCTGGCTCAAAGGCCAGTTGGGAGGGGGAGGCTGCTCTGCTCTGTTCCTCACCTGGGCCACTGTCCCCCCCGCCCTTCTCAAGTTCTTCCAGAAGGCTGCAGGGAATGTGCGGGAGAATGTCGGAGACGAAGTGGACGTGGAACACCTCATCCGGGAGACCTGCCGGAGCTGCCTTGAACAAGTGAGGGGGCCACCAACTCCCCTTCCCCCAGTCCAGGCAGAGGGCAGAGGTTATGGGAGGAGAGCTTGGAGGGGACCTCAGTTGATCACAAGAGCCCCCCCCTCCCCACTCCCGGATGAAGCTGCCTGTGTGATTGTGTCACAGTTGTGGGAGGGATGGTTGGCAGGGGATGGAACACATGGCTGCTGAACAACAGGAAGGCCTCATCTGGGGTGAAGGGTTCCTTCCTTGCTCCTTGGAAGCCCACTCTGGCTCTGGGGGTGCAGTGGGGGGGGTATCACGCCATCACCTGTGGTTTTGCAGGGCCTTTTGATGAGCTTGTGTGGGGGGGGGTAATGTAGTGTAGTGTAGTGTATTGCTGTACCCATGACACCCCTGTGCTGCCTTTCTGAGGAGGCACAAGCCTCGCCCCTGCATGAGCTGTGAGGTCCTGCTTGGTCAGTCAGGAGGGTCCCTGGAAGGAACTGGGGGCTGCCTCTGCCTCAGAACTTTCCCCCTAAACACATGCTTGGGTGTGTCCCCCCCCCCCGCCCCCGCAGGCCAAACTTCTCTTCTGTGACGGCAAGAGGTCAGCTGCAAAGCTGCCCCACGAAGTCCCTGCCATGAAGGTAGGCACGAGGATGGGGCGCGTGGTCTCTCTCCCGCACCCCCACACCCTGTCCATGCCAGTGGGGGCCTTTGTGTGGCCTCCCCCCTGCAGGGCCCCGCGCCCCGTCTCTGTGGCGGGTGGGCCCGAGCGGCCTTGAGGTGGGCACTGAGCAAGCCCTCCTTTCTTCCTCTTGGCACCCTCTTCTTTTCTCCCTGACCAGCGTTCCAAGCCCATGGAGGACGAGATGAGCCAGCAGGGAAGCCCCATCCCCAGAAAGGTGGGTGACCCTCAGCTGTTGGTGATTGGGGGGGGGCATGCTGTTTCGGTGGAGCCCAGCGCTTTGATCAGCGGGAGGGACACACGGGGGCACAGCTCTCCCCCTCCCTTCGCTTCCTGATGCTGCCCTGCTTCCTTACTCAGCCAATGTGCAAGGCTGGCTTTCAAAATGGGGGCGGGTGGGTGTGACCTCCACCCCCACCCTGCACCCCGGTTGCCAGGGGCAGCTGTTGGCCCAGAGGCATTAACCGGAGCTATTGCTGTTTGCAGAGGAAGGGGCGGCCTCCAGGGCAGAGCCAGCCGGGCGATCGAGGGGCCTCGGGCGTGGGCACGTAAGTGACGAGTCCAGTTGCTCCATCCCCTTCCCTGGGTCCCTGCCTGGGCCAAGCCCCACCCTAGCGTGTATTCCCCCCCAAGGGCAGCTCTTCTGGGGAGTCTCTCCTCTGTCCTTTCCCTGAGGCAGAAAGGGCAAGGGGTGCACAGGGAAAAGCCCAGGAGGGGCCACCACACCCTTGGGGCCTCCTCGTGAGGCTTGGGGAAGCTGCTCCCTCACAGATTGCCGGGGGTGGGTGGGTGGGCCTTCTGTCTTTGCAGGTGGAAAACCAAGTCCTCTGAGCCCCTGCAGAGGGACGGTCCCAAGGTAGGCCAGGTTGCTTGTTTGCTTTGTTGGTCCCACCTGGGGCAGGGGTGGTGGTGGTTGCCTTGAAGATAGAGGAGGACAGGTGGTGGAGCAGAAAGGCCAACCCCCCTCCTCCCCCCCCACACACACAGAGGCATTGGGCTGCCACTACTGTGGGTTTGGGGGTGATGGAGAGCAGAGCAAGCAGAAGACGTTCAGCCCCGGCCTAAGCTCCGAGCTTTCAGAGGACCCCAAGTTGGCCATTTGAGGGAGCAGAGGTTCGCACTGGACACCTCGGTCCCACTCTTGTGCACTCTCAGCCTCAGAGTCGGGGAGCCTTCCTGAGCCTCCCCGTAGGCCGGGCATCGGCTTCTCTGGGTGGGCTGCAGTTTGGCTCCATCAGGACAGATCATCTGGTCATGCCAGAGGTACGCCCCCCCCCATTAGCTGGCCCGCCCAGGGAGGGCTGGTCCTCAGGGCTTGTTCTCCCTTCCCTTGCAGTGGGATCCCTTGCGGATCACGGAGGCCACCGGTTTTGTGCTCGGGTCAAGAGCAAACAAGTAAGTGGCTGCCTGGCAATTGAGAGTGGAGACGGATGGGTGGCTGGAGGTGTGCCCCCCCCCCCCCAGGATTAAGGAGACCCTTCTCCGTGTGGGTTGGCGGAAGAGGCTTTGGCACCAGAGCTGGAGGAAGGGAATGGGAGGCCTCTTGCTGCCAGCTGCAAAAGTCTACCCCCCCTCTGTGTTTCTGATTCAGAGCCCTGGGAATGGGAGGGACCAGAGGCAGACTTTACATCAAGCACCCTCACCTGTTTAAGGTCAGTAAACCCCCTCCCAGGATCAGGTGGGGGTGGGCAGGGGGGAGGCCAGGATGCAGTCGTAGGTAAGCAGCCCACTTTTTGTCGTGATCACTCCCCCACCCCCGCTTTCCAAACAAATAACACCCCCCACCCCACCCCATATTGGCCAGTGCTAGGTTGCATTTTTATGCTCTTACTAACAAGCATTTCCAAGGGATTGGTTTGTATTAGAATGCATTGCATATCCTGAGTAAAACATGACGACGTTTTTTTAACATACTATATAGACCAAACCAGTTTTTCTTTAGTAACTAACGAGGAGTATTTAAGTTTTCAAGGTAGATTAGCCTTGTCTGTGATCCAGTTTCCTTGCCCCATTCTGAGCAAGCTGTTTAGATGACCGGCTCACAATGGAGGTTGTGGTGAAGATGTTGGTGTTTCCACAGCATCAGGGTGTTTTCCCATGGCTTCTGTGTCACTCTCTTATTCAGAACTGCCTCTTGCATCATCAGTCTTACCTCTCGAGAATTCAAGTGAATTTGAAACAAACAAAAGGAGCATATAGCTCAAACCAAATGAGATTACATTTGAGTAAGAACTTTGATAGAAATGGTTTATTCCAGGTGCATTACTAAAACAGTGGTGGTGGTGGTGATGATGATGATGATGATGGTAAAACTACAGAGCTGGAAGGGGCCCTGTTTAATAACAACAACCATGTGCTCTCCAGTCCATTCAGGTTTATGGCAACCTGTTTCAGGGTTTTCCAGGGATACTCAGAAGTGGCTTTCCACTCCTTTCTTTAGGGAGGGGTGGGGAGAATCCCTGGGACTACCATATGCTGCTTGCCCATGGCTACCCAAGCTGGCTCTTGTCCCTGGAGGCCCAGCAGGGGAGTTGAACCCCCAGCCTCTCTCTCTCTGCAGCCGGCTGCCTAAATCCTGAGCTATCTAGCCAGTGTCTCACCTTTAATTGCCACCCATTCCCTGAAAAGCTTGTGTCAAGTGCACCTTTGACTGAGATATTCCATGTTACCCTTTGGCAGCCCAACCCATTTCAGAACCAGGGTGTAATAACACAGCAAGAACAATGGGAAGGGTTCTTCTGAGAAGCTGCACCTGGGCAATCAGGTTTCCCCAGAAGAGTCAGCTTAAGCTGACACTCGGGAGTCAGTTGGGAGAGAGGGGGAAATTAGCAGTCCACATGGTTTGCAGCTGGTTAAGGTAGCTGTGCAGGGTGCCTCCGGATTTGCAAACGGCGCGACTATGCCAGAGCTGCCTTCACAGGCAATCTCCTCCCTCTAGTTTGGAGTAGAGATGGGCATGAAGTGAGTACCGGTGCCCCATGTTCCTGTCCCCCAGGCCGGCTGCCCCACTCACTACTTGGCATGCGCTGGTCAGATTGCCCTCCTCGGGTGACGGACCTGCCCAGGCAGGAGCTGGGCCTTCTCTTTCCTCCCTCCTCTGGCAGCCGCCCACTCAGTGGCTGTGGGGCAGGAATCCGCTGTACACTGGCCCAGCTTTTTAGGCGTCTTCCCTTTCACTCGTTTATACCCAAATTGAAGATTCTTGGGTGCTTTCCAGTTGACGTTTTCTGCTTTACACATCTGGCACTGTGCTTGAAGAAATTTCTCTATTGAAATATCTCCAGTTCCTTCCCAGGAGTTCCACTAAAGCTGAAGATCCTGGTGATTGATAGAATCTCAAAAGGGATCTTGGACTGGAGAGGGAGGGGGCAGAAAGGCACACCAGAAGCACTACAGGGATGGGGCAACTCACCCACCGTGAAATGCTATCCTAGCAGCTGACGAAAGAGGCAGACCGGAAGTGGGTCAGGGCAGGTGCTGTGGTTCAGCTAGGAAGCGGGTGCACCAGCGTCTGGGGCTCATCCAGTGAAACAAAACCAGTAGGAAATCTTGCTTGGGCAGAAGACAAAACTTCTTACCACCATGCATAGTTAAACTCCAGCACATAAAGGTCAAAGAGGTTGCCGTTGCCAGTCCTCCAATGGAGCTCAAGAGGGGCCCATCCTGCTGCTGCTGCTCCTTCTTACTTTTGTGTGAGATGAGCTGCGCTGGTCTCTTAACGCCTGCCTCCTTGTTCCAGTATGCCGCCGATGCTCAAGACAAACACTGGCTCGCTGAACAGCAGCACATGAGAGCCACGGGGGGCAAGATGGTGAGTGGCTGAAGCCAAGGCAGGGAGCGGGTGGGCTCAGATTGGAAACAGGCCGCTGGCCGTTGGGGGGAAGCCTTCCTGCAGAAGGTCTGCCAAGCCCCGGGAGCTGGTGGCCACGTCCCCTTGGGAACCAGTGGCCTCCTGTCTTGAGCAGCTTGCACAGAGGAGGAGCATCGCACTGGAGCCTTGCTAGGCCATCTCATCCCCCGTGTATTTTGCCTCCTGTAGGCTTATCTGCTTCTGGAAGAGGACATTCAGGATCTGGCAGCTAGTGACGAGTACAGGTGAGCCGCTTCTTAGGGAAGGAAACGTACACAGGGTGGGTGTGGGTGTGGGGAGCTGAGTGTTTGTCCTGCGTAACAGGTACGTGTGTATGTGTAGACCTGGCCAGAAGAGAGAGAGAGAGAGAGGAGCCCCCGGGCAACCGGTGTGGGGCGATCTGGGTGGAAAGTCAAACCAGAGGTCCAGCTGGAGGGGGTGCCTCAATTGTTCAGCAAGTGGGGGGGGCCCTACCCCACTCACCCCTTTCCTGTCTACCTCTCTAGAGGATCTCCGGAGCTGAACCCGGACGAACTCAAGCCCTTCGTCCCTCCGCCTTGGATGATCGTGAAGATGCGCAAGTTCATGGAGACCCTGCGAGGGGAAGGGGAGCACGCACCCGCCCAATCCACTGGCGGCGGCTCATGAGACTTGGAGCTCATCTGCCCTGGTCTTCCTGTCAGACCGGGGATGGGGATGGGGGCGGAGGGGGTGTGCTCCCCGAAGCCTGGGAGGCCTCTGAGGCCAAGGGAGCGAAGCAGCCGAGCCGGCTCCAGCAGCCCCGGGTGCTGTTGTGACGCAGGGCCCTTCCTGGGCACCGCTGCTCTCTCCTCCTGGACCTGGGCCTTCCTCCTAGTTCTAGGAAGGAGGTGGGAAATAAATGCCTCTCTGTGAGCTTGCTGTCCTGTCTCATATCTGGGAGCCGGAACAGAATACCTCCGCTGCCGGGGGTCGTGGAGGTGTGTGTGGGGTGGTGGTGGTGGTGGTGTCAGAAAGCTTCCTGGGAGGAGCGGCTGCCAGGGAGGAAGTCAGCCTTCGTCTGTCAAGGTGAGGCCTTTGTCCGATGCCTGGAGAAAAGACAGACCACCAGCAGAGGAGGCTCCCTCCCTGGATGCAGGAGAAGGATTGCCCAGGCACGGGGCGGCGGCTGCCAGAGACCCTTCCAGCCGAGGGAAGCAGCAGCACCGCACTTTCTTCTGTCTGACTTGCCAGCCTAATCAGATACATTCATGACAGAAGGGGAAAGGGCAGGAATGGGAAAAGCCGGGGTTTATGCCCTGGAAAACCAGGAGGCCTTCCGGAGGGAATTGCAGAGGGGAAGAGGAGGCTCTACACGGAGAAAGTGAGCCCGGGGGGGAGGGGGGGAGTGGAGTGCCTGGGGAGAGGAAGTGGGGCATGAGGGAAGGGAAGGCAAAGGTCTCGTGGAGACTCGGGGCTTTCAGTCAGAGTCGCTTAGATCGCTCCGCCTGAGCCAAGGAAGGAGCGTAGCTCGGGACAAGTGTGAGCAGGTGGGCCGGGCGGAGGAAGAAGAGCCGGCGCCCCATTGAAAACAAATGCAAAAAGAACCCAAGGGCGGCAGCAGACCCTGGGCTCCCGCTCTCAGCCTCCCTGCCAGCCAGCCAAGCTGATGCGGCCCCGAGAAGGTCAGCAGCGCTTCGGGGCCCACCCCACCCCCACCTCTGTCTCCACTGTCCTGCCTGACCCTTTGCGGGCCATGCCCCCCCTCCCCAAGGGCTCTTCTTTCCAAAATGAAACTGCAGGAAGCACACTGCTCATTCTTCTGTGTTCCCTTACAACACTCCAGCCCTTAAAGGGTCTTCAGACCCTAAGATTTCTGAGTCTGGGTGCACCCACCCACACCCCCAGTTTTTTGTTGCCCTGTTTAACATCCTCAGCATGTGTCACTGGAGATGAAAGGTGTCCGTTTCAGTGGATGATGGACTGTGTTTTCCAACTTGGGTTGCAGAAAAACAGACAGTAGCTTGGCAGCAGAGTAAATGGATGCAATGACGACCAGCTTCTCGGGTTTAGCAGTCTTACAATATGTACAGTATATACAGATGCAGGGGAGTGATATATCAGGAGACAGAGATCTAGTCTCTTGCTGTCCCAGAGGCATCTGGTGGGGCCGCTGTGAGATACAGGAAGCTGGACTAGATGGGCCTTTGGCCTGATCCAGCAGGGCTCTTCTTATGCTCTTATGAGTCCTTTCCACATAACTTTTCAGGATCATAGAAATCCAGTTCAGTACACAATTTCAGCAATGAGAACAGATGTCTTAACATCCAACGATCAAACAGTCAAGCTATCAAGTGATCAAACAGCCCACATGACAAGTGCTCTCTCATATAGATAGATAGATAGATAGATAGATACACACACACACACACAGTGTATATATATATATATATCCATCCCCTTGGCTCTTTTCTCCACCTGAGCCATGCCTAGTACTCTTTTAGTACAGCGCTGGACATGCTAGGCTTCCAAGATCTTGAAGCACTTGCCTCTCTCTCTCTCTCTCTCTCTCTCTCTCTCTCTCTCTCTCATTATCTGGAGTCTGGACTTTAAAACTTTTTTCTCTAGGCCCTTATTTGAGATGCCTTGAGTGGGTGACAAGATTGCCCACTCTTTCATTCCCAATGTCTACGTAGGTGAGTGAAAGATGGGTAGTGAAGAAAGCCAACCGGGTGGGGAGAGTTTTATTTGGGGGGGGGGGGAATAGGAGATAAACCCCAGAGCACAGAGAGGAACTCATAGTTCCCTGAGCTCCTTGCCCTCTGAAGATGCCGGCCACAGAGTCTGGCGAAACATCAGGAAGAAAAACTTCCAGAACATGGCCAAACAGCCTGAAAAACTCACAACAGCTATCAGTGAGAGGAGAGCTTTGCTGGTACCATGAGCTGATAAAGGATCAAAAGAGATTACTTGCAGAAGATCAAAGAAATCAAAGAGAAGTGTAAGCCTAGATTAGGACCAACAAGGAAGCAGACTATCTTACTAGAAAACAAAAGAGGTGAAACAATATACCAAATACCTATACCAAAGAAATGAAAGGATGACAGACTCCTATGGCTAAGAATGTGCAGTTAAAAATAAAAAGCAAAGTGAAAGCTTCTCTGAAAGTATTAGGAAATAAATAAATCATTAGGGGGTAGATGGGATACTGATAGCACTATTTCAAGCCTTAGAAACTGAATGTGAAAATCCTTTCAGAGTGGATATGCTAACAAAGTTTGAAAACAAAAGAATGACCCACAGATGGGAAGCTCTCAAAGCACATTCCAATCCTCCAGAATGAAGGGGCCAACAAGCAGTAAGTATAGGGCCACCACTGTAATTTCCCATGGAAGCAAAGGGATGCTCAGGGTGTTGTGACAAAGGCACTGACCGGAAATGCCTGATTTTCAAGCTGGATTCTGAAAAAGAAGAGGCACTCGAGATCATCTCGGAAACAATCCGTTGGCTACTGGAATGTATGGAAAAAAATCCAGAAGGTCATCTGGTGCTTGGCAGACAACAGGCCCTGGCCTTTGACGATGTGGATGGACCCTGTTCCGAAAGGAAGGGCCGGTGCTTCGGCACTTGCTGGTCCTGATGTGCAACCTGCATTGTGCATGACTCCATGTCCGTGGAGATTTGGGTGGGTTTTTTTTTTTTTTTTTTTGGGCAGGGATACTGGAGTGGCTTGCCACAGTTCCTACTCCAGGCGGCTACAGCCCCTGGTATTGTTTATTCCCTGGTGGTCGCCCATCCAAGTGCTAGCCACCAGGGCTGACCCTGCTTAGCTTCCGAAATCAGGCCAGGCTGGACGTGCTCAGGGCCTCTAGGCAGTGGGGAGCGGTGTGGCCACCACAATAAAATAGAATAAATAAAATAAATACAGAACTAGACTAGAGGCGATCCCAGTTTAGGCCCTCTTCCTCAGAGCTGTACCAAAAATTCAAGCGTGGCAAAAGATGGCCCTGCCAGGAGTCCGCCCCCGGGGGGCCTTCTGGGAGTTGTAGTCCAAGGCCGGGAGGGCCGGCCGTTGCGTGACGCCAAGGCCCCTTTAAAGAGGCCCCGCCCTTCTGTGCCGGGTCAGCCAATGGGCTCCCTCGGCCCCCCCCCCGGTGTTCGGCGAGGGGCCCGCCGTCCACACCCCCCTCTCCCGCGGGCAGCCATTGGTCGGATCGAACGCCCGCGCGGCGCTCATTGGCTGCCCCGGCGCGGCTTTGCAACATTCAAACCGGGCGTCCCTCCGGCCAGCAGGCAGGCAGGCAAGCAGGCAAGCAGGCGGGCGAGCCAAGAGGCCGGCGGGCGGGCGAGGAAGCGAGGGAAGCGGGCGACCGGAGGCGGCCATGGCCTCGCAGAACACCGACCCCCGCCGGCGCCGCCGCCCGAGTCTCCCGGAAGGCGGCCGAGCCCGGAGGGAGCAGCGCCCGAGGCTCCGTCCGCAGCAGGTCAGGCGGGGCCGGAGGGAAAGGAGGACGGAGGGGGGGGGAGGAGGGCGCCCCTGGGCACGTGCAGAGCGCCTGACGCCCCTCTCTATTTTTTTTTTTGCACCACCCCCCTCCTCCCCCTCTCTCTCTCTGCCTCTCTTGCCTCTCTCTTTCATCCCCCTCCCCCCCCCCCACGAGCAGGCTGCAGCAGGAGCTGGTGACGCTGATGGTGAGGGAGGGGCGCGGAGGGAGGAGGGGTTGGGGGGGGCAGCACCGGCGGCGGATTTCCCCCCCCCCTCCCACCCTCGCGTCCCCCCTCCCCGGGGTTGGGGCTCCCTTCGAGGCCAGAGGGGGGGAGGGGAGGGGGGGCTGCCTCCGCCGCCGCCGCCGCCAGTGAGACGCGTGGAGCGCTTGCCTGCCCCCCCCCCCCCGACGGCGGGCCCCCCGTCCCGTCCCGCTCAGCCTCCTCCTCCTCCTCCCCCCCTTCCTCCTCTTCCCCCCCCCACCCCAATTCTCCCCCCAGATGTCCGGAGACCCAGGCATCTCCGCTTTTCCAGAGTCCGACAACCTCTTCAAGTGGATCGGGACCATCCACGGGGCGGCCGGGACGGTGAGGAGGGAGGGGGCGGGGGGGGGTCGCCTTCCACGGAAGGGTCAGCCACGGGGCGAGGAGGGGAGACACCTCTCTCCCCCCCCCACGCACACACATACACAACCCGCAGGGGGGGGGCAAAGGGCCCCGAAACAGCTGGGCCAGGTGTGGAAGAGGGAGGGAGGGAAGGGGGAGCAAGTGGGGGGGCGCTGCCAGAAAACGGGGGACCATTCCGCCCCTGATTCCCCCCCCTTACCTGCCCTCCTTGCCCCCCCCCGCTCCTCCAGGTGTACGAGGAGCTGAGGTACAAGCTGTCCTTGGAGTTCCCCAGCGGGTACCCTTACAACGCCCCCACCGTCAAGTTCCTCACCCCCTGCTACCACCCCAACGTGGACCTCCAGGGGAACATCTGCCTGGACATCCTCAAGGACAAGTGGTCGGCCTTGTACGACGTCCGGACCATCTTGCTCTCCATCCAGAGCCTCCTGGGAGGTGGGTCGGAAGAGGGCAGCGTCCGTCCGGGAGGGAAGGGGGGGCGCTTCCCCTTGGGTGGCTCCCTGCACCAGAGACCTGCCATCCCATGGAAGGAAGTGTTAGGAAAGGGAGGTCTTGGACCCCCACAGAGGGTCTCCTGGACTAATTGGCCAATGCCTTCTTTCCCTTTCTGCACCACCACCCCCTCCTGCCACCCCCAGAACCAAACATCGAAAGCCCACTGAACACGGATGCAGCTGAGCTCTGGAAGAACCAGACAGGTGAGCATCTCCCCAGGGGGTCTTGTGGGGGTCAAGGAAGGACAGAGGCAGCAGCAGACCATGGGGGTGGTGGTTTCTGGGCTCCCCCAACAACACCTCCTTAGAACAATGGGGAAATAAGCTCACTAGGGCTACCCCACACCTCTGTAGGCAAGCCCCCCCCCCACAGCCCAGAAATCGAACTGGGTGTGTGTGTGTTGCATGGGGGTTGCAGGAGGGTGGAGTCCCAAATCTGGGCTAGGAGGCTTGACAGGAATTCTTGAAGTATGACACCCAAAGAGAGATGTCTTGTTCCGTGTTTGTTGTAGGCGGCCTTTTCCCTTTGTATTTGTAGGGGCTCCTGGTTAGGGATCACGGGGTGAAAGAGTGGGGTCCCCCACCGTCACAAAGACCGCTGGCAAGGGTCCTTATCAGACCTTCACATCGGGTGAAAAATGGCGGGGGGAGGGGGACATAGGCAGGATATCTGAGCCTTTAAGTGTCTCCCGAGGTGGCTCTGGGCCACGGGGACTGTTGAGTCCGTCAGTGGGAGGCGTGGTTACTTCATCCTGAAATGGTCCTGGCCCCTTGAGTGGCATTAATCATTATTTAATTATTCCGCAGCTTACAAGAAGCACCTCCATGAAACGTATGCAAAGCATGTGAAGAGCCAGGATCCCTGATGCTGCCCCCACCCCCACCCCCATGTCTCTCCCCTTCTGTCCTTGTGCACTCTGTACAGGAATGCTACCTTGTATTATAGATTGTTTTTAAATTTATTTGGCATTTTCTCCTGCTGTCTAATATATAAATAAACATCCTCCCCCCCCCATTTTTTTAAACAAACAAATCTTGCCAGGTCTTTTGCTGTCTATGGGAAGAGAAGCACATCCTGCCATCTCCACGGTGGGTTCTCGTCACTTCTATAGCCATGGACCAGCGGCTTTTTCCTTTTGGCCAATAAGACAGGGGACGGCAGAATCAAAAGGGCCTTTGAGCTAAGGCTGGCCAATGCTAGCTCAGGTGTCCCTGGCAGGTGTTGGGCAACCAGCTGCCCACGTAACCACCTTCTGAGAAAGTCAGGGCCTGGCTTCCACCTAAGCGGGGAGTCCCAGCCACTGCTTGAACCACCCAGACGATCGATTGGTTCTGGTCAAGGAGAACCTGCAGCCAGGTTGAGCCTTGGGACCTCCCCCATGTTGACAAGGGAAAGGTTTTGCAAGCAAGCAGGATGGTGGAGCTGGATGGGGGGGGGGGGAGAAGGTAGTGACCTCAAATGGTGGGATGTTCTTGAGAGCCCAGGCTTTGGGCCTGGTTAGGCATGAACATTATGCAGGGGATGAGTAGTTAGCTAGAGGGACGCTCTTCTCCCTCTCGCAAAATACCAGAACTAGGGGACATCCACTCAAATAAAACAGGGGTCCTTCAAGGGCCAGAGGCAGGGGAGTGGGATAAGGAGACAGAGATCGAGTCTCATATACTCCCAGATGCATCTGGTGGGGCCACTGTGAGATACAGGAAGGCGAACTAGATGGTTCTGTGAGCAGGACCTCGAAGGGCTTTCCTGGGCAGGAAGCACATTTTTTGGGGGGGGGGACGCCCCATATAGAGCAGCCCCTCCTCACCTCTGTTTCCTGAAGGCCACCACCCACCCCAACCCTTTGGAAGCAAATTCCTGACCTTGAGGCAGAGGCTCCTGAGGGCAGCAAGGGCCAAACAGACACCCGGGATTCAGGCTCCTTGCTTTGGTGCCAGGAGGAGAGCTCTCTCGCTGCAGGCTCTAATTGTGCCTTGGCCACACCAAGGGTCTCTCTCCTGCGCACCCGGGGGGGGGGGGGCTGACAGTTCCAGGAGAGGGTTGGCAGGTCCTCTGAGTCTCCTGCCCCCTCCTCTGGCTCATGCGGAGAAGGCTGGGGTGTGTGTCCTGCTAAAGTACCTCTGCAGATAAAGAGCTTCTTGCAAATTGCCAGGGCAGACAAAGGAGCCCCCCCCCCAGGGTGGTTTTGAGTCCCACTGCAGGAACCCCTTCCCTCTCGGAGGCCGTGGGCAAAGGCCACGGTCGTTGGGAGAGAGGGAGGGTGGGTGGGGCTGGTGGAACAGGTTGCCCAGTTGCTCCCAAGGGCCAGAACGGTCTCCCTGCCGCCCAAGTGCTGGTTTGGGGGGACCTTTTAGGGGTCCTGGTGGAACGCAGAGGCTGCAGAGACATCCCTGGGCCATTCTGCCAGAGGCATTCGAGACCGCCAGCCGCCTCCTCTGTGGGCTGCCACCAAACCATGAACCAGCTGCAGATTTTGCAGCCTCTGGAGAAGACCCAGAGAGGGGATGGCTGGCCATGAGCCTTCTGTGGGTTGGCGGGGGCCTCCCTGCTGCCTGCGGTGCTGGAGGGGGCAGGGGTCCCCTGGGGGGGGGGCTCGGGGCTCAGCCTCCCTCTCCTCCCCACCAAAAACATCTCCAGGGATTGAGACGGCTATAAACACACCAACACCTCCAGGCTACCAGTTTTCCCCATCTGCAGGCAGCTCCAGTCCTTGGCTCTTTATTGAACTGTTAATGGTTCAAACAGAATCTCAACCCTTGCAGGCAGTCAGAGTCCACAGTGCAGCTGGAAAGGGGGGGCTCTCTGAGCTGCGCAGAGCAGGCTGGGACTAGGCAGGGCTAGGTGGCTGGAGCAGAAGCGAGGGGTGGCCACCGGGAGCACGGGAAGTGGCCACCCGCAGGGAAGGCAGGAATGGCCAGGCACTTTATTGGACACCCTCCATCATCTTCAGGAACTCTGTGGGAAGAGAGAAGGCAGGTTGGCCCCAAAGCAGGACTGGGCCACAGAGCACTTGCCTGGGCCGGCAGCAGAGCAGCCTCACGGGCCCGTTCCCACACCCAAGCCCACCCTGGGCCCCCAGTTCTGGCCGGCTGCACTGGCGGTGGCCTCAGCGTGCCGCCTCACTCTTGCTGGCAGCCCAGAACCTCCAAGCCGGAAGCAGGCGTGGGCCAGGGCCAGGCAGCCCAGAGGGCCAGCGGCCGTGATGCTGAGGCCAAGCCGGACCTCTCTCGAGCTAGGCAGGGAGCCTGTGGACATTCAGTTGAGGGGGCTGTCCTAGTTGGGAAGTGGGACAGGCACGAGGCCTCCAGCACATCACCCCCACCCCCCCCCCACCCCGCTCACCATCAAAGTCAATTCGTCCATCATTGTTTTTGTCCCCGTCCTTCATGAGCTCCTGAATCTCCTCATCGGTGACCGTCTCACCAGATGCCCTGAAAATCTCCACCAGTTCCTCGGCGTCCAGGTAGCCATCAGCGTTCCTGTGTGGGAAGGAGGAGGGCGGATGCTGTCAAAGGTGCCCTGTCCTTGCCTTGGGCCCCCACACGGCTCACCAGAACTAGCCCCTTCCGTCCAGACTGGGGGGAGGGAGAGAGAGAGAGAGACCCCGAGAGGGAAAGGGTGACCAGCTGCCTCCCACCGGGTTCTTGGGGGCTCATCCGTTCACCATCTTCAGGATGGGGCTGAATTCAACCTCTCTTCTTCTTTCCCCAGAAAAGTGAGGCGCTGCCCTTTCCTGCCTTTCCTCCTGGGCTGTTGACGCCTCCCTTCCCCTTGGAGAGTCCGCTGTGTGGCTCCCTCCCCTCCCCTCCCCAACGCCTGCGTCCAGCAAGTGGTCAGCTATTTAGAGTAAGTGATAGGTTTCCCCCATCTATGTACCACTGAAATAAATCACAGCAACTTCCTTAAAAAAAGCACCAGCTCAACCTCTGACTGGTTTATTGCTCCAGAAAACAGAAGTCAAGGCCGTTTACATGTCCAGATTAAGTGCTACTGTAAGTACTCTGTAGCTGCCTTGCAGGAGAACAGTGGGATGGCCATCATCACAGTGTCCGTTATTCATTCATTTTTAAGATGACAACTGTGGTGAAGGATGACCGTCTACATCCAACGTGTCGCTGGGGGCCTCAGAGGGCTGTCCTCCCATCTTCCCAACTGTTTTCCTCCTTCCTGAGCAAGGCCAGGCAAGGGAGCCAGGGGTGTATCTGGGGAGGTGGCGGAAGGGTAGATCTGCCCCCGGCACAGCAATCTGGGGGCGCCTGGAGGGGGAGGAGGAGGAGGAAGAAGCCCTGCGCCCCCCCCCACTAGCAGTCCTCCTTTCTCCTGGTTAAGGCTTAACAGTCCTTAGTCGGGGGAAAGGAGGAGAGGGGCTACCCGGTGGGAGCATTACCCTCAGCTGGGGTTGCAGCAGGCGTGGGTCTTGGGCTTTTTAGGGGCTGGCAGCAGTGCGTGCCGTCAGACCAGACCTGATGCCTGATTTTGTCGGAGAGAGGCGTGGCGATCACTGCCTGTGAGTGGCCTCAGTGGAACAGCCCTTGGTACCTGGGGCCTCCCTGGACGTGGCAGCCAGGGTGCTCCTCCTCCACCTGCCCACCAGCGCCACAGGCGGAGCGAAGGTAGCACCCGTCCCACCAGGGAGCCCGGCACACGCTCTCGGCCCCAGGAGAGCGAGCGAGCAAGAGCGCAGGGGCCACGCTGGGTAGGTGAGACATGGTTGGGGAGGGGGGGAGGCGCAAAAACTGATTTTGTCCCTGGGCGCTCCAAACTCTCACTAGGTCTCTGAAGGGGCTGCACCCTTCCAGAAGGTTAAGCCCAACAGGCAGGCAGGCAGGCAGGCAGGAGGGGCCCAACATCTGACACACACACACCCGCCCCGTCAGAATGTGATGAGAGTAACAGACGCCCCTCGGAGCCCTACAAAGATTTCTGGACCTCCCAGGCCCAGAGCAGGTTCTGCCACCAGTATGTGGGGCCAGGAGATGAACAGGGCCACCTCCCAAGGCCAGGCGCAATTCCGGCCAGAAACAGAGCGCCTCTTTGGGAGCAAGTCGGACAACGTCCAAGCGCAAGGTAAAAGAGGATACAAGACAAAAATGTTGTGTCACCTGCGAGGTGACATTTTCATGTGAGCTTTCATAGATCAAGTCCACTTCGGCAGACGTTCCAGTGGGACTCTAGGTCTGCCATAGGCATGTGGTGCTTGCGCAGACGGACACGGCCAGTGGTCTTTTTGGGGAGGGAGCGACTGGGTGCCTTGAGCCCCCTTGATCCTTGAGTGGGGAAGGAGAAAGGCCCCCCTCCTCTGGCTGGGGAAAGCACTTCGGGTGCATCATGGTGGGTCTGCCTGCCCCTGAGGGCCATCCTGAGGGCCAAGGGCTACCCAGCGGGCCCAGCCTGCTCCCAGGCTCTGTCCTGCTTGAAGGCTTCTCCCGGGGATCTGCTCAGCATGACATGCCACGGCTCCGGCCGGCCTCTCTCACCTGTCAAAGATGCGGAAGCACTCCGCCAGCTCCTCCTCGGACTTGCCCTTGGCGTCCTCTTTCATCTGGCGCACCATCATGACCAAGAACTCTTCAAAGTCAATAGTTCCGCTGCCTGCAGGGAGCCCGCCGGGCACGGGGTCAGAGGCCGCTGGCACACCCCAGCCCTCCTCCCCCACACAACCCTAGCCCCTCACACACACCCCGCCTCCCTCCCTCGCTGTCTCCTCACCATCCTCGTCCACCTCTTCAATGATAGCGTCCAGCTCTTCCTTGGTGGGCGTCTGGCCCAGCATCCTCATGACGGTGCCCAGCTCCTTGGTGCTGATGTCTCCGCCACCGTCAGCATCAAACATGTCGAAGGCAGCCTTGAATTCTGCAGGAGAGGGAGCCAGGCCGAGGGGGGGGGGGTTGTCAGCCAGGATGACGGGAGGGAGGGGAGCTCTGTGTCCGGCTTGGGGCTTCCCTCCTTCCTCGGCTGCTTATATCTATGCCACCCCATGCCACTTCAAGTAGTCTCTGGGCGGTTTTACTGTTTTACATGACAGTATGCAGGCTACACATTCCCCCCCCCCCAGCAAGCTGGGTCCTCATTTTACCGACCTCAGAAGGATGGAAGGCTGAGCCAACCCTGAGCCGGCTGCTACCTGGGATTGAACCCCCAGGTTGTGAGCACAGTTTTTTAGCTGCAGTGCAGGCATTTTAACCACTGCGCCACGGGGCTTCCTTCCCCTCGTCCTGGTCCTTTTGATCCAGGCATCTTCCTCACAGTCCGGCCCCACATGGGAGCACTTGAAAAACTCCGTGGGAATTTTTTTGGCGCCCTGCAAGTAGCAACAGGGTTCAAGGGACACGGGGGGGGGGGCTTCTGTGGACAGAGCTTGAGAAGTTACTTCTTGGGACTTGAGCAACTGCCAGAATCCCAGGCAAAGAGAGTCTGGGGCCTGCTGGAGGTTCAGGTTCAGAAAGTATGTGTTCCTACAGTTTTGGCAGGAGGTGCCCCCTTGGCCAGCTGTGTTGGATCCTGTGGGTGTGTGCATGGGCATGCATGGGCATGCGTGCATGCCTGCTCCTCACCTCAGCCTCTCTTCAAGGCACTCATAGAATGCAGGAGGGGTGAGAGCGAGGGAAACACTGACGGCTGGGAAAGAACGCCCAGACTGCAGAGGATTATCAAAAAGGGGATTGAAAATAAAACAGCCAACATTATAATGCCATTATACAAAACAATAGTAAGGCCGCACCTGGAATATTGTGTACAATTCTGGTCACCGCATCTCAAGAAAGACATAGTGGAACTGGAAAAGGTGCAGAAGAGAGCGACTAAAATGATTACTGGGCTGGGGCACCTCCATTATGAGGAAAGGCTAAAACATTTGGGGCTCTTTAGTCTGGAAAAAAGGCGCCTGAGGGGGGATATGATTGGGTCATACAAAATAATGCAGGGCATGAGTAAAGTGGATAGAGGGAAGCTCTTTTCCCTCTCACAAAATACCAGAACTAAGGGACATGCACTCAAATTGAGGGCTGGGAGAGTAAGAACAGACAAAAGAAGATATTTTTCACCCAGCGCGTTGTTAGTCTATGGAACTCCCTGCCACAGGAGGTGGTGATGGCATCTGGCCTGGATGCCTTCAAAAGGGGATTGGACAGATTCCTGGAGGAAAAGTCCATCACAGGTTACAAACCATGATGGAGATTTGTAACCTCCAGGGTTTAAACCAGGGTACTTCAAGGGCCAGATGCAGGGGAGTGGTATCAGGAGACAGAGTTCTAGTCTTGTGTGCTCCCAGAGGCATTTGGTGGGGCCACTGTGAGATACAGGAAGCTGGACTAGATGGGCCTTTGGCCTGATCCAGCAGGATGGCTCTTCTTATGTTCTTATGAGTCCATGGGAAAAGGGGCGCTCCCGAATGGGAGGGCCAGGCCCTTATGGGGCCCACGCTTCCCCTGTCGCTCTGCTGGGCTGCCGCTGCACCCCTTCCCCAGCAGCAGCAGCAGCAGCAGCAGCAGCAGGAGGAGGCGGTGTGGCTGGCTGGATGTGATGATGGAGGGGTAGGAGATTTTGAGCTGGGGGGGGGGCAGCCAGGCCTGTCCTCTTCCTGGTCCCTGCTCTGTCAGCCCCACTGGGTGCGTTGGCCTTTGGTCAGGCTGGAGGGGTGCTGGGGAGGCCCCCTCCCCTCTGGCGATGCCCTACAACTCGCCTGCTATCATCTCCTCGCTCAGGTAGGACCTGGCTTCCGCCTGCTGATCCGTCTGGAAGGCAAACAAAGGTAGTCACCATGCGGCTAAGGTGCCCCCACCCACCCATCTAGGGCCTGGCCCACCCAACCCTCTCTTCCCTAGGGAGACCAGGGGGGAGCTGCCCCCCCCCCACCGCCGCCAGAGGCCCCGCAGGAATGCCAGGAGGGGAAGGGGCCTCCTTGCCCCAGAGGGACTAAGGCACAGGGAATGGCAGGCCCAGGTGCTGGTAGGGAAGCAGGGGACCATCCGAGCCCCTCTGCAGAAGGAACCACCCCACCCCCATTTCCACCATCCACACACAGGAAGGCGTCACTTGGCCACGAATCCCACCCCCCACCCCCCACCCCCAAGCTGGCCAGTGCTGGCGGTCCAGGCTCTCTGAGGAAGAACCCCGTTGGTTCCAGAGGTGGCTTTCTCCAGGTCTCAGGATTCCCTGTGTGTGGGTGGGGGGGTGGGGTGGGCAGCAGGCGCCTCCCCCAGCTGCGGCCCTTGGTGGCCCTTCTTCTGCTCCTGGGGGCCGTGCTCCACCCCCCAGGTGCTCTCAGGTTCTGCGTGGGGAACCTCTAAGGGCGATGACGCCGAGGGTGGCAATCACCGCCCGCCACCGCCAGGCCCTCTCTCTGGTTGCGCCTGGCCTATTCTTAGCCGCCGCGTCCGGCCGGCCGGGCCCTCCTTCTAGGGCGTGCCACAGGCCGGCTGCCAGCTGCTCCGGCACCTGTTGGCTCTCGGATTGAGTTACGCCTTCCAGCCGGGTCTTGCCGCGCAGGCCCCCGAGGCAGGCTCCCCGGCCGATCCTTGTGACCCACAGCTCAGCTTTCGCTGCGCCTGGCTCCTTCTCTGTATATTTGGCTGGGCTCCGGGACCCCTCTTAGCCCAGGCGAGAGCCCCCAATCCAGCCCGGCAAGGGCAGGAAGACCTGCCTCGCCTCCTCCATCGGAAGTCTCAGGCAGCAGGAGAGAAATACAGAGAGCACAAGCGTCCGAGGCTCCTAACCCCACACCCCACCAGCAAATCTGCTTCCCCTGCTCTTCCGGAGATTTGTCCACACTCCTCCTGGACTCCCCCCCCCTCCCCGAAGGACCCCCCCACCCCACCCCCAAATCTTCAGCAGCCATCCGTCCATCCAGCCAGCCCTCCCTCCTCATTCCATCTCTCCAACTGGCAGCCTCGGCCAAAGGGCTGCGCCTGCCCCCCTCGGCCCCACACAGAGCCGCTCCCCGGGAGCTCTGCTTGTGTCCTGGCTGCTTTCTTGCCACGTCTGTGCTGGCCCTGGGCTCCGGTGCCGGCCTGTCCCTTGGGACGCGCGACCAACCAGTCCATCTCGCCATCTGTGCACATTCCGCGGTCTGGTCCAGCATCCCGGGAGGAGGTCCACCTCCAACCTTCCTGGGCGCCGGCTCCAAAACGGGCATTCATGCCCGTATCTTACCATGCTTACCATCTTGGCAGGTAGTTCCCCCAAAGCAACCCACAAGAGACGGGACCGGCGTGTCCCACGCCACTCAGAACAGGGGCAGCAGCTGGGGCTCCTGCCTGGGACCCCCTTTTGTACCCCTCCTGCTCAGCCGGGCCCCACCCAGACCCCTGGATTGGGTGCAGCAGGGGGGCTGCCCTCCTGATGGCCAATGGCCTTCCTCCCCATCCATGGATTGGTCCATGGGGCATTTTGCCTTATTTAGCCAGGCCACTCCTGGTTGCATCCTGCACCCACCAGGGTGAGGAGACGGGGAGGGGAGGTCAGGGCACCTCAGGGAGAAACCTGAGCCTGCCCCATCGGGAGGAGAATGGCAAGGAATGGACAGACATGCACTGGGGATGCCCGTCCAGTGAGCGCCGGCCGGGGTAAAAATAGTAGGAGGAACAAAGCAAGTTCCATATGGCAAAGGCAGGACGGCGGCCACGGCCTGCCTCAGGTCCCCCGCCTGCTCCTCGGTGTGTGTGTGTGTGTGTGTGCGAGTGGAGGATATCCCTGCTTGTTATGCCTTTGGGGCCAAGGGTGCAGGGTTAGGGTTGAGGAACTGCACCATGGCAGCCAGTGAAGGTGGTATGGCCCAGGTCCAGGAAACGGCCACGGCCTGTGTCACCCACAAACAATTCTAGATTGCAATGGGTTAAGCCTTGGCAGGCTTCTAAAGACAGATTTGACAGAGAGTCAGACAGCAGGCCTCAGATCCTGAGAAAGCTTTAATAAAATGCGCATAGGGGTGCTTCCTGTAGAAGGAAGGACAAATTCCAAGCTGAAACAGAGCATTATTTGCATGTCACCTGAGCAGCATTAAGAGACGTCAGCAGGAATGTTGAGGACAAGAAAAGGTCTTCAGGGTCCAATGATCACCAGGGACACCCTGAAGAAAGGAATTTGAAGGAGGCCTCCCCCAAAATATCAGGGGGCTCTTTCAGGCTCCAAGGAGGTCCCATGCGCGTTGACTTTTATGACTCTCTGTGCGTTATCTTTTGACTCCGCCTTCTGTGCTGCCTCTGACTGTTTCTGACATGTGCTTTGTTAACGTGTGTTTGAGGTGGTTCCCCACATGCTAGTGCAGGATTGCCCATTATCCCCCCACCCCACCCCCACCCCACCCTCCATCCCTCCTGGATCGGCCTACGGCAGATGGGCCTTGGCAGGTGGCCCTCTCTCTTCCTTGACCTCCTAGCTCCGGCGCCAACCCCTCTGCTCACTTGTTTACCCCAGGGTCCGGTTTCCTCTCCGCCTGTGACACATGGGGGGGGGGAGTGAAGGCTGAGCGGAAGGGCTCCCCACCCTTTCCATCTCCTCCCTTCCTTTGCTCACATGCCCCACCGTGGGAGAGTCACGGCGGAGGCGGCTCCACTAAAGAGTCGGAGAAGGAAAGGCCATCAGGCCAACCCCACTCCCTTGGGCCGGGCACCTGGCCCCGGGTGGGACGGGTCAGGGGTCATCCCACCAGCCAAGGTCTGAGTCTCAGGCAGGGAGCTTAGAGGGAACGTTGCACGTGTGGGGGGTACAATGGGGAATGTGTGGTTTGTTTGTGTAGGAATGTGCTCCTGGGGTGGGGCAGGGCCCTGCTGACCGGCAGGAGCAGGTGCTTATACACCACCACCACTCCTCCAAATCCCCACCGGCGGCAGCGTCCTCCAGCTGGCCTATTAATAGCCCTCCTTAAGGAACGCTCCTCCGGAGGCCAAGGTGGCCCCTGCCCAAATAAGGCAGAGAAGGGGCTGACTCACAGCTGGGGTGGCCAGGGGAGGGGGGTTGATTGCCCCACAGCATCACCAGTCAATTTGGGGGGAGCACTGATGCACACCTGACAAAGGTAGTGCTGCAGCATAAGGGGAGAGGGTGCGCCTGCCCTATGGAGAGGCAGGAGGAGGACGCATTCTCTGCACTGCAAGACAGGAGCAGGCCTGGTGCTCTGGATGTCCACCCCCTCCCTCCCCACCAGGCTGGGCTTCTCAAGTGACAAGGCCTTGGGGGGACGTCTGGATGCAAAAGCACAGAGGAGGCCCATTCTGTCGGGGGGGGGGGGAGTGCGCAGAAGAGAGTCCCGGCAGCAGCAAAGCCAAGAGGCAGGCTGACCGGGTCACCCACAAGCTGTTCTGGAAGCTACGGCCTGGGAATGACAGCGCTCGCCCTCCCCATGCTGCTGATCCCTGGCGAAGGGTTGGCATTCCACCTGTGCCCAGGCACAGCATTCTCTCTTGGACTGGAGAAGCTCTGCGCTGAACCCCAACACTTAACGCTGGGCCTGCCAAGATCTTATTCTTGGACTGCCGGAGCATTTTAGACAATGCTGCCAGCCAGCCAGCCAGCAGGTAGATGCATCAGGGGTTGCCCTGGGACACATGCGACCCCACGTCATCTGCCAAACACTCCCCGGGCAGGTTCTTCCAATCCCTCTTCCCTGTGACACACACATACACAAACACAAACACAAACACAAACACACAAACACTATTTATTTATTTTACAGTATTTATACCCCACCTTTCCCCTTGGAAAAGGACCCAAGACAGCTTCCAGTAATGAGTGACAATACATTGTTGAGTACAATTAAGACATGTCCAAGTATTTGAGAACAAGGAATTGAGGGACATCTTACAGCATTAATAGACAACATTACATTAAAGCTACAAGAGAATGTGAGCAGTTTAAAGGAGAGTAAAATTCCATGTAAAGTGATGGAAACTAATGTTGAAAACATAGTGTCAATGTAATCACACAAGGTTATAAATACAGTGGTACCTTGTATAAAGGAATTAATTCGTTCCAAATGAAATTATGTTAAGCAAATTTTCCTTTATACAAATTCCCATAGGAATGCATTGAAAACGGAGTGATCCCATTTTTATGTAGTATGGATTTCCCCCATAGGCGATTCTGTTAAGCAAATTTCCCCCATCTCCGGAATTTTTATGTTGTACAAATTTTATGTTATACAAGCTGTTTGTTATACAAGGGTCCACTGTAGTTATAAACACAAAGTCTATGTGATCGTATAGATTCATATGAAAGTCAGATAATAGGTAGTCAGTCAGTCCATCATTCAGAGAAAGCTTGCCCAAAGAGAAAGGTCTTTGCCTGTTTCTGGAAAGACATCAGAAATGAGGCAGTCCTGGCCTCCAGTGGGAGGGAGTTCCAGAGTCTGGGCACAGCACCTGAGATGGCCCTTCCATGGGTTCCCACGAGACATACCTGTGAAGGTAGGGGATTGAGGCCTCTCCTGATGACCTTTGCTCCCAAGACGGTTCATACTGCGAGATTTGATCTTTGAGGTAGCTAGGACCCAGGTTGTCCAGGGCTTTGTAAATTAAGGTCAGCACTTTGAATTGTGACCACCCCGGATCTTTTTGGTCCATGGGCAAGGCTGCTCATTGGAGCAATGTCTGTGCGCACAGGAATGGGGCTTGAAGGAAGACGGCGGCTGACGGCCAGGCAACACCATCCAGAGCCATCAGGCACCTCGGTCCTGGATCAACCCTCTGATTGCACTCAGAGTGCGTCTTCAGGATTCCTGGGAATGCAAGCAATGGAAGGAGAAACATCACAAGTGGCTCTCAGGACCAAAAAGGGCTGTCGCTCTGCTACCGACAGTCCTGAGCAAGAAGGAACGGACCCAGGGACCCTTCTTTTCAAAGGCCCCCTTTTAAAGCCTCCCTTTGGTTAACCTGCCAACCAGGGCAGGGTCCCTTTCCTTCCACAGGTGACAAATTGAGCACCAGCATAGGCAGGCAGGCAGGCAGGCGGGCTGTTCCCAGCCAAACCCCACAAAAGGGGATGGATGGAGACCAGCTGGGGGCTGAATCTTTAAAAGCAAGGGCCCACACTTTGATTTGTGCCTAGGATGGAAAGGATAGTAGCCAGGGTGGTGGCTTGCCAACCAGCAATTGTGTCTTCCTTCTAGCTTGCCCTGCCCGGTCCAATTCCAGGATTTTTCTAGCTGTCTCCCAAGGCAGCCTCACTGATGCTGAAATCCCAGAAGGGCAGAATGAAAGAAATGGAGGGCAAACCCTGCTAAAATATCCCTGAGAAGTTGCCATCCAGCCAAGACTTTTGCGGAAGGACCTCCAGCATGGTACAGTTTTTAAACTTTTAGAATATGAATCCTCTGTGGGAGATGCCTTTTTGTAGCAGATTCAGGCTACTGCAGAGTTTCCGGCAACCATTTGGCTGTCTGGGGGGGGGGGGGGGGGGGAATAAACCAGGCAGCAGCTGAGCTCTTAATTGAAATAGTTATAAAGTTTTATTGAGGAATGAGAGCTGATAAGGTAGCCTGCCCTAAGCGTGGTCCAGGGGTGGGCATGGTAAGAGCTTGAAGGTAGAAGACGAAGAAAAGAGGTCCGGAACCCTAACCCTTCACGGGAGGCTGTGTATAGACTCCCTGGTGGACCAACCGCCTTCCTGTACCTCAACCAGCTTCCACCTGCCTTGTCCATCAGTCAGACCACCTACCAGGGATCTCACCGCTCTCTCAGGAGGGCTACCCAGTCCCTTCCTGTGGGAGAAGCCTTCCTTCTGGGCAGAATTCCTGCAGCCACGGCACACCTCTGGTCATACAGGAGCTTCCCGCTGGCCTTCCTGTCCGGGTTGTCCTTCCTTGCTGGTCAAGGGGTCCTCCTTGCCCTCCTCATCCTTGAACCCCTTTGTCTACAGGGGCATGTGGACTGGAACAGACTGTCCATCTTCTCCCCCTGATGTGTGTGTGTGTTTGGGGGATGACGACCCTCTTTCTCTCTTCTGAAGTAAACAAGCCAGATATTTCCAATGCAGCTACAATTCTGAGCAGAAAGAACAACTGTCACCCAGGAAGGGGCCAAGTGACTCAGCCAAGGGGAGACCACCTCTTCCTACGAAAGTCTCCTCCACTCCTGCCCTCCGGAGGTTCTTGCTGACACAGAGTGCAAAATTTGGGTCATCTGATTCATGTGTCATCTGAAGCCATTGGTTATAGGATCTGGTTCACCTTGGTTTCCTCACCCCTCCCCCCCCACCCACCCCCACCCGGCCTGAATAGGTTCCTTACATGGAGAAAGGCCTGAATAGGCTCTTTTGAGTGCAGGATGTTATCTGCTTCTGTCATTCAAGGACCTTTCAGCTGCTTTTGACACTACTGACCACAGAATCCTCCTGACCTTAATCTCCTAATTCCCTGTTCTTAACTTGAATATGTATTAAATGTTCTGGGCTGTATATTGTCCCTCATTATTGTAAGCCACCTTGGGTCTTTTTCCAAGGAGAAAGGTGGGGTAAAAATATTCAAAATAAATAAAAATAAATACATTTATATTTTTCTTTACTTGATAGTGATTTTATAACCCCACTGTTTTTAAAGTCTATTTCACCTGGGTTTTTGATCTTGCCATGACGTATAAACAATTGTGTATGCTGTCAAGTTTATTTATGTATTTTTACTTTTAATTCTTGTGATGGGGAGCAAGAATCAGAGTGCCAGCAGTAATCTGGCAGCATTTTTTAAAAAAATTAACATTTAGTAACATTTTAATAAAAGAAACTGAGAACAAAGACAACAAATGTAACTTTCAACTGAAAAAAACTACTAGTTGTCCATAGGGGTGTACAACGTATGTGTGTGTGTTAACAATTAGACCAAATAGTATATACAGTATACATTTGCAAGCTGGTTTTCCTTTATCAGGGCTATTAATCAAATTAACCACTCAGATTACACTGGCCAGTGACTTACATGTCAGACTTCCTCCTCCGGCAGAGCCCCAAATAGTGGTAGTCTCTCTCCATCATGGCAAGAAGCACTTCTATGTGCTATTGATTGATGGCTTAACCTCATCACAGTTTCTGAAGAGGAAAGTCTCCCCCCACCCCCTCCAAAAAAAGCCCTCCAGAAGAGACCAGAGGCGGAGCAATCAATGCCAAGGCAATGTTGTATTGGCAGGAAGGAGAGGCCATCCTGGGGGAAAAACAGGAGCCAACAGATCGTGTGAAGGAAGCAGCGTCCACCAGCCACCTCCGGGCAAACCCAAGGGACCAACCAGCCAAATGGGAAGGGCCAGCCAGGGACCCCTGGGTTTCCTGGAGCCCCCCCCCCCCAGGCCAGGGGAGTGGACCCTGGGCAGCAACAGCAGGCTCACACTGACCAGAAAAGGCCAGCCCAGCCCAGAGCCGGTCACAATCCCTCCCCCTCCCCCCACGCCGCCATCCCTAGTTGTGGCTTTTCTTGGAAGTTCCCCTTTTCACGCAGTTTCCTGCATCCACTGAAAGCACCACTGTCATGACATGATAGGCACCAGAAAGGTCTCAGAAGCAGGGCCCCCCTTTCCCCCACCCCCCAAGCTGGAGGAGGTGGGCATCATCGACCATAAGGTGGAAGGTGGCCATTGGAAGGGCTCGGAGAAGGACGGCGCCCTCCTTCTCCCCGTTTCCCAGCTCGGTCCAGCTGGAAATACCGGTCTTCCCACTGGCCGTGGACGGGGCGGTGGTAAAGAGAGCCCGGGGGGGGGAGAGAGAGAGAGAGAGAGAGAGAGAAAGGAATTCCTTCGAAAGGCGGGGCTGGGGGGGGAAGAGGTTTTCGGAGCCGCATTCGGAGGATGCCCGAAAGTGAGCGGGGGGGGGGACCGGAGGAGGGGAGGGTCCTCTGGGAAAGGCCGCGGGGGGGGGGGAGCAGGCGGCAGGAAAAGAGGAGGGGTACTGAACGAAGGAGACCCCCCCCGAACCCACAGGCTTCTTCCTCCGGCACGAGCTGGGGGTGGGGGTGGGGTGTTGGGCGAGAAGAGGGTCGCGGCCATCGAAGGAGGGCCACCACTGGGCAGCCAACCCCAGCCAGCACAGGCCCCCCTCCCTCCCTCCCTCCCCGGCTGCCCCGGGCGAGCCCCCCAAGACCACGAAGCGGGCGCGGTCTCTGCCCCGAGGGGGCGGCCCATCCGACCGGGGGGCTGTGGGTGTGGGTGTGTGGGGAGTGTGTGTGTGTGTGGGGGGGTCGGGTTAGCCCCCCCCTCCGGGGAGCAGGAGCGCTTCCCCCCCTCCCCCCCTCCCTCCCTGCCCATCCTGGCGCAGGAGGCAGGGACGTGGTGGGGCTTGGAGCACCGCCCGCACCGGAGGGGTCCCGACCAGGCGGCGCTCGGACGGACGACGAGGCGGCGCTTCCCGTGTCCGGAGGAGGAGGAGGAGGAGGAGGAGGAGGAGCCGGAGCCCCAGTGGCCATCGCAGGAGCAGCCGCGTCGGCGGAGGAGGAGGGCCGGCCGGGCAGCCGGAGAACAAGCGACCCACCCCTACCCCCCACCCCGCCGCCGGCCCCGTCCAGCCCCGCCGCCTCCGCCTCCGGACTCCCCGTCGGCCGGCCGGCGTCGTCGTCGTCTCAGCAGGAGCGGGCCGGGCAGAGGGGGAGGCAGGGGGGGGCGTCCGGAGCCGAATCGCCTGCCCGCCTCCCCCCCCCTCCCTGGACGCCGTGGGCTGAAGGCCGCCGCCACCCTCCTCCTCCCTGGGTAACGAGAGAGAGAGCGGTTCCTCTGGGCACGTGCAAAGCGTGCCTTTCCCGGCGGTCGGTCGGTCGGTCGGTCGGGGCGGGGCTCACGAGGCGAGAGGGGTCTTTGCAGGCGCCCCCCCCCTAAAGAGACCCCCGCCCGCCCGCCCGCCCGCTCTTGTCCCCGGGACTCTGCAGCAGGTCCGCTCCAGCGGCCACCCGGCAAGGCGACCCCGGGATCCCGGCGCAGAGACGGGCGGGGGCGCCTATTCCCACGAGCTGCGTGTGTGCGTTTGGGGGAAGGTGTGTGTGTGTGGGGGGGCTGGCTCCACCTTATTTGCTTGCCACGGAATAGAAAAATGGCTCCGCTGGCCATGCCCGGGAGAAGGGACGAGCGCAGGGCCGGAGCCCTCGGTGGCCACGCCTGGCTCAGGATCGGGAGCGACGCTGGCCTTGGTGGCCGCCTGCCTGCCTTCCTGCCTTCCTTCCAGAGGGCGGTGGGCTCTTCCCAGGCACAGGCCAGGCGCCGCTTTTAGAGGGGTCCCCCCCCCAACCTTTCTGCCCTTCCCTAATAACACGGGTTGGGGGTGGGAACACGTTTAAATTCTGGATTCTGGGCCACAGACTTAGTGGGAGCTGAAAGGGAGCCAGGCTGGATTCAGCTCCAAAAGGATCCTTCCAAAGGGCTGAGCCCCACAGACTGCCTCCCAAGAAAGTTGGGGGGGGATGTCAGAGGGCTTCATTCTGGTGGGGCCCAGGCTAGTAGCTGTGGTTAGTCCCCCCCTCTGCCCCCATGCATGGATGTAGACGTCCATTAAATAGATACATTTCCATACCCACCCTAATAGGGCAGTGTTGGTGAACCTTTGGCACAGGTGCCAAAGGTGGCCCTCGAAGGAGCCCTTTCTGTGGGCACCTGACATGGCCCCTTCTTCACAGCCACCTGTATTCAGGCTAAATTGCTGTATTGGCCCTTTGCGAAAAAAAAATGTGGGTTTTGAATTGCAGTTTCGGCACTCGGTCTCTAAAAGGTTCGCCATCGCTGCCATAGGGCTTAAAGCTCTTTCTGGGTGGTTTGCAATTTAAGCGTTCAGGCTCCATAGCATTCTTTCCTGCAGCCCTTGTTCTCTGCTCCCTCTTTTTCCTTTTCACGGCCTTGCTTTTCTCGCCCCCCCCCCCCGTGTGTCCTGGAGAACCTTCCTTTTCTCCACAGGCTTCCTCCTCGGTGACCGTTCTTGGCCACCTCTTTAAGCGGGTGCTGCCTTCCCTGACCTGCACGAGAGGCCTTCCAGCAGAAAGCACCCTTCCAGCAGCTTTTCTTTCATCCGACTCCCTACCTCTTAGGAAAGGATGTCAAGTGGGGCTGAAGGGGTCAGCCGAGGTCACTGCCACAGCCCCCAGCAGCCCTGAGATTCCACTGCCAGGTGGGGGGGTGGGGGTGGGGGTGGGGCTGTCCAGGTGTGTTCAGGTGGCAATCTGCCTGCCTGCCTGCAGCAGGGCAGGGCATAGTAGGCCACCGAGAGCGAGTGAGCCTTGGGGAGCCCACTTGAAAAGCACCTCCTTCCTTGGCAGGATCCTCCCATCCCCACCCCCACCTGTGCTCCGATGGCATCTCACATCCTGCACCGCCTGAGACACGTCTTGACTGGAGAAAGTGACCGGGGTGGACTGGCCGGCTGCAGCTCAGAAGCGGAGGAATTTCCAGAAAGTTCTGAGCTGGAAGATGACACAGAGGGCCTTTCCACGCGCCTCAGTGGCACCCTGAGCTTTACCAGCAATGACCAGGAAGAGGAGGAGGAGGAGGAGGCCGGTGAGGACGCACAGGAGTGGCCCCTGAACCCAGACGGGCTTGGGGCTGCTGCTGCTGCTGCTGCTGAGAACGGAGGTAGGGAGATGTGGAGCAGGGGGGTTGCGGGAGAGAAAGAGAGGGGCAGGGAGGCGCCGCCGCCGCCCACACGGACGCAGGCCAGGTGCCTGCCTTCTGCCTGGGCCTTCATAACTTGCTGGGGGCATCCGATCTCACATGACAAGAAAATGCAAGCTGCTCCTTAGCAACAAGATGAAAGATCACAAACATTGCATGGTGGTGGACACTTAATTGTGGGACCCTATTGACCCAAAAGGACACACCTTAGCAAATAAGATATCTCATTAGAAGCCCATTCAGGGTTTCTAATTTTGGTTGTATGAACACTGGGGCATGTTCAGCCGCACCACCCACAGAACATGAGAGCAGTAAGGAGTCTTGTGGGATAGTTATTGTGAGTTTTTCGGGCTGCTTGGCCGTGTTCTGTGGGGCCTTGAAGGCAAACGCCTTTTATTTTTTATGGGCAATGCCACTGAGAGAGGCCTCCTGCGACATTTCCCCCAAAGCATAACCCTGTCTCGCCCTCCCCTCCCGAAGCCATTTGCCATGGTCAGGCCCTTTCAGGGACCGTTAAATGTGGGTGACACACCTGTCCTAGCAAATCTATCCCATTTCCCCCATGGCAGCTGTTGTGAGACAGACCTCTCCACGTATCTTAGCATGTTTGACATAAGCAGATAAAGCTAATGGATCGGTGGGTTCACGAGCGCTGTTGAAGTGGCTGCCCCCTTTGGTTTCTCATCTCCCTTGGCTCCTGCTTCTCTCTCCCAAGCTTGTAGACAGCTGATAGAAACCCGTGGCCTAAGTGATTTCCTCTCCCCCACCCCATTTCTGAGGGAGGAACTGCATGCACCCTAAACCACAAAAGCTCATTCTGCAATGAATCTGCTAGCCCTCCAGACTAAGCTGGAAAAAATAATAATCCATCAGTCCCATGCCATTGTTCAGTGAACCCTAAAACAGAAGCAGAGGTGGCCCTGCTGTGGTCACAAGTACGCTCGCCCTGTCTAGCGGGCAGGGAAGGGGCTGCCTTTCTCCCAAGCAGGTCATGAAATCCAGGACGGGTACCTGGAGCCCTCTTCCCCCAGGCACTGGTTTTCTCGTGGGAAGGCGTG
The DNA here is from genome assembly GCA_037367245.1 of Phrynocephalus guinanensis. NCBI lineage: Eukaryota > Metazoa > Chordata > Lepidosauria > Squamata > Agamidae > Phrynocephalus > Phrynocephalus guinanensis. The sequence goes on from CM074737.1 coordinate 131,715,472, forward strand.
GTGGGGTCAGGGAACTCCCAAGCTGGTGTCCCAGGTTTTCAAGATCTTTTGGCTTTGGCTGCTCGTAGGCTGGTGGTCTCCCCACTGGAGAGGGCTTGGCTGTACAGCAGAGGGAGGTGGCAGGCAGACGGGCTTTTCTGGCAGGCAGCCAGCTTCTGACCCCCCCCCACTCTCTTCCCACCCCCTTCCTTGGTTGCAGAACACAGTCCTCCTGGGACTGAGCGCCAGGGAAGTAACCTGCTCACACGGCAGCTGCAGGAGCTCTGGCGGAAATCACGGGGCACCCTTGTCCCCCAGCGCCTCCTCTTCGAAGTCACCAGCGCCAACGTGGTCAGCGAACACAACTCCAAGTACGTGGTGAGTGATGCCGGAGGTGGGGGAGGGGAAGGAGGGCTCCCAGGCTGGGAGAGAGGAAAGGGAACTGGGCCTTGAGTCCACACAAAGGGGGCAGCAGGGATTGGGCTGATGTCTCAGTGGTGGTGGTGGTGGTGGGGGGCTGTGGAGAAAAGTGGGGAGAAGCAGGGGCTCTTCTGGCCCTTCCTTCCCACTTGGCTTGGCCCAGCCCGATACTGCAGGCAGGCATCCTGTAGCCCCGCGTGACACGCAGGGCGGCCTGGTTTGGCCTCCTTTCCTGTCTGCCTCCTCTGCCTGCCCTCAGTGGTTCCCCACCTGCAGTGCCTTCTCCCTTCCCTCCCTCCCCCACCTGCCTCTGGAGGTGCGGCGCCGACTGTTCTGTCTCTCTTCCCTTGCGCTGCGGTGTGGGCTCAGAAGAGTCTCAGGTAACTCTCCCGGGTCAGTTTCTGTGCCATGGCCTCTGCTTCTGTGCTCCTGCCCGCCTGTGGAATGGGAGAAGGCCTCTGGGTGTGCATGCCAGGGAATGGGTGCTGCATGCTCAACTGGCTGGCTGCTCTGGGGCTTTGCTGCACGCATGCACATGGGTGTGCGCATGGGGGGGACAGCACTGGTGGCGGCGGCTAGGGGCAGCCCAGCTCACTCGTCTGATCTGGCCACAGCTCTACACCATCTACCTGATCCGGACGGGGCAGTTTGAGAAGGCTCCCGCCACCATCACCCGGCGCTACTCGGACTTTGAGCAGCTGAACCGGCACTTGCGCCGCCAGTTTGGCGCGGACATGGCGAACATCTCCTTCCCACGCAAGCGCCTCAGGCGTAACTTTGCCGCCGAGACCATCGCCAAGCGGAGCCGGGCCTTCGAGCAGTTCCTCGCCCACCTGCACTCCCTACCGGAGATCCGCCGCTCGGCCACCTTCCTGGAGTTCTTCTTCCTGGGCGACCTGCGGGAGGCCCAGCGGGCAACCTGCAGCGGCCTGTACCGCCCGGCCCTGGCTGCCTGGACCAATGCCCAGCGGCTGCAGGACAAGCTGGGTGCCTGCCACTCGGGCCACTTCCTGGTGACGCTGGCCGGGCTGGCCGTCTGCCAGCAGGAGCTGGAGCAGTTTGGCGAGGCCCGCGCCTCCTGCGAGCGAGCCCTGCAGCTCCTGGAGGGCCAGGACAGCCACCCGATGGCCGCCCCCTTCTTGCAGGCCTACATCCACTTGTCCTGGATGCTGGGCAGGGACAAGCAGTGGGCAGAGACCCGGCTGCAGGGCCTGCAGGATGCTGGCGGTGGCAGACTGCCGCCCCCCACCCTGAAGGAGCTGCTGATCAAACAGCCGTTGCCCTGAAGGAGGGGGCGGTGCTGGAGAGGTGAATCAAGTGTCTAGCTCAGCCTCGGGACGCAGTGTAGAGCGGAGAGAAAGAAGGGGCAGAGGAGCCGAGTGCAAAGAGCCTCCCATCTGTCTGGAGCAGGCACTGCTCCTTCATGGGAAACTCTCTGTCTCCAGCGCCCGGGCTGCTGTTATAGAATTTTGCCCGAGATATGTCCAGTTTAGCACAGGACCCAGGGCATTACATCAGGACATAAAAGGGGAAGCCATTCCCCCCCCAGGGTGGACACTCACAGGCAGGATCCCCTGTGGGGTGGGGGGGTCCAGTGGCCCACTCCCTCCTCAGAGAAGGGCCACTAAGGCCGGCCAGTGCTGCTCAAGGGAGGATGAGTGAGGGGGCGGCTCTGGATTACTTCTTTCCCTCGCAGCTTGAAGGAAGAGGGGCTCAAGCTCCTTGGGGCTCTCCCCTCCCCCGGGCACACTACCAGAGGCCACCACCTGGGACGAGCGTCCGTCACTTTATTCAAGAAAGGGTGAGCGACAGGCCAGGCTGTAACCCAAATACCCAATAAACGCAGCTCTGTTAAGTGCTTCTTGTCTGTGAGTCTCTGTCCAGTGCCAGCACCAGAGGCCAAAGGTCGTGGCCCAGCAGGAACCGCAGGCGGGAAGAAGGGCCGTTCGCCTACAGCTTGCTCGTGCCGGAAGGCTCCTTCACTCGGATGACTCCCTCCTGGGCACAGCTGACCGCCAACACGCCATCCCTGCGCCACAGCCGGCCGTGCACCAGCCCCCGGCAGCCGCCTGGTGGGGAGGACAGGGCATGGGTGTGTCTCATACACAGCTTCTCTCATACAGATCTCTCTCCCACCTGGGGGGGGGCGGCAGAGGGAGAGACACGTACCTGCCCAGGGGCTCTCGCACTCGTAGAGCATCCAGTGGTCAGCCCGAAAGGGGGCGTGGAACCACATGGAGTGGTCCAAGGAGACCATGAAGCTGACTCGATAGTGCTGGTGGGGCAGCAGGGCTGTGTTCAGGAAGGCGTAGTCAGAGATGTACGCGGCCACGCAGCAGTGCAGCTTCATGCCCCCTTCACCTGCAAGGCAGATCAGTCCCCCTGAGGACCCCCACTCATTGGCAGGAGAAAACAGGCCATCTTTGGGGGGATGGGACACCGCTTGGCGGGCAAAACCAAGGCAGCGTTTCCCGTGGACGCTCGCTGCAAGCAGGCAGAGCCTAAAGGAGCTGCAAAGCCAGCTGCCTGCCTGCAGGGTTACTGAAACAGGAAAGAGGCCCTCTGTTTACCAGCAGCAGGATGCCCCCTCCTCCTCCCCCGTCCTCTCACTCCATTCCCTCTTCCACAGTCGAAATGGGGCTTTGGTGAAAAAGTTCTGCAGGACGAAGGGAATGCCGGCTTAAAAGAAAGGAGCCACAAAGGCAAATGCCCTGCCCTGGGCCTCAGCCGGGCCACTCTTGCAGGTCCCTGGCTCTCCTGGGTTTCACGGAGCCTTCCTTCCCACCCCTGGTCTTCTCCCATTCAGTACCTGCCAGGCCAGACCCTGCTTGGTTTCTGAGATCAGGGAAGAAAGTGTCAGGCACAAGCAAGGTCAGGCCTTGTTCTCAGCCCCCGACTTCAGCTCCCTCCCAGGGCAGAGGTGGTTGTGACCCGTCCCGAGGGCATTCCGGGAGAACAAGCCTCAGCCAGCCCTTTTACCGATGTGGCCTTTGGCCCGCACCCAGAAGAGTTGTTTGGGCTCCTGTGGGCTCTGATGGTAGAAGTCAGGCGGGTTCACAGGCTTCATCTCAATAGGAACTTCCTGTGCCAGCATCTTGTTGAGCCCCCGGCGGTACCGCTCCAGGAGGTTGGGGTCCCTTTGGAAAAAGAAAGAGGAGGAGGCGTCTGGCAGAGCTGCCCCATGTGGCTCTTCCCAGCTGCTTCGCTGCATCTCTCATCATCCCTGAGCCAATGACTTTGCAGGTGAGGGCCTCAAAGGTAGGAAATCAATCCAAGAATAATCAGACAGCTTCCCAACTTTTTTTGTGGGGGGGAGGGTGACCAGGGGACTTCCTCAGACCAGGGAGCTGAAGCTGGCAGAAATCCTCCCTGCACTGCTGGGTAGAAGAGCCCGGGCCGTTTGGAAGGCCACTTGCTACAAGCATCACTGAACAACAGATGAGTCTGGACCTGGGAGCTGACTCTCATCTGCTGCACACGTCACTTTCCAGAGTTTCTTGGTCCTTCAGGAACATCCAGAAGTCCTCCTCACCATCCCCACCTCCTCCTTGGAGAGGCTACACAATCCTTTCTGTGGAGGATCCCTGGCTAGCCTGGATCAACAGCTTGCACCCAAGTTATCTCAAGGACTGCATCTCCCTCTATGAGCCTGCCAGGGTATTATCAGGAGATACCTTTCTCTCAGTACACTTGGTGGGAAGATGGGAGAGGGCCTTCTCTGTGGCTGCTCCCAGAGACTGGAATTCCCCCCCACTGGAAGCCAGGCTGGCCTCATCTTTGCTGCCCTTCCACAAGCAGACAAGAGCCTGTCTCCAGACAGGATGTTCCTGTTTGAATGGATTGTTGTACTATGTTGCTGTTATATATGTTTTAAGTATGGATTGTAATTATTATTTTATATTTATTTATTTATTTTTGCCATTCCTTTCTTCTTAAAGGAATCAAATGTGGCTTACCTTATTAACATACTTATTATATTCGTTTTAAATATTTGTATACTTGCTGTTCTTAGCACTTAAATACTGCATTTTTAAATGATAAAAGCCGCCTTGGGCCCTTTTAAGGAAGAATGCAGCAGTGGCCGGAGGTGGGTGGGGAGTATTTTAAAGAAACATCCTAAATGAAAAGGCAATTGGGGGGGTCTCAGCTAGCAATGGCCCTGGCCCACCCCCAGTGAAAAGCTTTGGCCAGGCCCTCTGCTGCCGCTGGCCATCCGTGCGTGCTCTTCCCTGGAGGGGACCCCGGCCCGGGCTCTGCCTTGCCACTCACTGTAGGTACTTGTGGATGAGCTCCTCCATGGTCAGCAGTTCCTCCGGGAGGGGCACGTCCGGCATGTGGAACTGGTGCTCCACGGGGCTGGCCTGCGCCTGCTGGAAGGAGGCCTGGCAGATGAGGATGGGCTTCCCATGCTGGATGGCCTTGACCGACCGCACTGAGAAGCTCCGGCCAGTGCGGGTTCGCTCCACCTGGTAGAGAACGGGCACCGTGGGGTCCCCTGGAAGCAGGAAGGACGTGCGGGTGAACAACACACTTGCTGCCCCTGCCAGGGAAGCTCAGCAGGCAGAGGAGAGTCCTAACCGTACTGCGCAGGCTGCCCTCACTCTCGCTGCTTCTCCCAATGATAGGCACCTGAGAGAGAGGACTAAAATCCACGGAAGCATATATGCCAAATGCCACTGGCGAGTCACAAAAGTGCCACAAGGCTCCTTGTAGTTTCTGCTGCATATCCTTTCCCACACCAAGCTCAGGCATCCAACCCAGCAGTTGGAGGGGCACCCATTCTCCTTGGTGGGGCTAGCCCAGGGACAGCATCTGAGGGGGGGGTGGGAGGACAGAAGCCTTGCCCGAGACCTGCAGAAGCCAAGGAGGGGGCACACGACAAGCTGGCATCCCCCGGCAAAATCTTTAGAGCGGAGAACGGGCAAAGGAAATCTGCTAGGAAAACGCGGAGACCATGAGAGCGAGGGTGCCAAGAGTGAGGCCAACATGGGCGGGCGGGTGGGCAGAACGCGCGGCAGGACCACTGCTGGTCACCCCAACGACGACCAGGAGAAAGGGGGTGCCCGCTGCTGTGGCCACCGGCAGCCCCCTCGGCTTGCCTGCTTCTCCGTGGGCTTCCCGTGGCTTCCCGTGGCCCTGGCGGGCTGAAGGCTGGGAGAGGGCTCGCCTCTGCCTCCTGGGCGGGGTGGTGGTGGGGGGTGGGGGTGGGTCCTCCTCCTCCTCCTCCTCTTCCTCTTCCTCCTCCTCACCTGCCCGGACGAAGTAGCAGTGCAAGGAGTGGACCTGGGCCTCCTCGCTGACGGCCTTGGCGGCGGCCACCAACGCCTGGCCTACGATCTGGCCGCCGAAGAGCCGCTGCGTGACCGGCACCCAGTAGTGCCTCCCGCTGCAGGGAAGAGACGGAGGGAAGGAGGAAGAAGAAAGAGGAGGTCAACGTCCAGGGCTCACGTCCACCATTACCCCTACCCCCACCCCCACCACCCCCGGCCCAGCCCGGAGGGAGGAAGCCGCGGGAGCCCCTCCTGGCCGGCGGAAAGGCAACCGGCTCGGCGGCTCCTTCCCCGCGGCGGCCCCCGGGAAGGCTTTGGGGCGGAGGGGGAGAGACCCCGGCCTCTGCACCTGCCGGACCCCGGCCTGCCCCCCCCTTTCGCCCCCCCCTTTCGCCCCCCTGGCTGCTGCTGCTGCTGCTGCTGCTGTTCTTGCTGACCGGAAGAGGTCCAAGTCGAGGGGCTCCAGGTTGAGGACGCTGGTGACCAGGACGCTGCGCAGGTCCCCTTCCGGCTCCTCTCCGGCGCCCTCCCTGGGGGCAGCCATCTTGAGCCGGTCACGTGAGCGGAGGGGGGGAGGTTTGTGTAGGGGGCGCGGACGCGGGAGGGGACTGGCGAGGGGGCGGGGCCGGGGCGGGGGCGGGGGCGGGGCGAAAAGGGAAGGGAAGGACGCGCCAGCCGGCGGAGGAGGAGGAGGAGGAGGAGGAGGAGGGGGCGGGGCCCTGGCCCTGGCCCGCCATTGGGCCGACGCCGCCGACGCCGCCCCGCCAGTCTCGCCTCGCCATTCGCGGCTTCTCCTGCGCCTTGGGTTCTGATTGGCCGGGGTGAGGGTGGGAGGGGCGGAGTTTCCTCCTCCTCCTCCTGCTCCTCCTCCTTAGAGGCGGGCGGAGGGGGCGGTGTGTCTGGAGGAGGAAGAGGAAGAGGAAGAGGAGGAAGAGGAAGGAGGGCCTCCCCCTCCCCCTCCCCCTCCCCCTCCCCCTCTTCCTGAGGCGAGGCTTGGCGCCTCCCGGGACCCGAAAGGACCCCGAAGTCCCTCCTTCCCCCTCCCTCCCCCCGCCGTCGCCTCTCTCTCTCTCTCTCTCTCTGTGTCCCTCCGCCCCCTCCGCCTCCCTCCCCCAAGGAAGGAGCCCCCTTTCCTCTCGCGGCTGTTCCCCTGCCCCTCCCCCTCCCCCTCCTTTCTCCCTTCCCGGGGCGGCGGGGCGGGGCGGGGGGGGGTCTCCTAGCGGGGGGGGCGTCGGGGGCCATGGACCGGGGCTCCTGCTTCAAGAACTACGAGGACTTCCGCGAGAGCTTCAGCGCCTACAAGAAGGAGAACCGGCTCCGCTACCGCCTCCAGAGCTGCCTCTCCGTCCGCTTCTACAACCGCAAGCATGGCGCCAGCATCCGCGAGGACGTCACGTAAGGAAGGAAGGAAGGGAGGAAGACCGACCGCGGGGCAACTTCCCCTCCCCCCCCCACCCCCCACCCCCCGCCAGCTCTCTCTGGGAAGGGGGAAAGTGGAGGGAAGGAGAAGAGAGGCCTTTGCATGGGCTGGGGCTCCAGAATGGGAAGGCAGCGTCACCCTGAGAGGTAAACGGGGCATGGATAGTCCTCGTGCAGGCGTAAGGGAAAAGGACCTCCATTGGTGCATCAGCCACAGTAGGGTCAGCCCATGGCTACCCAAACCAAGTCTGTGACTTGATACAATTTCCATAGGCTTCTCTCTTTGCTGTTCTGCCGGCAGAACCCCAGGCAGGATGCCCTTGAGAGGGAGGGGTGGGCAGCCTTCTGACCCGATCCAAGCCTGCTTAGGTTTTGCCAAATGGCCCCGTTTAGGACCTTCAGACCATGGGCCGTCCTGCACATGCTCATTAGACTGCAGACTGTCCTTGTGCCTCTAATTTAGTGCACGTGGCATCACAGGGGCAGTTGGACCGGATGCCCCTTGAGGTCTTTTCCAACTCTACGATTCTGTGAGTTACAACAAGAGCTCACCCAGGTGGGCAGTGAGGATGCCTGGCTCATGAATTCTCATTTTCTCTTCCCTCTGTCAGGTTCATGCAGGCCAAGTTTGGCTGTGTCCGATTACGAGAATACTGCAAGAAAAAGCCACGGTCAAATTTGTGTCCGGCCTACTTAGTCCTGGAATATAACAAGGACTTGGACCGACTGGTGGTCTGTGAGGTGAACAGCCACCATGTCCACGCAGAGTCTAAGCCTTCCTCAGTCAGCTCTCGTCCTCCACCCTTGGCCAGAGTGGCTGCCCCAGTGGCCTGCTCCAAAGACCGTGACACTCCTCCTCCGCTCAAGCTCCGCAAAGAGGAACCTGCAGAAGAACAATCCTTTGGAATGGACCACCTGTATGCCAAGGCGGAAGTGGAGAGCGAGACAAGCGTGAAGGCCGAAACGGATTCTGAGGAACCCTTTCTTCGGCCTCCTTCCCCGAAAAAGGAACCAGAAGTCCCTCGGGCAGAGAAAGACAACAGCAGCAGCAGCAGCAGCAGCAACAATAACTCTGCTCTGGTCCAAGTTGCCGAAGTGATGAAAGACATTCTGCGAGTGGACACGGGTTCTCTGGCCTCCACCGGCGTGGGCAGCAACCAGGAGCTGGAGAGGCTGAATTTCCAGACCAGCAAAATGAAGAGCTTGTTTGTTAAGTTCCCCGAGAGCCTCCTGCTGCACCAGGTGCCGAGCCAGAGGGGCCACGTGCTCTACGCTTTCCTGGTGGAAAGCAAGGACCGAGTGGGGAAACTGGTCCACTTTGCTACCCTGAAGGAAGACACCGAGGAGAACGTGCACAAGATGCTCTCCGTCTTCAAGGAATTCAACCCAGAGTGGCCGAAGGTCAAGGTGGTCTTTGTCGACCTCTCCTTCCGCCACCAGCCTGTCTTGCAGAAGCTCTTCCCCTCAGCCCAGATCCTGCTCTCGGTCTACCATATTATGCAGCTGCTGGAAAAGAAGCTGAAGGAGTCGCGCGCCTCTTTTTCCTTCCGAACTAACTTAAAGTTAGCTCTGAAGGAAGCCGTTTTTTCCACTTCCAGCAGAAACCTGGAGGCTCTGTCTGGATTGGTCAAGCGTCTAGTCGACCAAGAACTGTATGAGCATCTTCAGACGAACTGGTTCTCCTGTGAGATGCTGTGGTACATGCATGCTAAGAAAGGCCTCCATTGTTGCAGCGCATACATAGACAGCGTGGATCTTATCACTCAGAAAGTTTCCAGCCTCTTTAGCAGCCAGTCGTCCCTGGAGGCGAGCGTCCTTCGCGTGGTTGAATATGCAGACTGCTTCAACACCAAAGGCCTCGGGAACCTGAACCAGGGCTTGTCGGTCCTGGAGCAAAGCAGCCGCAGTCGCCTCATGGAGGAGCCCAAAAGACAGACCCGTGCCTCTGTGAAGCGCAGTTCTACCACCACCACCACCACCACCACCTCTCTGCAGTCCGCACTCACAACCGTCACAAAGCCTCCCAGGCCATTTTTCAAGCACAGCACCGCCAAGCCAGTGGCCACCATGCTGGCTGCCCTGCAGGAGACCTGCACTGACCTGGCTTACCAGTTGTGCCTGAATGAGTGGGATGTGGTGCAGAAATCTACACAGCTCTTCAGCACCACTAAGAACAAGACCGACGTTCAGCTGCTGGAGGACACTCACCAGGTTCACGACAGCGGCAAGGGCTGCAGTTGCTACTTCTATGGTCGCTACCAGCTGCCCTGCCGGCACATCTTGTCTATGCTTCTGGCTAACCGGCAGGTGGTAGAAGAAAGCATGGTTGGCAGGCGCTGGCAGAAGAAATACCAACACCTCCCGGTCTTACGGGAGAACTCGCTTGGGCATCCTTGCCACTCCAACAGCAGCCTGGAGGCCACGGCAGCAACCGAGGAACGCTGGGACAAAGTTCAGTCCCTCAGCAAGGAACTGGGCAACCTCTTGCTGCAGAGCGAGGGGGAGGAACTGGAGGAGCGTAGCGCTACCCTGAGGATGATTGCAAACATCTGGGCTCAGTGTTGCGAGTTGCAGGAGGAGGAGGAGGAGGGCGCAGGGAAGCCCCGTAATATCCGAAATGTAGGGGACCTCCCTTTCCTGTGGGTGAAAAAGGAAGAGGTGGAAGACATTGAAATTACTTCTGTAACTTCTGGCCCAACTAAAGAAGAAAACCACAATTCATCGGCATTGAAAACCACCTGAGCCCTCTCGGGTACGGATGGTGATAGCTGCTCAGGCTCAAAGCAACCCAGGTGTATTTTAGCAATAAAACAGGTTCTTTCTCCTCTTGTGATCAGCAGACAGCCGCCTTTGGGAAGAAGTGGAAGAGGCAGCATGGTTCCTTCCTGGCCTGTATGCAGGAGATGCCTGCGTAGGTTGACTGGGAAGTGGACAGGCAGGACAGGGCAATACCACGGGCAGTGCTGGGGGCCCTCCCGGTGCTCTAGTCTACAGTAGAGCTGCAGGCACGACAATCAGGATTTTGTGCATGGTGGTGTTTGTTCCAGGAGCTGTAATTCCATGTGCTACTTGCCTAACCTTTTCAGTTGATCTTGAGCTGGTGGTTGTTTGTTATCCAGAGGCCACATTAAACGACCCTACCTGAAGCGTTGGTGTTTTGTTGCGCTGTGTAGGGATAGCTGCTGAGCCATGCTGTCTTGAGCTCTTCTTCCAGTTCCACTTGTACCATAACATTCCTCTGGGCCTCTGGCTGATGGTACAGGGAGCATAAGTGGGGGGGGGAGTTCTGTGTGGCGCAGTGGTTAAGTGCCTGTACTGCAGGTAAAACTGTGCTCACGACCTGGGGTTCAATCCCAGGTAGCAGGCTCAAGGTTCACTCAGTCTTCCATCCTTCCGAGGTCGGTAAAATGAGTACACAGCTTGCTGGGGGGGGGCAATGTGTAGCCTGCACACTGTAATTAAAATTGTAAACCGCCCAGAGACTACTTGTAGTGGTATGGGGTGGTATATAAGCAGAACACTTTTTCCTTCCTCTGAAGCCTCTGCAAGCAGGGGCAGTTTTTATGCTGTTTATATAGAGCAAATTAACTTGAAAATTCAGTTTTGAATCTGCTGCTTTGACACTGAACTCATTTTCCAGTTTTCTTTGTCTTCCAGGTTCTTTGCAAAAACCCAATAACAGGCTTATGAGCAAGATTCCTTCACCCCCCCCATCCCTCCACCCATGCACGGTGCCTTAAAGACATAACTTCTGTACAGTGGTCCCCCGACCTTTTGCGGTTAATATACTGCAATCCCACTATATCGCTGGACCACAGTGCAGTGGTACCCCAAAAGGGCTTGAGGGATGAAAAAAAGGTTTTAAAAGCCTGTGCTTTTTAAACCTCCCCCCCTTCCCCAAGCCCCGGGCTCCAGCTGATTGGTGCTGGGGTGGGGAAATAAAGGTCCCCCCCCCCGGCGCCAATCAGCTGGAGCCCAGGGCTTGCCTCCATGGAGGCATTGCGGGCCACTGCCCCGCGCCCCAGGGGTAGGGTCGGGAGATGGAGCGTGCAGTGTTTAAAATGTCTTTAAGCAACAGAGACAAGCACTTGCCTACATTGCTTAAAGACATTCTAAACATTGTGTACCCTCCCCCCCCCGACCTGCATCCGCATATCATGGATTTTCAGTGAACACGGGTCGGGTCGGGTCCCTAACCCATGCGATAGAGGGGGAGGTTACTGTACTTTGATGTGAGTTTTTGTGGACAAGTCCACTTCCTCAGAAACAAGACTGGGACTACACGGCACATATTTAGACATTATGGTCTTAAAAAACAAAAGACTGTTTATTTCCTTGGCACAAGTTGTTGATAGAGTAGCATTTCACACCTGGCATGACCTAGAAGACTCTTGATGATCTCCAGTCCGCCTCCCAGGAAGCATAATTCTGTAAAATGCCTGTGAAGACTCTCAGTCATCCAGGTGAGTTTATCTGGAAGTTATTTGGACTTCTTTTCTTGATCGAAACATTTCACTATTCAACCAAGCAGCTTCCTCATTCTGACTTTGTCAATCTTGCCATGACTCAACTTCGAGACATAATTCTGTAAACAAGAACTGGTGGCCAAAGTAATCCCGGCTCTAGATAACACGCAGGAACGGCACGATAATGAATGTGTTTAATCCCCAATGGGCTTGTGAGATGGCATGGGTTAGTTAGGAAGGAAAGATAGCTGGGAATTACAGCTTGTTCATTACAAAATTTTATGTTTGATAATGGCCTGAGAAACGTTGGTTTATGCCAAGTTTATTGATACAGGTTTTAAACATATTTTATCTCACCTGTCTCTGGATTCATGTCCTGTGGTTTCTTTTCTCCAGAATGGCCGCTTTCATATCTTGTGCAGAATGTCCAGGAAGATTAAAATTAGAAACATGTCTCTGTGTATTTCCATTCCTGATGGCCAATTTGTGTCCTTTGATTCTTTTGCACAGAGAGTGTGCAGAGGCATAGATAACACTTGTGGAGGAACAAGTAAAATTATTTATTTATTTAAAATATTTTTACCCCACCTTTCTTCTTAAAAAGAATCCAAGATGACTTATGTGATTTAAAAAAATGTATTTAAAGGTAAAGTCACTAAATATGCAAATAAGGGGAAGGGTCAACAAAAGTGACACCAAAATGCATTCAGAGCAGAAAGGCACAACTATCCATTTAAAACAGGTGTCCTCAAAGTTTTCAAACAGCGGGCCGGTCCACCATGCCCCAGACACCACTAGGGGCCGGACCACAGTGGGTGGGGGGAGTGGGGGACCTTGCCGTAGCCCTCCCACTTTGAATGCCCCACTAGCCAGCATGCTGATCATCTGGGCGGTAGTTGGGGGGAGTGGGAAAAGCAACATAGCCCACCGCTTTGAATTGCCTCAGCAACAGAAGCAGCTGCGGAGGCTGGCTTGCTCGCAAAGCAGGGGGTAGGGGGGGTTGCAATTGGTCCCGGGGGCCGGATTCAGGACCTTGGGGGGCCGCATTCGGCCCTGGGGCCTTAGGTTGAGGACCCCTGATTTAAAACCTCACTTAGGCAGCCGGTCACTCAGGGAAAGCTTGCCTGAAGAGGAAGATCATTGCCCACTTGCAGACGGACAGCAAAGTTGGGGCCAGCCTGGCCTCCTGTGGGAGGGGGTCCCAAAGATTGGGAGCAGCCACTGAGAAGGCCCCGTCCTGTGTTCCTACCAAGCACATCTGTGAGGGTGGTGGGACCAAGAGATAGGCCCCTCCTGGTTGCCTTAACACTGAAGCAAGCTCATAGAGGGAGACGTGCTTCTTGAAATGGGGGTTCCTGCATGGCAGGGGGTTGGGCTGGATGGCCCTGGAGGTCTCTGCCAACGCTAGGATTCTATGAAATAGTATGGGCCCAATTTAGGACTTAAAAGTAGCTGTGATGTATGTGACCTTGTTAGGTCCTGTAACTGTGTTGCCGGAATGAATGAGGGGGCAGAGCTGGCATCTAGGTTTGTGGCAAGACTTCGTTCCTGTCTCCGTGTCAGCGTGGTTGAGTTCATTGTGTGTCAGTAGTAGTTGCTTAAGAGTGGTGGTGGTGGTGCATGGGGGCTTTCTGCAAGCAAGGAGGGGCCTGCCGCAAGGACTTTGGGAGAATGAAGTTTTCTTGTCAGGAATGAGATGGAGATCAGTTACGATGCCTGTGGGGGTGGTGGGGTCCTCCGTGATGGACTGAAAGTGACAGCTCGCAGGGTTCAGCTGTTTTTCTCTTCTGGGCCTGCCATGCAGCAGGATGCTTCTGGGTATTTGTCTTGCCTGGTTCATTTGCCTTTAAACTACATTGCACAAGTGTCGTGTATGAATGTATTTTGTAGATTCTTGAGTTTGGAGTCCTGTCTTGTGGGTCTGAGCAGGTGCAATTGTATCAAAGGGATGGGCTGTAAACAATATATTTTGTTGACCATTCAGGATAGAAACTATTGTGCGGAAGTAGGTATATCAGTTGGCTGCTTTTCAATAGAGCTTGGTGCTAAGTTGTAGTGAGCTCACAGTGGTGTCCAGAAAACGTACCTGTTTTGCAGATTGCACGAGGCTTCAGTTAATGTTTGGTTTGAAAGTTACTGAAATCCCAGTGGAATTTCTTTAGGGCAGTGATGGCAAACCTTTTAGAGTCCGAGTGCCGAAACTGCCATTCAAAACCCACTAATCTTTTGCAAAGTGTCAATACAGCCATTTAACCTGAATACAGGTGGCTGTGAAGGGGCAATCATGGCGGGTGCCCACAGGAAGGGCTCCGAGGAGCTGGCTGCGATTGCTTGCTTGCTTTGATTCTAAAACACCTGGGTGCGGCTCAGCATCTTTCAGATCTAATTAATTCATTACATCAACCTGCTGCACCCAATAATTCTTTCACGATACCAACTTTGTAAAATACAAACTCCAACAGCCCCTCCTTATTTCACAAAAGGCTTGCTTTCACAATATACATACATTTATACATTCATACCCAACTGCTCCATAAACTTTTCATGCTTCTTTTTAGAAAGTGGTTTGGTAAGTATATCTGCAATCACGTTTTCTGTTTCACAATAATTTAGTACTATGATATTTTGCTCTATATCATCCTTTACATGATGGTACCTTATTATATTGGAGTAGGAACTGGCAAACCACTCCAGTATTCTTGCCAAGAAAACTCCATGGACATGGAGTCACAAAGAGTCGGTCACAACTGTAACGACACAACACACACACACACACACCTTATTATATATACACTTAGTTCTGTTGTTGCATTTTTCTGCTTCTGCTAATTTAATGCATGATTTATTATCTTCAAATATATTGATTGGTTTCTTTAGTTCCAAATTCAAATCATTCATTAATTGTCTAAGCCATATAATTCAATTACAGGCTGTTGACAAGCTTATGTATTCTTTCTCAGTACTTGAGATTGCAACTCCACTTTGTCTTTTACATTTACAATCCATTAAGGAATTTTTACACATTCAACTTTTCTGCTCAGTATAGTTACAGCATTGCTAAAGTCTGGTCTTGTAAGCTTCCAATTGCACTTCTATAATTTCTCTGTTCTAATCATTTACTTTCCACACTTCTTTGAAAGTCACATATCATTGGTGTTTTTACAGGTTTACTTTCTAACTAGAGATATAAAATTTCCGGAAATTTTGAAGCTTGGAAAAAAAACCCATTTTTTCCAGGAAAAAAAAAAGAAAATTGAAAAAATGCTACATTAGCTCTCCCCACTCCCTTTTACAGCTTGAAAGTCATTCTGTTACTTGAAGAACATAAAATTTGACTAAGGACAGTTTGACATGGCATAAAATTACCACAACTAACATATTAAAATATAGTGTATCCAAACAATCATTACAAACAAAATTTATTTTTTAAATAATATTTAGTTGTAATGAAAGGAATGATATGAATTTTGGGGTCCGTTGCCGGCATGCTAGAGCTTTACAGAATGCAATGAGCAGTCTGAGTCTTTGTAGACAGAAAAGAGATTTATTGGTTGTCAACCAAGGGAGCCCCCACTCAATACAAAATCGGGTGGGAAGTCCACCCAAGAAATGAAAGGTGATATATTTTATAGGGTTTTCCAGCACTCTTTTCCCTCCGCCTATCCGAATTTACGTCACATACATTTGTTACATGCATCAAACATTAATTGACATCCTTGGCCATTTATTTTGTATTCCTGACACCAATTAAATGTATTCCTGGGTTCTTAATTGCTGTGGTGTTTGATCTGACTTACACGGGCTAGAAGTGCCTGGGAGTACCAGGTCCTTGACAATGATGTATGCCAGGAGCTCTCACAACAAAGATAAGGTTTTCTTGGCTGGCTCATATGCAATTAGCTGTGTTCAAAGCTACAAAAATAATTAGATTGCTGGCTCAGCCAATTTTGTAACGGAAGTCCTTCCCTCTTAGTGGCCCGCCGGAAAAGCTTGACCAGAGTTTGTTTGCATGACAGGATATACATGTAGATACAATTGGAGTGATTTCTACTTCTAAATATATAACCTGTGTGGCTTACATTGTTTGGGATATGCTGTTTTGAATACATGAGGCTTGCCAATGCCTGGGGGTTACTAAAATAGCTATATATATGCGTGATCCATACCCTTCACTCCCCCCTGACGTGTTCTGGAAATTTACGTCAGTAAAATCTCCAGAGGTTGCCCCCCCCCTTTGGCTCCCGTGATAGACCTGCAAGGGACAAATAAACATATCAAAGGTGTATGTACAAAAGCGTGAATATTGCTTGAGCTTCCCTGCTTACCATTCCCTTGGGGAGGGGTTGTCATCATGGCTCAGGGAGTGATTTCTCAGTGCTCCTGACGAGAGTGTAGGCAGTGCTGTCAGGAAAACCTTTCCAGCCTTTTTTCTCAAAGGGCTTATAGGCACAGTTCAAAAAAATGAATTATCACAAAATGATTTGTGGCGTCTCATGGTGGGGGACGCATTTGAATAGGTGAAGGACAAAGAAATACCCCTTAATTCACTAGGGCACTTTCTATAGTGAAATGTTAAGTTAACAGATAAAGTTTTGTAACGTCCGGGATTTAAAAAGACCCTCTGGTCAGACCCACAGACTGCAATGGAAGGAAGCGTTTCAGAGACCACAATAATGCAATTTTCCCTTCATGGAGAAGCGCCCCGTGGCTGCAACAGGTTCTAAGAGAGTCTCCTAGGGCAGGTCATGTGCCTCCCAGGGACATCAAATCCCCAACCTCTGAGGGGGCTGACACAAGAAATTATGGGAACATTGTAATAGAGTATGCAACCTCAGGCTCATTGTTTGGTATATTGTGCCTTAAGGTGTGGCAGCTAGGCTGAAAAGCCTAGAAGTTTTATGCAAATTCAGAAACACATGGGGAGAAATGCATGTTATAGTAGGTCTGCAATTTTCCTGTACTTGGTCGAGTGAATTGGTGCCAGCATGCTCCTTTGGCTGACATAGTGGCTTTAGACTGTCCAAGTAGCTAGCCTTGAAATATGATTGTCCATTTTGTCACTGTGCATAAAGAATACATAGGCATTGGCACTTGGTTTCATAAAAGATCAATAACATGGTGTGTAACCCTCTTGGATGCGTGGTATGCATATAACCCAAAGCATAGCAGGCTGTACAGAATTACCCAGTTGTTCTTGCGTACAAGATAGCCCAGATGATAGACATTAGCACTGATACTAGATAAGGGTCGCATACATAGCGTAAAGGCTAAAAGAGCCACAAAACCACACCTAGATGGTGCTTAGAAAAACCCACTTTGAGCAATTAACAATAATCAACAGTTAAATTCTCATAGTAAAGTCATGAATGAGCCGTTGACATCCGGTCAGAAATGTATCAGCGGCTGACAGTTGACACACAAAAAAGCTGCCCCGTAAACATGAGGCCAAGATTAGTTCATCAGTGTCTTTGGTGAAGAAAATAATGTAGATATAGCTACCTTATAAAGCCAGTGTCCTTTGGTGTAAAGTCTCGTGAACATCCATGGGGTGCCAAAATTGCATAGAAAGTCAAGTCATAGTCTCTTGCACTCAATGCTTGTGGGTAAAAAGTCTTGCCCACACTGGTTGCCATGACTGTGAGTGCCTTTTACCTTCTCCCTTCCATCAGGAACAAAAGGGGTGCACATGTTTTCACTTAGGGCTGGGGTTGTAACAGGACAATTGATGATTATTATAAACAGAACAGCTAATATTCCCGGCTCTCTGGGCATTATAAACAGAATGGCTAGTGTCCTTTATACTTTTGGTATCTCCCATAGCCTGCATTTCTAGTGGCAAAGTGTGATTACCATACAAATTATAAAGGCAAGAAGTGCCATGATCCATACCCAGACCGGTGCTTCTTAAAACATATTGACAATAAAACAATGGCAACAAACAACAACATAAATAGTAATCAATAATCAGTGTCTCTCTGCAAGGCTTCAAAGGCTGCAGAATATTCTCAATTGTCGAGACCAGGCAACAGGATGATCTAATTTCTGGCTCTATAGGTGCCAGTAAGCCAAGAAGTGCCAATTTGTCCTGGTGTGTGTTGGGGGCTGAGATGCTTGCATCGCTCAAGAAGAAATGTGTGGACAGCCATAAGTGTACAGTCTGGCACACTTGTCATACATTGGCATCTGCCAAGGGCTTAAAAACAGTGATGATTTCACCAGATTCAAAAAGAGCCTTGTCTCTGTTCTGGCGAAGGGGGTGGTAAGAAGTTGCAAGTCTGCCGGCCGCATTTCAAAATAAAAGTCAGTGGCTGTTTTAAACCCACTCTCTCCCCCCATAAACAAACAAAAAAAAGAAAGAAAAAGAGGCAGGAAGACAGGATTTTAATCTGTCAACCTGAGTCGAAAGTGAATCAGGCTGCTTCGGGACCATCCGAAGTGTCAGACGCACGCCGTCATCTGGGGAAGGATGGGCAAGGATACGATGACCACAGATTTGATTCGCGTCGAGGCCCTCTGTCCTGGTCGATGCTGGCTGAAGGTCATCACTAGTCCGGTCCTTCTCTGGTCTGGTTCACTCCGGCTAAAGGTGCCGGATGTCGCTGGCCCGAGACACCTGCGTTGGATAAATCCACGGGGTGAAGTCATCACGACGACGGCAGTTGGGCAGCAGGACGGCAGAAAGGGGGTGGTTTCCACCGGAGCCTCATCGCACGCTGGTTTTGACCTCTCCGTCTGGCGGTGCCCAATGCTGCGTGGCGATGGGGGCAATGGTGGCGAATGGCCTTACAGAGGGGTCCCCAGTTTGGCATCCACGAACAGTGCCGTCAGCCGGCCTCAGGACGGAAAGTGTTTCCTCCAGTGTCTTCCCGTGTGGAAAGAGACAGACAGACAGAAACAAACAAACAAACAAACACACACAAAAATGGCCAAGCAATCTGCAGATCATGGCCTTGTTCTCCAGGTGTGATAGTGCTACATGCAGTACACTGCGTGCAGATTTCAATGGCACAGTGTAGCGCAGTCTATCTGAGAGTCTCGAGAAGAAAAGAAAAGAAAATGTCGCAAAAAGCAAATGTCCTGCAGAACGGGGCATTCCTCTTTGTGAAACAAGCATATGAATGGGGGGGGTGGCCAAATGTTCGGAAAAATCGTTTGGCCATAGTACACAGCTGCACTTCAGTAGTTGTTCACAAGTTCAGCTCGGCCATGGTCACGCTACTAGGCTCCCTGTGAAATTTGTAACAAATTAATAATGTGCACTACAGAACCATTCTGTCATGTGCACAGAAAAAAGGAAAAGAAAAAATTGTTAAGTCCATTTTTTTTATTTTTTTTTTAAAAAAAACTCATTTTCCTCAGGGGAGCTCTTGAGACCAGGTGTGGGTTAAAAACTGCAACAACATGCTATGCACATCTTAATGGCTAGGCGAGCCTTTTACCGCCTAGGGCAAAAAGATAATTCTTTTATTCTCCTGTGTTGACTTAATTATAAAGAGTCATTGAAATCGCAAGTCAATTCACTATCCCAGTAGCTTTTGAACTTATCTTCGAAAAGCCTAATTAAGAAAAGTGTGCACTGTGTAGAACAAGCAAGGCTCCTCTTAAGTTCTGGCGTTTAAGCCTGCTTTAAATGTAACGCTTTGGGATTGACTTGTACGTTACTTCAAAGGCAAAAAAAATGTTTGCAGGAAAGCTTACAAAGAGAGGGGCTTTAGTTTGCTGGCACATCCTAAAAAAAAAAATGTTAGGGTTCTCTTGTGTCCTTTTTCTGAAGCCAAAAAGAGAAAGTTTTCGACAACAAGATTTTCGCTTCTTATTCTTTAGCAAAAATACCTGAGAGTAATGTTTGATTCCAAGGGTTTAATTAAATTAAAACGTTCCGTTTTGGGGCCGAATCCCTGGAGTCTTCTAAACAATAGACCCCCTTTCTCTCTTTCCCTATCCAGGGACAAAAATGCTGTAAGTCGGCTAGAAGCCTCCTCTCTATGCTTTTAAGTACTATGAAATTAATCTACAGAGGGAGACTCATTTCCCTTCAGCAAAAGGCAAATTTCTATCAGGTTTGAAAAAGCAAGGAGTGGGAAAATATCAGTGTCTGAGTCCCCGTTCCTCTCACGGAGTAAAAAAAAGAAAAAAAACTGCTGGGAAAATCATGCCATTTACATAGCTGCCTGGGGCAAGAACATAATCTCCTCTAATGCCCCTGTAATGAATTAGGTGTAAAAAGCACTGAGACAACGAAGGCAATCCACTATTCCTGTGGCTGTGGATTTCGTTGTCTGCTTAAGCCTAATTTGAGAAGCGTGGCTTTTGTAATGAATAAGCAAAGCCACTTAAAGTGCAGAGTGTTAAACCCTTAGTGATTGCAACGCCTTAAAAAAAATGTTTGCAAGGCAACAGGTTACGAAAAGGAGTGAGGAGTGGGGCGTCTCCCCCCCCCCCCCCCGCTGACAACGAAAGAGGCTGCCAGTAAAAGTTATTACATTGCTTGTCCACCCCATACCGGGAGGAAAAAAATCTTAGGTGGACGTGTAAAATTTCTCTCTCTCTTCCTTCACCCTCATATCTATGGGGAGGCAAATAATGCCTAGATGTTACTTAAGTCCTTATGAAGAACATGAAATCACAGTTCGTATTTTCTCACCCTTACTGGCGTTGTGGTGGAGGCGAGGCTGATTTCAAGATAACACTTTTACGTGAATGGTTAGATTATAAAAAAAAAATTCCTGCTCATTTTAAGACAACAGTTTGTTCCAGGTGAGAGAGAGAGAGAGAGAGAGAAATATTTTACTAGGATCTTCTCCCCACTTTTCCTCTGTCTTTAAAAAGGGTAGACTTGCGCAGTTTTGGCGCCTTTTCAAACAGTTCAAATGTGGATATTTGTTGGCAGGGAAACGACATTTGTCGTTTGTTCCTGAGAATCTCCCTGTGTTTGAAATTAAATTGCTTTGTTTGTTCTCAAATGTTCTTAACTACTTTTGGAGAGGGAAAAAGGCATTGATTCTACTTTCTGTCGTGGATTTTGCCAGCTGCCAGAAGTGGCGCAGCCCCTGATTCGAATTCCCTGCTTTTGATTATTTCAAGTTCAGAGACAACATCACCGTCACCTGCCTCTTGTTGGTGATACAATACAACGGGTCTACCTACCGTGCCTAAATTCAAGCAGGCAGGCAACGTCTGTACGGGGAGAAAATACCTTCTGAATGCTTGAATTAAGCGATGCATAGGTATACAGACAGCTTGCCCCCCTTGTTTCCTCCTTGCCTCGGGTTCCTCCCTATCCGTTTCCATCTCTGTCTTGCTGCTCCCTTCTGCTACACTTCCTCTGTCCATCTCTCTCTTTCTATACTTCTTCAGTTCACTATCCTGCCTTCCTTCCATCATCTTTCGGGTTTATAAAACCAGTTTAAAAGAAAGGGGTGGACGTTTTCACCCTATAAGTCCTACCCAGTCCTGGTAAAAATGCATGACTCAGATACCCTATGATGTTTCCCAGTAAAATGTCCCTTTAGCTGGTAAATTTTGTTGTGTGACAAGCCAGTCACAAAATACGTAGGATGTTGTTTATCCCTGAGTACTCAAAAGTATATTTCTCACTGCCCATACTTCCCCTGGTGTTATCAAAATTGCTGGCGGGGTCTTCTAGTTGGCAGAGTTTTTAGCCTCTATATTAATTAACTAAGCACGTCCTGGTAAATTCACACGCCTCTTGCTAGCAGGTCATAATTGGTCTGCCCTCCTTGAGGGCTAGAATCTTAATTTGAGATGGTAAAGTCCTGCCCTTTTTAGTCAGAGGGGTTCTTCTTAAAGCTTACTTTCGTTCCATTTAATACTAAAATCATTACTTCTGGTGGCAGAATTCCAATGTTGCCACAGCGCACATCAAAAGGGGTGCTTAAGCTGCACTAATTTATCCCCATTGGTTTGTTTTAAAGGTCTAACTGTGTTCCTATGATCTCTCCCACACAAGTATTGAACGGACTCGCACCTAAACAAGTATTTGTACACCATTCGCACAACACGCGATACCGACGTGACCCAAGAGGTCGCCCTTGCTTGGAAATTGCACGTCCACACACACTTCGCTAAGGGGTATGTCCTATTGAGCACCCCAGCCCAACCAGCAATCATTCACTGAGTCCATTACGTACACACAAAATCACACACAATATTTACCCCCCCAACCAACCTGACTACGTCCTCTGCCTAGGGAGAAATCTTATTAACTATCTAAATTCAAACGGAAGTGGTGTTGCTCCGTTGGTGATGGTGGGGCAAAGATTGCCAGTCTTTGCCGCCGCTTAGACACAGAGAATGGCCATTTCTCTGCTGTTACTTAGGGTATTTGGACCCTTAAAAACACACATAAACATACATGAAGCTTCTTTTACACAAAATTCAAAAGTGGAATCACCATCCCACATACCCACACATTAATATATCTTTAAACTTTCCCCAGGACGACGGAGCAGCACTCCTCTCCTGTTTCAAATACTGGGGGCGAACGCTAGGGCTACTGGCTCTTTGCAAAAGAACCTTTCCACCCTTAGAAGATTTCGGGGTCCCTTAACCCGTAATTTCTTCTGGTTCTCGGGAAGCTAGGGACGCATTCGTCCCTTCTCGTCTCCATACCCCCCGGGGCCGACGATAAGAATCCGCAATCTTCTCCACTCCACAGAGTTGTTAGATTCGAACTCACGCCACCCCACAACCGTTTTTCTCTTCTTTTTTTTTCTTACCAAATTTCTTCTGCGCAGTCCTCTCCAGTTCCTTCTCCTTCTGCCGGCATCGGTTTTCTCTCAAGTACGGTATCTCATTCAGTGCTAACAGAGCGATCCTCCTCACAAGTTGGAGGGTCCGGACTAGGATCAGTCTGTAATCAGCACGAACTTCTTACCGTGACTTGGGTCAGACTCTGCAAGCCTCCTAGCAGCGGCAGGTCCCATCTGGGGTGCCAAATGAAAGGAATGATATGAATTTTGGGGTCCGTTGCCGGCGTGCTAGAGCTTTACAGAATGCAATGAGCAGTCTGAGTCTTTGTAGACAGAAAAGAGATTTATTGGTTGTCAACCAAGGGAGCCCCCACTCAATACAAAATCGGGTGGGAAGTCCACCCAAGAAATGAAAGGTGATATATTTTATAGGGTTTTCCAGCACTCTTTTCCCTCCGCCCATCCGAATTTACGTCACATACATTTGTTACATGCATCAAACATTAATTGACATCCTTGGCCATTTATTTTGTATTCCTGACACCAATTAAATGTATTCCTGGGTTCTTAATTGCTGTGGTGTTTGATCTGACTTACACGGGCTAGAAGTGCCTGGGAGTACCAGGTCCTTGACAATGATGTATGCCAGGAGCTCTCACAACAAAGATAAGGTTTTCTTGGCTGGCTCATATGCAATTAGCTGTGTTCAAAGCTACAAAAATAATTAGATTGCTGGCTCAGCCAATTTTGTAACGGAAGCCCTTCCCTCTTAGTGGCCCGCCGGAAAAGCTTGACCAGAGTTTGTTTGCATGACAGGATATACATGTAGATACAATTGGAGTGATTTCTACTTCTAAATATATAACCTGTGTGGCTTACATTGTTTGGGATATGCTGTTTTGAATACATGAGGCTTGCCAATGCCTGGGGGTTACTAAAATAGCTATATATATGCGTGATCCATACCCTTCAGTAATTGTAAGTAAAAATCTCCTGAACTGTTTACTAGTTTATGTGGAACAAAAAACCTCTACAAAAATAATATTTAAAAATCCAGAATTAACAGTTCATAATTCCTCTCCTCTGTATTAAATAAAAATAAAACAAAAACCTCTTTCAGGTAAAAAGAATCGAAGAGGGAGAAAATGTATAGAAGGAAGTGGGACTAAGTTTCAATGAATGGGCATGAAATTTATTTTCTTCCAGTGCTTTGAGACCTAGTGAAGAGGACAGAATAGAAGCAAACATACCCACCCACATGCAAAAACAAAAGTGAAACCTTTGTCTTTTTCTTATGACAATAGCAGCACCTCCCAAAGGAAGAAATGCACCTTGTTCTTGCATTGGAGAGTTCAGTTTATAACCTAGGGCTTGCTTGTCCTCAGTCCGCAGAAATTAGAGTAATCTGATACTATGCATATTTTTTTAGAAATGATTTGGGAAAATATTAGAATGCCCTGTCTTAAGATTTTAATTCATCATGTTAAAATAAATCATTCCATAATTTAAAAAAATTCAATTTTTCCAATTTTTCAGGGAAAAACCCAAAAGTCTTCTTGAAAAAAAATTGGGTTTTGTTCTGAATTTTTGTGTCTTCACATCTCTGTAACGTGTAACATGTAATGTTTGGTCAATCTTTGCATTCCAACACCTTGAACTTTTTTTTTTAGCTGATAGATTTACTTAGCTTGCAAACTAAGTTTGGATTTTTAACAAAACCAGGAGGCTGTTCCTTATGCAATGTTTGCTCTAGGTCACCATATAGAAAATCAGTTTTAACATCATAATGTAACACCTGTAGTCCTTCTACTGTTGCTAGTTTAAGCAATAATCTGATGGTTTCACGTTTCACTACAGGATCAAATGCACCATCATAATATTTCCCATAATTTTGGTTATAACCTTTTGCTACTAACCTTGCTCTGTACCTTTCAGTGTCTCCCAAAGCATTTATTTTGATCTTATAAACCCATGTACAGCCTATTGCTTTTCTTCTTGGTGGTAAAGTTGTTAAGGTTCAGGTTGAAGTCTCATGCATACAATCTATTTCTTCCTGCATTACCTTTTTCCAGTTCTTTGCAATGTTTGGTGGTAATTTAGCTATATCAGCATACATTTCAGGTTCTAGTTCTATGCAGCAAGCTTTTATATTACTAGCTTTCTTGTACCTTTCTGGAGCTTTACCAATATTTAACCTTTTTGATTTTTTTAATGTTGCCTGTGATGGACCTAGTTTTGATTCTACTTTTACTTCTCCTAGTTCTTCATGCTCCTCATCACTTCCTTCTTCTGACGAGCTCTCAATAGATGTTTCTTGTTTAATTTCCACCTGCTGGTGGTCTGTTCAATTACTCTGTTTTGGTGTTTCTGAGCTACTCATTCCTGTATCAAGGTATAGATTTGTGAATTTTTCACATGACTTCCTATTTTGTTCATTAATCTTAATGCTTCTACTAATTGCTATTCTATTCTCTTTAGGTAATCACATCTTATAACTGGAGTTTTCAACTCCTAATAGTATGTCTTTCTTACTTCTTGCACTTAACTTTCCCCTCCTTTGTTCTCTAGGAATATGTATCCAAAATTCAGACACCAAATGCCTTAATGTGTCCAATTTCAGGTTTGCAGCCATGAAACTTCAAATGGTATTATACCAATTGCTCTCAAATAAATCCTATTTTGTATGTAATTTGTATGCGTAATGAATTCTCCCCAAATCTTTCTAGGTAAGGGTGAAACATTTAGCATTCTTTTAGCTATGCCCTTCTGCTGAGCAGAATAAGGCGCTGTTAATTTATGCTTTATTCCTTTGTTGTCCTGAAGTCTTTCTAAAGAAGTAGATGTAAAATCTCCTCCTCTATCTGATATTTCAGCTATTTTGGTATTATATTTCGTTTCCACCCAATTCACAAAATTTCTAATTCTAATTGTTCTTTCACTTTCCCCTTTGTTTATTAATAGGTGTATAAAGCCAAATCTTAAGTAATCATCCACAATTACTAAATAATATCTTGATCCTCCTAAGGAACTATGAAATGGACCTGCTAAATCCAAGTACTAGTGTAACTCTAGCTTTCCTTTCTGCAAAGCCATACCAAGGAGGTTCAGCAGGTGAGTCATTAACCACAGGTTCCCAGATACCATTTTCCTGAGCAGCATTTCCATTTTTACACTCCAACTGGCGTAATTCCTCTTATTCAGCCTTCCCAGTGGCATGCTGGAGCTCAGAGACATCACCATCGTTGGATTCTTATTTCTACCTCCTCTCCTGAATTATTACTTTCCTCTTTCTACTTTTTCAAGACAAGAATTTTAATTTTGGCTCTGGGCCCATAACCCTTTTGGGGATTTGTGTTTAAAACAGAGCCGCGACACCCTTAATTGGCTTCAAACTTCTCTTCTGGTCAGCACAAGGAGTCATCCATTCAGGCAGTCCATCTGGCAGGGCCAAGCAGAGCTTCTTGCTGGCTGCTGCTGCTTGCTTGCTTTTATTCTAAAACAGCTGGCGAGACTCAGCGTCTTTCAGATCTCATTACTTCATTACATGCTGCACCCAGTAACTCTTTTGCTACATCAACTTTGTAAATTATTTATTTATTTATTTATTAGTTGCATTTTTATCCCGCCCATCTTCCAGAAGGAACTCTGGGCAGCTTATTAATATCGGTGAGGGGGGAAAAACAGTAACATATTTAAAATACCTTTTTTTCCATGAGCACAAAAAAACCCTCCAAGATACAGTAAAACTACAAGACCTCAGTATCTGTTAAGAGCAGATGTTACCGATTTGCCCCCTGGGAACGGTGGGGAGTGCTATACCGCCAAACTGGTGTGCTTGAAATGCCACACCACCGAACTGGTGCGCTTGGAAATACAAACTCCAACAGAAATTGACCTGGAAACTTCACCAAGTATAGAATGCAGCGGCCAGACAGGTGTTGAATGTGAATACATTTGAGCACAGTGCTGGTTATGACCTAGAAGGCCCTATACACAGCTGGCGCTCAAGCTGTCCGAAGGATGTGTTCACCCCATAAGAGCCTTCTCAGCTTTCGAGGCCCTTCCCTCCGTTCCACCCATTTCCCAAGCTCGTTGGGTGAGGACGCAGGAGTGGGCCTTCGCAGTGGCTGCTCCTAGGCTTTGGGAGGGACAGCCAGAATAATTGCGGTCACTTTTGCATTGCCGAAGACAAAGACAGCATATTTGATGGACAGCTTTTCTTGTTGAATCGTGTCCTGAGTGATGAGGCCATTGCTTTCTCTTAAAAAAAATATGAAGAGAAGCCCGGTTGCTCCCTTCCCTCCTGGCCTTCCATGGTGAGGCAAAGACCTTCCTTTTCAGACAGGCCTTTAAGCAGCCTGTTGTCTTCAGTAGAACACTGCTGTTGAACCTAGACATGTTCAAATGTTTTTTAAATTGTTTTAAACCTGTTTATTAATATGTATGTAATTGTTTTTTAAATTGATGTTTACATGATGTTTTTAAATCTGTCGTTTTGTCTGCTATGAGCTGCCTTAGTTCCCCTATGGGGAGAAAGAAGGAAATTAATTAATAGCCTTGGCTCCAGGAACACTGGTTGCCTGTGTTGTGCCTGGCAGGTTCAAGGTACTGGTACTTTCTTATAAAGCCCTTCATAGTTTGGGACCTCAATACTTGTCATAATGTCTCTTCCTAAGAGCGGCCTGGCCTTCACTCAGGTAGTTCAATAGGAAGTCTCTTTCAACGCTGGCCCAGGCACTGGTAATCTCAAAAACAGACTAGCTCAAAGCTATCTGCAAAGGACTGGCCTTGAAGCTAGGCTGGAAGTTGCAACAAGTGCAGAATGCAGCAGCCAGGTTGGTCTCTGGGGCATTGGGATACGATGATCTATCCCCTGTCCTGGCTTGGCGGCACTGGTTTCCTATGAGCTTCTGGCCAAGTTCGAGGTGTTAATGTTAACATGTAAAGCCCTTAATTATAGGTTGGGACCTGGTTACCCATCTGAGTGCTTCAACCTGTCCTACCCGCACATTTCATTTGGGGATGGTTAGAGTAGCCACTTCCAAGGAGGCCCGGAAATCTGTCGCCCGAGACCAGGCCTTCTCTATGGTGGCTGCAACTCTATGGAATTCTTTCCCCTTAAAGGTGCACCTGCTCTCTTCCCTCCTGGTTTCAGAAGCAAATTAAGATCTGGTGGTTCTTGCAAGCATTTTCATGGTCTCTCCCAGGTTAAATAATTTTAATTACATACTGTACTTCTCTCGGCCTGGCCGCCTTTTACTCATTTTATGGTCTTCAAGTGCTTGGTGCATTTTCAGGGATTATGCTTATCATAATTTCCTTTTGGATCTTGCCTGACCTCCCCCCCCCCTTTATTTATTGTCATTTAATTGGTATTTTTTAAAACTTGGATCTCACTTTGTTGGCAGCCCAGAGCAGTGGCTCTGCTACTTGTTGGGCAGGATAAAAATGCAAGAACGCAAGTAACGATCTGCCTGTGCCATCTGGTTCTGCCAGGCTCTGCTCCTTTGAGTTGTTGCTGCTGCATTGAGGCCAGGAGGCCTCCTCAGTGGTGGCCCCTTCCTTTTGGCTTTGGCTTCCTGCTGGAGCTGCACTTGGCCTCTTCCCTCGCTGTTTGTAAGAGGATTCCCCCCCTCCCAAACAAGGCTGTTCACTGAAGCTTTTGAGAGCGTCCTCTCTGAGTTTTTACACTGACTGAGCCTCACAACCTTGCTTGCTTGCTTTCAGTAGGTGTCTGCGATTTATTCGTTGGGAGTTGTCTCGTTTATATGGTGCTGGTATTTAATATACTATTTAAGATTTATGTTATGTTTTATTCATTTTGGATGTAAACTGCCCAGAGTAATGAGTACCACTAATCAGAGTAGAATACAGTTCAAACAAGCAAATAAATTTTATTGTCAAAGGTGGGATGATTGTATGAGTGTGAGCAGCGGTGTTTTTCTGGGTTTCTTCCCAGTTTTTCGTGACATTTGTGATATCTTCTATGTAGGATGTTAGTGCAGGCTGGTCCTTCATCCATCATGATTCGGGTGATGATGTCAGGGAGGTAATCTGTGGGATCAAGTTTCCTTAGAAAATCTGTGGGGTGCCTTATGTAGCTAGGTGTGTTGGAGATCTATGGATGGCGTCCATGTATCAAGATGCCTCAACCATGATGGTGCTGATGCTAGAGACAATGGGTCTACCAGGGTTTCTTGGTCTTGGTATTTTAGGTAGAAGGTGGCTGGTTTTGCTTCTGGTTGTGTGCTGGTCAGGATTTGTTCATACATATTTTAGTTGTTGTTGTTTTTTCATGAGATTCAGTAATTCCTTTTGAGATTTGGAGCTGGGTCTGGGGTTGGAAGCTGGTAAAACTTGGAGAGTTATTCCAGCTTTTTGTGAGTAGCTTTTCCATGACAACCACAGCACTGCCCTTATCTGCCTCTTTGATGATTATTATATGTACACCAAGATTGACTTAATTGGATGGGGCGGAAAAACAGCTGGGGATTGATGGAAGAAAATTGTGGGTCATCACTGCCAATCCAATCATCCTCTGCAGCTTTTTCTAACCGGTATTACAAGTTTTGAGATTCCCATTGTGGTATAACGGCTCTGGAGACCAGGGTGTGAAGCTGGTGGAGACCAGCTGTTTTGCACTGAGTGCCATATGTATGATTATTTGCCACTTGGGATAGGAGTCATGAGGATAGCAGATGTCACACCAATTTTTAAAAAAGGAAGGGGGGGCAGGAAACCACAGGCCGGTTAGCCTTACGTCTGTCCCAGGGAAGATGGTGGAAAGCCTCATCCAAGAGAAAAATCTTAAAACACATAGAAGAACAAACCTTGCTGAGGGAAAATCAGCATGAATTCTGTAAGGGTCTTGCTTGACAAACCTTTTAGAATTCTTGAAAAGGTCAACAGGCATGTGGACTTGGGTGAACTGGGGGATATTGTCTATCTGGATTTTCAGAAGGCTTTTGACATAGTCCCTCATCAAAGGCTGCTAAGAAATTGCACAGTCAGTGGATAAGAGGGCAGGTCTTCTTATGGACTGAGAACTGGTTGAGATCCAGGAAAACAAAGAGTAGGTGTCAATGGGAAATTTTCAAAATGCAGAGAGGTGAAAAGTGGTGTGCCCCAGGGATCTGTCCTGGGACTGGTGCTTTTCAATCTGTTCATAATCTGTTCATAAATGACTTGGAGACAGGGATAAGCAGTGAGGTGGCCAAGTTTGCAGATGACACAAAACTTTTCCGTGTGGTAAAAACCAGAGAAGATTGTGAAGAGCTCCTGAAGGTTCTCTCCAAACTGGGAGAATGGGCTGCGAAATGGCAAATGCATTTCAATATAGGAAAATGTAACGTATATTGGGGCAAAAAAATCAAAATTTTTATCTATCCACTCATGGGCTCTGAGCTATCCGTGACGGATCAGAAAAGAGATCTTGGTGTGTTGGTGGACAGCTCCACAAAGGTGTCTACCCAATGTGTGGCAGCAAGGAAGAAGGCCATTTCCATGCTAGGGATCATCAAAAAGGGGATTGAAAATAAAACAGCCAACATTATAATGCCATTATACAAAACAATAGTAAGGCCGCACCTGGAGTATTGTGTACAATTCTGGTCACCGCATCTCAAGAAAGACATAGTGGAACTGGAAAAGGTGCAGAAGAGAGTGACTAAAATGATTACTGGGCTGGGGGCCCTCCCTTATGAAGAAAGGCTAAAACATTTGGGGCTCTTTAGTCTGGAAAAAAGGCACCTGAGGGGGGATATGATTGAGACATAAAAATTTTATGCAGGGCATGAGTAAAGTGGATAGAGGGATGCTCTTCTCCCTCTCACAAAATACCAGAACTAGGGGACATACACTCAAATTGAGGGCTGGGAGAGTAAGAACAGACAAAAGAAAATATTTTTTCACCCAGCGTGTTGTTAGTCTATGGAACTCCCTGCCACAGGATGTAGTGATGGCATCTGGCCTGGATGCCTTCAAAAGGGGATTGGACAGATTCCTGGAGGAAAAGGCCATCACAGGTTACAAACCATGATGGAGATGTGTAATCTCCAGGCTTAAAACCAGGGTACTTCAAGGGCCAGATGGAGGGGAGTGGTATCAGGAGACAGATATCTAGTCTCATGCGCTTCCAAAAGCATCTGGTGGAGCCACTGAGATACAGAAAGCTGGACTAGATGGGTGTTTGGCTTGATCCAGCAGGATGGCTCTTCTTAGGTTCTTATGGGAATACATAAACCATCCCATTTACCAGATCTACCTCCCTCAGATCCACTTGAGTCCCACTCTCCCGATTCCCGCTCTTTCCCTCCTCTATTATATCACCCCACTCCTCTGTAACCGGGAACCTTCCTCTTTCTGTGCCCCTCTCGGCTTTCTTCTCCAAGGCTCCCATCTCTCTCTCTTCTCTTTTCCTCTCGTCTCCTTCATCCCAACCACAAGGGTGCATACAGGGCTCTCTTTGGTGTTGTGAGGAGTAGACAGCTCACTTAGGCACCAACCACCTGATCTTTGTGTCTTGCATCCCGTTGCCACAAGCCAAAAACATGACTGAACTTGCTCATTATGTTGTGATTTCCAGGGGCCAAACTGACATGTGAATGAACCTCTCATTGGCAAATGTTTGAGGAGTGAAATCAAAGAACCAGTGTGATTTCTGTCTCTCTGCAAATCACTCCTAATAGGAAGATGTTTGGTTTGTGGCCCATCTTGAAACATGCTTCAAAGGAAATGAAGGAACTGAGATGTGATCACCTTCTGGTTGAAACAGTATGATGTTGGGAAGACCAGTATTTGTGCCAGAAGACTGAAACTTTTTTTTGGTAGGGTTGGAGACATTTCTAGGCATTTTCATACCCTTTGGCTTAACAGGGTCTGTTTTGTGATCTTTGGTGGAAAGCAATGAATGGTCCAGTTGTCTCCTAGAGAAAAAGCAATGTTGTTGGTACATGTAAAATCCTACCTCGTTAAGTGAGGATGGAAGCAAGCATCTGTATGGCATAATCTGGTGATAAACGTTATTTATTTGGATTTCATGTTAATGAAGTTTTTTTTTAATCCTGTTCCTTACCAGACGGGTAAGAAGATAAACCCCTCGTAACAGCACAGGATGAAGAAAGGACTCGGGCAGTTCAGTCCCCCCCCACAACCCGCCTCTTCGTACCAGTGGTTCCTAATAATGTTCCGGGCCGTGACGTGACCCCTCCTTTTTGTCTTGCTTCTGGTTACCCCCCCCCGCCTCCTTGTATCGAGTGGGTGTCAAAGGCGGGGGGAGGGCGGCTCTTGTTATCCAGTCTATGAAATACAATCAGGGAACGGACCCCCCCGCCCCCCCGCCTGGCTGGCACCTTCCAGAAGGACACCTTCTAGCCTAGCGGGGGCCAACCATGGGGGAGTGGGGGGGGGGGCGGCGGCGGCAGACACGCCTTGCCCGGCTTCCCATCCCCGAGAGAGAAGGCAGGCAGGCAGGCAGGGTGGGGGGGGGGCTCTTCACCCCACCCCCCAAGAATCCCCCCCCCGCAAAGGACACCCCGAGACCAAGAGGGAGGGAAGGGCTCGCTGGCCCTGAAGGAGGGAGGAGGGCGGCCGGGCCCAGCGGGGCCTTCCTGGGGGGTGCAGGGGGGGGGGGAATGAACCAAGCAAGGGCGCCCCCTCCCCTCTTGGGTCTTCCGGGGCGACTGCTGAAGAGGCTCCTCCCGGAAGCGGAAGTGGCCGTTTCCCACGGGGCGGGCAGCAGGCGGTCTCCAGGGCGACGGGGTGGCGCTCCCGCTCCTCCGGGGGAGGGGGGCGGGCGTTCCCAATTCTGATTGGCTGTGCGTTCCGTGCGTGGGCCCACGTGCTCGAGGCGGCCGCCGGCGATTGGTGCGTCCGGGGAGCGCGGCGGGGGAGGCGGCCGGGATTCGGAGGAGCCGAAGCGGCGGCGGCGGCGGCGGGTGAGAGGCCTGGGCCGTCAAAAAAGACGGGAAAAGGGGGGGGGTGAGGGGGGGAGCCTTCGCGGGGCTGGAAGGGAGGGGAAGGAGGCTCCGTTGGGGGGGGGCACTTCCCGTCACCCCCACCCCCACCCCACCCCCACCCCAACAGGGAGGAAAAGGGGGGGGCGGGGGCTGAGCCGGGAGAGGGGTTGTTGTTGTTGTTGTTGGGGGGGGTTCCCTCTTTCCCGCCTCCACCCCCCCCCACCCCCCCACCCCCGCCAAGGGCTCCTTGGCCCTCTGGGTGCCGCTCTTGGGAAAGGAGTCCCCGAGACCGGTCCTCCCGCCGCCGGAGCCCCCGTTTCCCCCTTGGGAAAGTCCAGAGACCCCGGGAACACTTTCTGTGGTGCCTGGCGTTGTTGTGGGGGGGGGCGGGTGAGGGAGGGGGGGCGGGCGGGCGGGCAGGGCTCTCGTCACACCCCCCCACCCCACCCCCCACCAAAGGTGCCCACGCTCCTTGCAGGCGGAGGGGCTCGTTCCCGATGGCAGCGGTGGAATGCAGGCCTCGCAAATGGGAACAACTGGTTAGGAAATGAAAGAACTCGTTCTCTGGCACAGGGTGCAAAAGAGGGCCAGTTGGTTCTGGTTCAGTGGCCATCTGCCCCTCTCTGGCTTCGGGAGCGGACAAAGCACAACCCCCCACCCACCCACCCCCGCCCCCCCAGGGCAGTTCACGGACCCTCGGCTGGACACTCCTCTTCGGCCAAACACCCACGCTCACCAAACACGGCAATAACTCTCCCTTGCAGCATTTAAACCCCCCCCCCAACAGTATCATCACTTTGACATCATTTCTGATTTTGATTTTATTCTTCACATTTCTCATAGTCTGGAGACCTCAGAGAATTCTATACCCACCAGGTGTGCTCACCGCATAGGGCGCACAATGGCAGAAGCTCTCAGACATTAGAGAGGGGAAAAACAATTTGTATTAGAAGAGGTTTGTCTACAGGTGTTTTACATGTATATTTAATTGATTTGTAAAATAGAGCCCACTATGTAATACTGAGTCATTATAAACCCAGGTGCACAGAATAGACATAATGAGTGAAGCTGATGCAAAATAGGTGCAACAGCATGATGTAACCAGTTCCCTGATTGGTTATCATAAGTATAAAAGGGCTTTGGAACTTTGCTGAGAAGGTACGCATATTGCCTTGCTCTGTGTATATATGCTGTTCTGTTGATATGCTCTCTCCGTGAGGTTGAGATGTTGCTGAAATTCTGTTATATTTGTATATATGCAATACAGCTGTTTTTAAGAAACTCTTCCTGTTGAATTTTGTCGCCCTGAGTTTAGCTTCCACTTGCAGAATAAATTGCCAAAACTCTGTCAGAGACCTCTCTAAACAATCTTTGTATAAACTTTTTTTTTCTTTCCCACTAGGGCCTTCACTGTAATACAAAGCATAAATCTGATAGCAGAAACATAAATTCTGTCTTTGGCTGGTACCACTAGGGAAACCCTGATAGGAACAAAAAAAACCCTGCACAAATCGTACTGGAGTCTTTGTGAGGGATGGCCCTTGATGCTGTGAAGGAACTGCTGAGCTTTGACTGTGGCTCTTTAGTGGCCTACCAACTGGACAAAAATTCCCAGCTAGACTCTATCAGCTTCCAGACCTTGTTGATGAGAGATGTCTTTTTAAATCACCCGGAGGTGGTGCTGATACATCGAACCCACAATACGTGGGGCAAGGCCCTCTACATGTTTATGGTGGACAAGCCTTTCTTGAGGATGGAGGGAGAGATGGGCAGAGTGATCCATTTTGCAGTCCCAGCCAAGGAATCGGCGGAGGGTCTGGCTCGCATGTACCGCACCTTCAAGGCTTTCAACCCGGAGTGGAAGCAGATCAAGACTTTCCTGGTGGATCCGCGCTTCCGCTTGCTGCCCACGCTGGAAGCAGCGTTCCCCTCCGCCGAGGTCACGCTATCTGTCTTCCATATATGCAAGCACCTGCAGCACAAGATTCATCAGGTCGCCCTGGAATTCCACACAGAAAGGCTGATCCTGAGCGCCCTACGGAATGCCATGTGTGCTCCCAGTGAGGGTAACCTGAGGAAGATGCACCTCATCTTGACTAATTTTGTGAAGCCAAACCTGCTGCCGCAGCCACACAAGGACTGCCTGCTCAGTGAGAAGATTTGGTCTTTCCACCGCTGGCGCACCTGGAAAGAGTGCAGCCAGTATTTCAAGGACTTGGAGATGGCCACGCACAGCTTAAGCCAGGGCTTTTGTGCCAGAGCCTCTCTGGAGACCTGCATGACCAGCATTGCCAGGCATTATCAGAGGAGTGTTTCAAAGGGCAGCCCGTCCTCCCCAGTCCCTTTGCTCAGTCAGAAGAGCTCGTCCTTTCACAACATGATCGTTCTCAGCTCATCCCCTTCAGGTGCTCGGAGGCCTCTGCTGCCTCAGGACCCTCTGCCGGCAGCCCTTCCGGCCACCTTGGAGCCAAGGGAAGAGGTGGCCAAAGAGGCTACCCGAGAGCAGGAGGCAGAGGTTACCACCCAAGAGGCCGAAAGGCTCATCCGCCAGTCCTTGGCCGATCTCTGCACAGAGCCGGCCGCCAGGCTGTGCCTGAATGAGCTGGCCGTGGTCCATAGGTCTGTGCACCTGATGGGAACCAATGAGCACACGGTCCACATCCAGCTGCTGGAGGACACCCAGACTGTGCACCTGAGAGGCCCCAGCAGCTGCACGTGCTACTTCAGCCAGATGTTCCAGCTGCCCTGCAGGCACCTCCTCGCTGTGCTGAACTCAGAAGGGAAGGACGTGGAGCCCGAGAGGATCCCCGTGCAGTGGCACAAAGGCGGTGGCCCCTCTCCGCCAGGGCAGGCAAGCACCGACGGCCTGTTAGAGGTTCTGAGGAGCTCCTGGGACGAGTTGCTGGATAAATACCTGGCTGTGTCGTTTCTCACTGCGGAGATCAGCCGGCTGCTGTGTCAGTGCAGCCAAGAAGAGTTTGATCGTAGGTACAGCACTCTCCGGGAACTGGCGGATAGCTGGATTGGGCCTTATGTGCAGCTGAAGCTGTAGTTGAGGCACAAGATTTCTGGCCTGTGAGCGCATGTGAACATTTCCCGTCGTGCATCCCAGACTTTCTGCGGCTGTGCTTAGAAATGCCGACAATGGCCCGTTAGGTGACCGTGCGGGCTCTGTGTCTCTGGATCTCCTGTTCTCTGAGGCTTGTGGGGGCACAGGGACCAAGGAATGCCTGGCAGGTACTACAGGTCACAGGCTCTGGCCGCATGAAGCCTGACCCCCTTCAACTTTCCCCACTGTTGTTCCCACACAATGAGGGCAGTTGAGGCCTCTAACTACTTGTGTGTCCATGTGGCCCGGTTTTTCATCTTGTCCACCCTAGTCATGGTTGTTGCTATTTTTAGCACCGTTGCTCCAGTATCCTTTGAAAGCAGTTTAATTGGTTGTAATAAATACCCTTTCCTGTTTATCATTTCTCCATAAGGCAGCCTCACTGATTATTCAGAGGCCTCGTGGGCAAGAGGGCAAGGCCTCTGCAGATGTGGAGGAGAGCGGTCTAGCAGGCTTCAGCTTGCCCTCCCTGGGCCACCAGTCAACGCCATGGTCAGCAGAAGCCCTCCGCTGCTGGGGTGGCATCAGGTGGGCAAGGAAGTGCCAAAGTGCAGCAATTTAGGCAACACCCAGGGAATCGAGCGCTCCAGCTCAAGCTGAGGAAGGGCTGCACTTTTGGCCAGGCTGAGCTGCTCCCACCCAATAATCCCTCAAGATCCTGGCTGCTTGGCATTCTCATTTCTTGGGAGGAGGCAGTGACGGGTGGTCTGGCCAGTGAACCAGTCGCAGAAACCTCATTTTAGCAAACCTTTTTATCTAGGTCGCTTGCTTGCTACAGAGTCTCACTGCTCCTCCCCTGCCTTACTTTTCTAGCGGTGTAAGGAACGGAGGCAGGAGGCTCCTGCTGGCTGCCCTTTTCCGCTGCCTGTCCCTCTTGCAGGAGGGTTCCGAGTGCTGCACGGCAGCCCATCTTCTCCTCGGCCCACCGTCCACTCCTCTGGGCTCCAGGTTCCCTGCCACGAAACAGTGGGCAGCACGAATCATGTCTTCCTCCCGAATGCCAGGCACAGGGACCGTCGGGATGCCCGCAATCATCATAGCCAGGGTCAGGATGCAAACCTTGGAAGGCAGGTGCAAGACTGGGGGAGCCCCTCGGCCTCGGCTCAGCCTTTCAGACCTGGAGAAGATGCCACCGGGCAGGGATCCCCACTGCGCCAGGGGAAAGTCTCTGCCGGAGCTGCCCGCTTCCTTTGGCTGCTGGCTCAGAGGAAGGGGCAGGAGAGAGGAAGGGCCCAGCCATTGGTGGCCCGTCTGCCCTGCCGGCTGCTCCTGGGGCAGAGCCGTGGCATATGGACCTCTGGGTGGCTCCCACCTGGTAGGCCTCCCGTTCCCTGCCGGTGGGCTGGGCGACCGCCACGCTCCCCCACCAGGAGTCGCCTGAGGATCCGGCTCCTGCAGCTGCTGCGGCCCCCTCAGCCAGAGAGCGCCTGCCTGGTTGGCCTGCAGTTTCCACTGGCAGAGGCCGACGGCGGAAGGGATCCGCGCTGGAGGGGGGAGCCCCATGGGCATTCCTGGCCCGAGGCTTGGCAGGCGGCCAGGTGCCGATGGGGTCCCTCTGCTGCTGGGCTCGCCTGTGTAGAGAGGAAGAAGGTGGAGAGGCTCACTGCCCAGGGCAATGGCAGTGTTTCCTTTCGCTATCTTCTGTGGCAAAGACGAGCGAGGGTGGGCAGGATAGGATGGCATAGTGGCATGGAAAATGAGGAAGGAAGTGGACGGGGGCGCTGCTTTGTGGACTGGGTGAAGAATGGGTGGGGGAGGGGAGGGTCCCATATGTCCCATGCCCTTGGCGATCCGATCGGTAATCAGCCCACACACTCCCCTGTGACCTCATGCTGAGGAAATGGATTTCCCAAGTGGAGCTGTTGGGAGGAGCAGGCTGCAATTTTCATTCCAAATGATGCCATGCCAGCCACCCCACCCTGGGAGCTCCCAGGCGGCGTAGGAGGGGTTGCAGGAGGAGCAGCTGCCAAGGAAGAAGAGCAGCAGCAGCACTTGTGGGCTGGGCCCTCCCTCCCCAGATGTCCTGCAGCTGGGCTGCGGCCTGTTTGTGTGTGGAAGGGGGAACTTGTCCCACTCCAAACAGCCACAGGAGGCTCCTGGGGGGGGGGGGGGAGTGTTACTGGGGGGGGGGGTGGACAGGTGAGAAAGCACCGGTGGAACCAGAGCAGGGATATCTCCAGGGGAGTTTCTGCTTCAGGTGAACTCTGGCTTGTGCCAAACAGGCAAGGTGTGAGTGGGATGTCTGAGGTGGCAACACGGCAGTTTCCCGACGGGTGTGGTAGCCCTCAGGCAAGGCCGTGGGAGGGGAATCCTGTCCCCATGTGGGCGCAGAGCGAGGCAGGAGGGACCGCAGCACAGTTCTCCCTGGTAGCTGGCAGCCCTGTCTCTGGCCTTGTGGCCCGCCTGAGGAGGACCTGATGATCCCTCGTGGGCATAGCGCCCAGTGGGTGAAAGGGGGAGCAGCAGTAGCTGATCTGAGCGTGCGCACATGGTGCAGAACGTCTTTGGGCAGGGAAAGAAAGCCTCCCCCCCCCTCCAGTTACCTTGATGGGAAGGTGGGGAGAGCCTGGCTGGAGCCTTCCCCATCCCTTAGTCAGTCATGGGGTCACCAGGGGTGGCCTGGCCTTGGCGGCTGCTCTGGCTACCTCCTCCTCCTGCTGCGGCTACTGCTGTGGAGTCCTGACCCCCCCCACCTCACCCATTCTAGAACCAGCATCACAGGACCTGTAGGTCACACTCAGCAGCTGGGCCCCTCCTGGCCAAGGCACCTTCTCGCTTGTGAGGCTCTCCTGAGCCACAGGAGGTGGGCTGGGGCGGGAAGGCAGCCTTGTCCCTTCCAGCGCCAGGCTCAGGTTAGCCTCGGGGTCCTACGTGGCCGCACCCTTCTAGTGTCTCCCTGCCTGGTCCTGCACCCATCCCTCGTGTCTTGTCTTTTGGTGGGGGAGGGCAGTTTGGGAAGGTGGACAGAGCCTCGGCAAGGTCATCACCATTCATGGGAGCCCTTCGCTCGAGGCTGTTTTTATTGAGCTGACATATCTACAGGGTATGCCTTGCCGCCCCCTGCCCTCCAAAAGGAGCCGCTGTCTTTAAGTGGGTCTATTTACCCAGCGCTTCTGATGGAGGTTTCCGGCGGGATGCTGCTTGCTACGAAACTACTCAGAGATCCTGCCCCCCTGGCAACCCAGTCCGCCTCCTGGGCTCAGGACTCTCCGGCCACCTCCACCTCTCCTGTGGGGGTGGGGGGCAGCAGCATGGGCTCAGTGCAGGAAGCCTCTTGCCTCGTTGAGGGCTGCCCCGATGGTCAGCCGGGAGCGAGGTCTTCCCCTTCTTTCCGCGTGTTCTGTGGAGCCAGGAGGTCTTGGGTTGCTGCTGATGGAGGGCGAGGAGGGGCCGCGTGGACCTTCACTCATACTTGCAGAGGTTCTTGAGCGGTGGTGGGAGGTTGAGCCCATCGATAGCCAACCGGTGGACAATGTGC
The DNA here is from genome assembly GCA_037367245.1 of Phrynocephalus guinanensis. Classification (NCBI taxonomy): domain Eukaryota; kingdom Metazoa; phylum Chordata; class Lepidosauria; order Squamata; family Agamidae; genus Phrynocephalus; species Phrynocephalus guinanensis. The sequence goes on from CM074737.1 coordinate 131,754,281, forward strand.
TTCTGGACAGCCATGCGGCAGAGGGTCTGCAGGGAAGGAACTGGGAGGAAAGGGTGGGGGGAGAGAGCGAGAGAGCAAGGGGTTACGCCAGGCATGTCAGACCAAGGGCGCTTCCCTCCTGGGCGTGGAATGGATCCCTCTCTGCCACTGCCAAGAGTCTCAGCTTAAAGAAGAGCCAGACCCCCCTCCCCCTGCCAGTGATGCTCCAGCAACCAACAAAGAGGCCCTTGTCCCCCTCCCCTTGGCAGCCCCTTGAGTGGGGCCTGGAGGAGGTGCCCCCTGGAAGCAGGGGCCATTGGCCAGAGCCCTTTCCTTCCTGGAAGGAGAATAACAGGGTGGCGGCGGGGGGGGGGCACCCTCGCTGCCTCCCAGCTGCGGGCAGGGAGGTGGTCCTTGTGCCTGGGCGGCAGCCTTTCCCTGCTTACTGGGATAAGGGATCATTTAGCCTGGCAGCGCCTGGTCTGACCTCCAGGTCCCCTCTTTGCCCCAGTCCTCCCATTTACCCACTCGAGGGGGGTGACTGAAAGGGGGATGGAAGCCCCACCCGCCCGCCCGCCCGCCCCAGCCTCTTTCCCAGTGTTTCTGCCTATGTGTTCACAGTCAGCTGTCCTCTGCCTCTTTCCCTGGGCCCTGGGCCCAGACGGACTCATCGCAGCAGAAGTCTCCTCTCTTTTGGGGAGGGTCTCAGCCAGTCTCCACCGATCCGCAGGTGAAGATGGGCATTGGCCCTCCCTGGCCAAGAGGCCAGCTGAAGAGCAAAGGCTCAAGCTGCCTGCCTGCCTGCCTGCGCCCGGTGAGGAGGATCTGGCTGGGGCGGTGGCAGAACCTGCTCCAGTGGAAGCTGCCCTGTGGCTTTGGAACTCCCTTGCTCTCCCTCTGAGCTGCCAGAGGGTGGCAAGGCAGAAGACCCGTGGGCAGGAAGGCCTTGCCCACCTCCTGGGGGCGCTCTTTGCGGACAGCCTGGTGCAGGAGGGAGGGAGGGAGGGAGGGGGAGAGAAGTGCCAAGGGACCTCCTCCTCCCCCAGCCCTTCTCACAGCACAAAGGAGAGAGTTCCTCTGAGCCTGGTTGGTTCTGCAAAAGGGTTCTTGGAAAATTAGGCAGAAGCAGGGTGTGGAAAAGCAGCCAGGTTTTGGAGGGAGCCTTTGGGGTTCTTGTTCGGCACTGGCACCTCCCCACCTGTTTCTTGGGTGTCCGGGGAGGGGGCATGTTCAGGCTGGCTCCCTTGCCACAGGGTTCACCAGGCAGACCCTCAGCGTCTGGCTGTTTTCTCTGGAAGACTGGCTGCCCTTGGCTCCTCTGGCGCAAAGGCCCCTTCTGCTCCAGGGGATGTCAGAGGTGTGCCCCCAGAAGATGGTAGCACGGTGCCCTCTGTGCCATCCTCGGGAGGAGCTGAAGGCCTGCTCCACCCCCCCTCCCCTGTTTTGTCTGGGGTTCATTCCTTACCCTGAGTGGGTGCTCCTCTTTTGCTCCCCCCCCTTTTCCTCCATAAGGTGCTCATCTTGCAGAGGTGGCCCCCTCCCCCACACCCCTTGGATCATTCATGTCCTCACTCGTGTCCATTGACCCGCTCTGTGCCTTGCCCTTCTCTTCCCAGGTGTCTGTGGCGGGGCCCTCCCGCTCAGCCACTCCAAAACTCTGGGCCATTATCAACCATGCTCCTTGCTGTGGCCTGGGTGGCCTCCTCCTCCTCCTCTCACTCTTGCCAGGAAGCCAGGGCAGGGGCAGGGGCGACTGAACACAGCCATCCCCTCTCGTCCTTTTCTCTCCCATGGCCTAGAAGCCTGTCTGTGATCTGCCTCTGGCAGAACCCCTGTTGCGTGGCTCAGTTCTGTAATAAATAAGCCATTGTGGACCTTGGTTGTGCAATACAAGTAAATACTGCCATGGCAGTTGTTTTTCCTTGTAAAGGATAAGACACCAGCGTACCAGTAGAATTTCCCGTCTCCCCCATTTGCCTAGAATGAGGAAATGAAACGTTGTCAATAGGGCGAAGTCGGAACTGCTGTTGAGCCGGAAAAGCCCGTTGTTGTTGTTGTTGTTGTTGCCTCTGCTGCTGCTTCAGTTCTTGAGCAAGTTCAAGGGAGCCAGATTTGCAGGCTCTCTGCATGGCTCAGCCTCAATGGCAGAAAAGCCCTCATCTCCTCCCCCAGCTGCTCCTGGGAGCCCTGAAGCAATATTTTCAGAACCTTTGTGACTAATGTGTGTGTTGCTTGGGGCTTGTGGGCAAGTAAAGGGTTAAAATGCATGAATGGTGTATGTGCTTCTTGTAAACAATGCTGGCAGCTGGTGGGGTGCTTGAGGAGAGGGCTTACCAGGGAGTGGTGGATCACGTCTTTACCATGGTCCATCATTTGGGCTGCGAATACCACACCATGAATACAAGCACCACCGTTGTGTTCACACTACAGCTGAAGAGCCTTCTGCACGGGCTCCTTTGAAGGCCTGCTCCCCAGATTTTGTCCTGACACTGGCCGTCACTTCACGAAGAACTTCTCTTCGCAGCGTGATTGCCTTCGCTATGAATTCGAAGGCGGTCACGTGGTAGTCACGTGGTCTCCATTCGCCCCCACCCCTCTTTCCGTGTCCTCACCGGGCGAGGTTTTAGGGTCGAATCCAGTAGTACTTCACGTGCTCCCTTCGCATTCGGAAGCTTACTTGCAACGTCCGGTTTCTGCTTTCTTTTATTTTTTTAAGAAAATTACCATGGCGTATCGATGCATCAATACCCGGCTGTCATTTGCGGTCAGAGGACTTGTGGGCGGCCATCGTGTTTCCCTGAAGCAGAGCTGCTGGGTTGGTTTTTTTGGGGGGGGGGGGGGGCGGGGAGAGGCTTCTCTCAGCTTCATCGCCCTGTGTGCCCCGCCGCCGCTCTCTGGGGTGGGCGCGCGCGGGGGTGTCTTGCGGCGGCGGCACCGACACCCCATCCCCCCTCCCTCTGCGCAGCCCTTCGCCATCCCTTGCCAGCGGAGGGGCTCTGCTCACGTCACCCAGGGACGCTTGCCCCCCCTCTGTTGCCCCTGCCCCGTTTACAGAAGGCAAGATCAAAAGAACGGGTTAACCGAAATATCTATGCATCGGCATTTCGGAGAAAAAGTAAGTTAAAAAATAAATAAATATACTTTTTAACTGGCCACACGTGAATTTGGATACGAAGCGGGATGCGAAGCGAGGGAGATTCCCGGCCTCCGGCAGGGGAATCTCTCGCCCCGCTTGGAGCACGGTTTAGGGGCGTGGTCGGGGTGGCGCCGCATCCAAAATGGAGGATCGTGCGGACAAAACCGACCGATTCGCGCAGAAATCACGGCTCGCCGCGCAGCGAGAGGTTCGTGAAGTAACGGCCACTACAGGCCAAACTGGCTTTGCTGAGATATGGTTCATAGCATCTCTTGGGGTTGAATTTGTAGTCAGGGACCACACAGGGGTTGCAGATTGTTTAGTGTTCACACTTGATCCCCCCCTTTGGTCCCACCTCTGCTCGTCCTTTTGTGGTTCACTGTCAAGCTGCTTTGTTTCAAAAGGGTTGTTGTAAAGTGTCTTAGAAAAAATGTTTACTGACTCGTTACACAGAGACCAGCAGAGGAATACAACTGAGACAGATCCCTGGTAGTGAGTAGCAGCCAGGAACTGGAGGTGGGAATAATAGTAAGGAAAAGGGTCTTGTGGAGGAAGAGATAAAAGAGAAGGGGGACCAAGGAGACAAAAGCAGAGAGTTCTATGCAGTATAAGTGGACTTTTCCCCAGCCTCCTTCAAGGCAGGGAAGACAAAGCAAAGGTCACTTGCAGACAAGCAGAAAAAGAAAGCACAGGGATAACATCATGAAGGGAAGGGACGTGGTGGTGGTGGTGACCCACAAAGCATGTGCACTGTTTGTCTTGGTGCCAGAGAACAACGCAGCACCCACAGGCAGGAAGTGCAAAGTGGCAGCATTGTTGGAAGAGAAAGGGAGAGGACCGGAGGAGTGAGTGGCGAGGCTTAAGGTGAGAAGATGGACGATGAGGATGGGCAGAATTCCTGAGCAGTGGCCCCCAAGAGAGGCCCTGGAGGTGGAAGAAGAGCCAGCCAAAGCGGACCAGGAGGAGGGGAAGGCCCAGCCGAGGAGAGAACCAACCATGTCGCAGAGGAGCTCTTCTCTGGTTTTGTGGGCGATGGTCCTGGGGAAAGTAAACCTCCCTTTCCTGCCCTCATGCAGTTCCATGCCTGCCCTTCTCTTGAAATTGGTAAGTGCCAAGAAATGTGCACAACGGTCCCAGGGAAGTTGCCTACAAAACAGTCAGGGCTCCACTGCCACCAACTCCAGCCAGTGGGCAAATGGGTTTGACTGGCAAGTCCAAACGGTGGATTTGGAGGCCCAGGAATCTGCACAGGGGTGAAGGGGCAAATGGGTCTGTGAGTCTTTTGCTACCTCTTGCGAGAGAGAGAGAGAGAGAGAGAGAGAGACTCCCTGCCTCTGAGCCTCAGTTGGGTGGGACGTAAAAGGTTTGTTTCATAGAAGAGCACCCTGAAATGTTCCTCTGCCAAGTTCATTCATCTCCAGAAGAGGCAGCTCAGGAGCCATGTGAGGAGGGCAAGAAGGGTGTGTGGCCACAACAAGACGCTCCCCCCCCCCCAAATAGCTCCAGCCAGAGGATACCAAACCCAGAGGCAGACCGTGTGTGCCTGTGAAGTTCTCAGTAGACATAAGAGAAGAGCAGCTTGCCCGGGGCTGGGAAGCCTCCTCTTTGGAGGAAGGAGAGGAGGTTTCTCAGCAGTGGGTGGGCGACCCTCTGGCAAGGGATGTGTTGCCTGCGAAATCCATTGGTGGTGCCCACAGACCTTGAGGTCCCTTCCTACTGGTGTTCCGTAGGGTCCCCAGTGCATTTTGAGGAAACTGGAGGAAGCAAGGAGAGAGTTGCGTTGAGGCAGAACAGCCTTTTGCAACATATGCCCCAGGAGTCGTTTCCCCAGCATGCACGGGGGAGCCACTCTCTCAGCCGCCCTCTTTCTCTGCAGAGTTGGCGCGCCAGATTTCCACTGAAGGGCGGAAGGCAGAAAATGCCCACTGGTGGGAGAAAGCGTTTCACCAATGACCCCCAAAAGCCCCAGAAGCTCCTCAAGCTATTCCTTTTTAGGAGAAAGCCTGTTACATAAAGAGATGAGAAGGCAAATTCTGCTAGCGGAGTGGAAGAGACTCTCGGGGCCTCAGGGAGAGTTGTGTTCAGTCCCAGATGCAGAAAAGGCAAGCGGACGGGAGGCTGATGCACAGCATATGTGCCCGACAGAAGCTTCGCCTCCTCCTCCAGATTTCTGTCCTTCTCGTGGCTCTTATTTCCCTGAATTTGAAGCACGGAAGTCACTGGCTGGCCAAATCCCCAGGGGAGCTCTTTATTGACCTTGAAACAATCCCAGAAGAAGGCTATCCTTGCTGTCCCGGCACCCTCCCCCCTCCCAGGGAGCCCTCCTTCTCCCTCTTCCTCCCTGGCCCTTCTGGAGGCCCCTCCAGCAGGGTGCTTTTTTTTAACAGGCCAAGGGCTGGCCCAGTCTGCAGGCTTTAACTGGCTGGTAGCCACCTTGGCTTATGCCTCCAGCCACTCTTGGTCAAGGTTGCTCTTCCTAAATCTGGAGACCTTCCTTCTCTTTTGAATGTGGACTGGTGCGCTCTGGAGGGACCGATGGCTTCCCTGCCACAAGCTGAACACGCCTGACTTGCACCTAACAACTGAACGTCACAGGGGGAGAAGGTGCGAGAAAGTGGGCTCGCACGCACGCATGCGCTGCCGACGGGCCCTTTTCAGGCCTTAGGCTCCGGGCACAATGTTTGGGGGGAAACACAGCTTTATGTTATTTGCTCCTCTTCTCTTTGCCAAGAACACACACACACACACACACACACACACAACCACTGCTCGATGCCTGCTTCCAACTCTCTGCAGTGTCCCTGGTAGTGGTAATCCTTTGCAGCCGTATTGTCACTTTCTGGACACAGTATGGCAGAAAAACCACCTGCTTACAATATTTACAACAACCTTGTCAGATCCATCCGTATTATTATCCTGTCAAGGCATGTGGCTGTTGTTGGCTTTTTTTGGGGGGGGGGGTGTGCCTCAGGCTGCCTGGCACGGGTGAGAACCAAACTGGGAGGTCCCCCTGGTGAGCAACACCTCCCCCCTCCCCACTTGGCCACACCACCCTGGTAGTGCCGGGCTCCTTGTTAGCACACATAAGTTGGGCATCGTTAGCCCTCCATCTCCCACTGAACCCCATTTCCCTGGTGGGCACCCTTCCCCTGCCCCCTTGGCAGTGATGCCAGTTTAAGGGCCACTGGAGGAGTATCTCCCTTTTCTCGTGCGCCACTGGCACCAAATACATCTGGGCTGGTTCTGGGCATGGCTTGGCTCTCCCACCTGCCTACCCCCTCCCTCCCAGCAAGCCTCTCCTAAAGCCACAGGCTCCCTGACTTGGCGGCGCCAGCATACGTACGGCCGTATTCCACCTGGATGATCCGTACGCTCTTGGTGGAGGCAAAGACGTCAACCACGGCGTAGAGGGGGCGGGTGGCAGGCAGGCCCCTGGCGCTGGGTCCCATGTCCTCCCCATTGATGACGATGTGCATGTCCGCCGTCCCGTCCGGCTGCCGTGCGTAGAGCACCCCAATCCGGCTTTTCCGGGCCGTTGCAGGGAGCACGTTCGTTTTGTACAGTTCATCCAGGAGGTGGCTGTAGCGCCCCGGCCGGCTCCGGCCCACCAGTCTGTCCCGGGGGATCCGGACTTGTTCTATGCGCAAATAGGGGTCAGAGAGGAAGCCGCGGGCTCCGGCCGAGGACCCCTGCTCCCCTTCTGTTGTGACCCGGTTGTGGTTGCGGGTGATGGCAAACACCCAGGTGTCTCCCAGGTCGGCCAGGCCTGGCAGCGAGTACTCGGGCACGGCCTCCAAGTTTCCAGGGTCGTGGACCGTCAGTCCCACCCGGAGGTGGCCACACCAGCCCAGCTCCTTCTCCTCAATCTCCACCAGGAAGATCTGCCCCGGGGCCAGTGGCTGGTGGCTGAAGCACAGCCCGTGGGCAAAGCTGTCCACCCTGGTGGCCCGGGTGCCTGAGGGGTCGAGGCAGATGTTGGCCCCATGGATGGGATGGAACCGAGTGGGGGGGTGGCCCTCCCCGGCCATCATGGCAGCACCACCAGCACCAGGCAGCAGGGTGAGGCTATTTTTAGGAGGGGCTCTCAGAGCAGGGACCAAATATAGGGGCTGCTGGACAGACTGGGGTACCAGCACTGGGTCCTAGTGCCCTCCTCCTCCTCCTCCTCCTCCTCCCACTGGGGGCAGGACCTCTGGAATCCTAGGAGAGTGCGCCTGGAAAGGACCCCACTCCATGCCTGGGCAGGACACAGAAGCACCTCTGGCGCCCACCGGCTGCAGGCCAGCTGCCCATCCTTCATGGGACTTTAGAGGACCAACTTTTTCTGCCCCCACATTCCTCCCTCCCCCCCCCTCCCCCGGCTGTTGTGGGCCCAGAGGCTCAGCCAGGATGTGAAGCCAAGGCGGAGGGTGGCAGGCCCTACCAACAACAGTACCCCCCCCCGCCCTCCTCTTTCCTCCTCCTCCCTCCCCGCTGAGGCCAAGTAAACAATAAGGAGAGCCACACCTGAGATATTGCACATGCGTGGCAGCAGCAGGCAGGGGCCCCCCTGAATTGTTGCCTCCCGTCCAGTGTCGTACCTTCTGTGGGCCACTGAGGAACGACTCAGTTTCCCCCCTCTTGCAAAAATCCCTGGGAGTCACATGTTAACTGCCCAGGCTGCAAACTTTTCCCTGGCTGTCCTATACCGAGAAGAAGAGCCTCCCTCCTCCTGATCAGAAGGTGCTTGCAGGTATCTTCTTAGAAGTGTCTTTATGGAAGTCATTGCAATAACCTTCTTATCAAGTCTTTATGGAGCGCCAAGCCCTTATTTGCGGCTGCTGCTGCCCCATTGCTCTGGTTTCTTCCCGCAGGTGGCCGGCCTACCCGAAGGGTGACTCTCGGTCCCCTCCCTGAAGCTGGGAGAGGGGGAGAAGCAGGCCCACCGCTCACTGGGGGGGGGGGGGACACCCAGGGCTCTCCAGCCCCCCCTCCCTGCAAGAGATGCCAGGAGCCCCAGTCCCAGGAGCCACGGCCAGGATTCTGGGGACCCTTCATTCAGGGGCCTTGGGGCTGTCCTGGAAGCGGCCTCCTTCTGCTCCAAGGGGAGGGCATCTGGGATATGGGCACGGGGCTTGAAACGGGGGGGGGGGGCTTTCCCTGAATGATGGCCTACCTATTTTACACTCTGCAACTCCCTCTCTCTCACTGGAGGCCAGGACTGCCTCATCTTTGTTGTCCTTCCAGAAACAGGCAAAGACCTTTCTCTTCAGGCAAGCTTTCCCTGGAGGATGGACTCTACCTATGATGTGTCTTTAATAGGAATCTATGGGTTCACATAGACTTATAACCTTGTGTGATTGCACTGACACTGTGTTTTCCATGTTAGTTTCCATCCCTCATAACTTTACATGGAATTTTACTGTCTTTTTAACTGCTTGCATTCTCTTGTAGCTTAATGCAATGTCTTTTAATTCTGTAAGATTAAATTCCCTGTTCTCAATACTTGATCATGTAATGAATTGTACTGGACTCGTATATGACTGTAAACCACCTTGGGTTAACTCCAAAATAAATGGGCCTTTTACACGACCCCTAAGATCCGCTGGCCACTTAAATTCGGACCAGAGATCTTAGGGGTTCGTCGCTCTTCCTCTGTCTTCCTCTGTCCCCACCCCCCTCCGCACTTCCTGGTTGCTGGCTGCTTGAGAGAGGGAGAAAAAGAGAAAGAAAAGCATGCCGCTGCTCACCTCCGTTCTGCCTCTCGTCTCTGTAAAAGTAGCTCTTAAAGGGGCGGGAGCCAAAAAGCAGCAAACAGAAGCAAGGAGAGCCCCGCACTCACTATCGTTACACCGCATCAAGGAATTTTCACCTCCAAAGAGAAGGTACAAGAAAAGTGCGCTGGGTCGCGCTAAAGTGGGTGGGGTCGCACTTAATTGTCTGCAAACTCCGGAGCTGGTGGGGAAACATTTTTAAGCTCCGAAGCTGGGAGCCGTTTGCAGCGGAGCTTAGGGGTCGTGTATAAACGCCCTAACTTACTCTAAAACAAACAAACTAAGTAAATAAGGGGGAGACACCTATGATGACTTGGGGCCTCCCTTCGATCTTCTCCTTCTGGGGCAGGAGTGGGACCAGTTTGGGGGGCGGGGGGGCTCAGCCCGGCCTGGATCTTGGGGTCCCAACGCGACAGGGCTGGGGAGGGGGAGGGGGAGGGGGGGGGGGGGAGACGAGGAAGGGCCAGGATTTCCCGGGGGGGGGGCTTCCTGCCCCAGGGAGGGGCGGGCGCTCGAGGCTTGGGGCGGGGGCTCCGCGCTCGAGGGGCTTACGGGGGGGGAGGGGGGGCGCCGTCTTCCCTGCCGTGGCCCTGGGGGGTGGGGCGGCGGGGGCGACCTGTGTGTGTGGGGGGGGGATGCTGGAGGGGGCCCGAGTCCGAAGAGACGCCGGCGGTGTGTGTGATTGGGGGGGGGGGAAGGGGGGAGGCAACGAGGGAGACCGCCGTCCCTCCGCCTCGCCCCCCCCCAGCCCCCCACTGCGACCCTTTCCCCCACCCCCACCCCCACCCCCACGGGAAGGGCTCCGCGCCGACTCCGTTCAGCGGGCAACCGTCGGGGGGGGGGGGGGGGGGGAGAGCCAGGCGGGGAGGGCCCGGGGGGGGGGAATCCGCTGCGCTTCCAGGCGGCGGGGAGGGCGGGTGGGGTGGGGTGGGGTGGGGGAGGGCGGCAGAGGTGGGGGCGGGGCAAGGGGGGCGGGGCAAGGGGGGGCCGGGCGGGGAAGGACGTCCCCGGAGGTGGCCCCCCCCCCTGGCCCGGCCCGGCCCCCCCTTGCCCCGCCCCGCTGTCAAGTGACCAGGCCCGGCGGCGGCGGCCGAAGAAGGAGAAGGAAAGAAGGAAGGAAGGAAGGAAGGAAGGAAGGAGGAGGAGAAGCCGAAGCAGCAGCAGCAACAGCGGCGGAGGAGGAGGAGGAGGAGGAGGAGAAGCCACCCGGGAGGTGCCTTGCCGCCCCCTCCCCCCCCCGTTCCGCAACGCGCGCCCCCCCTGCCCTGCCCCCCCCCCCACACACTCACCCACTCACTGTCCGGGGCCCGAAGGAGAGCGAGAGCCAGGTATTAGGGGAGGGCAGGATGGGGTGTCTCCCCCCCCCCTCAAGGGAAAAAGAAGAAGAAGAAGAAGAAGAAGGAGACCGGGAAGGGGGAGGGCGGGCCAGAGAGGGGCCGGAGGGGGTGGGGTGGGGGGGTGGGGGGGTTGTTGGGGGTCCGATGCGAGTGATTTCTCTCTCTCTTTCTTCCCCCCCCCCCCTTTTCTCTCCCTCCTTCCCTCCGGCTCAGATGACGGCGGCGCTTCCTCCTCCTCCTCCTCCTCCTCCTCCTCCTTCGGTGCAGGCATTGCTGCTGCAGGCATTGCTGCTGCTGCTGCTCTCCTGGTCGTGGTCGTGGTCGGGTCCCGGGGGGTCTCTGCCGCTCCCCCTCTTCCTCCCCCTCTTGCTCCCGGGGGCCTCCGCCGCCCCCGCCGGGCACGAGGTCGCCTACCTGCCGGGCCTCCCCAAGCAGCCGGCCTTCAAGCACTTCTCGGGCTACCTGGACGCCGAGAAGGACAAGCACCTCCACTACTGGTAGGAAACACACACGCGCCTGCACACACACACACGCGCACACCCGGGAGGAGGGGGGGGAGGGAGGGAGAGAGAGAGAGGGGGGGGAATCCCTCCTGGCCCTTGGCCGCCACCCCCCCCTCTCCGCGTCTGTGGCTCCCGTGGGGGGGGTGGGAAGGGACAGGGAGGACCTCATCACGCCCCCCCACCCCACCCCACTTCTACCCCTGGGCAGGGGGCGCCTCTTGACCACCTTCTCTCCTCCTCCCCCCACCCCCCACCCCCACCCCCACCCTCCTGGCAGGTTCGTGGAGGCCCAGGGTCCCAAGGCCGCCGAGAAGCCCCTGATCCTCTGGTTGAATGGGGGCCCCGGATGCAGCTCCGTCGCGGGACTCCTCACCGAGCACGGGCCCTTCACGGTCAGCCCCGTCCCATCCCGTCCCCCCTTCCTCTTCCTCCCCACCCCCCCCCCCCCAGCCACCCCAGAGCAGAGCAGAGCAGGGCGCTCACAACAGACCCTAACCCTAACTCCCACACCCACACACCCGCACCCACACCCACCCACCCACGCACGGAGTCCTGGCAAAGGGTGCCTGCTGGTGGGAACTGCTGGCCAAGACAGGGAACCCCCTTCCCTCCACTAAATCTGCCTGACCCTCTGTCTGTCTGTCCTGTCTTATTTTTTTTCTCTGTCTGTCTATCCATTGGTTGGCCCTTCCCTAAAAGGACAGTATTCCCCAGGCAGCTAAAAAGTTACTGGAGTTCTAGTCCATCCTTTCGACCAGCCCCATGGTAGATGGATGCTGGTTCCCATGTGTGTGTGTATGTGTGTGTGTGTGTGTGTGTGTGTGTCTGGCAGGGGGGTGTGTGCTGCTTTCTAGGGTGGCAAAAGAGCCCTCTGCCTGCCAGAGCACCGGGCGTGCTTGTCCTGCGTGGGTGGTGCCAGGAGGGTCTTGGGGGCCGAGGCCAATCCACTGAGGGACCCTGTGGTTGCCCAGGGGCCAGGCATTGCTTGAGATCTGCCCTGGAAGATTCTTCCGGCATCAGTCATGGACTGGCTCATTCCTCCCCGGTGAGGAAACTGAGGCCTCCTCGGGTGGAGGCTGATCAGAAACGGATGGGGGCGGATTGACTCATCCTTGCCGGGGCTGGCAGGAACTTGGGCCCTCATCCTGCCCCCTCTTCCTCTTACAGGTTCAGCCCGACGGAGCCACCCTCAAGTACAATGACTACGCCTGGAATAAGGTGAGCCTTCCGCCCCCACAGGCGCTGGTTCCCTGCAGGAGGATGGAGGGACGCCCCCGGAAGGGGCTCCTTCTGCCTCCTCTGAGGGTCCAGGGGGCCACAGGGGACGTGGGTCCATGGGAGAGGCTGCCCCTTCCAGGGGGGATTGCTTGCCCGTCTGCCCAGCCGGCCTGCCAAGGGCCGAGCGGGGGCCAAGAGGGCCAGCCCTGGGGGTGAACGAGCGCTTTCCCTGCAGCTGGGCCATATCCTGTACCTGGAATCCCCAGTCGGTGTCGGCTATTCCCACTCCGACAGCCAGGACTACCGGACAAACGATACGGAGGTGCGTTGGATGCCGGGGGACGGGGGGGTCAGGAGGGGCTCTGAGGGACCTCTTCTCCTGCCGCGGTGGCCCACCCGCCCCTCTTTCTTATCCTGGCCCCGGCAGGTGGCTCGTGTGAACTTCCTGGCCCTGAAGGAGTTCCTGCGCCTCTACCCGGAGCACTGCCACCGAGACCTCTACCTCACTGGGGAGAGCTATGGCGGCATCTATATCCCCACCCTGGCCGAGTGGGTCATGCAGGACCCCAGCCTCAACCTGAAGGTGCGTGGGCAGGCGGCGGCGGCGGGGGGGGGGTGTCGGTGGGAGGCCCCTCTTTGGTGCCGGAGGGAAGAGGAGGAGAAGGTTCCCCCCCCCCGGTGAGGGAGACATTTATATTGGCAGGGAGGTTGTGACACCGGCGCCACCCGATCGTCCACTTGGGAAAGTGGGCTGCTGTTCTTAGTCTGCTTCTCGCATAGGGAGCCTAGCCTTAACCCTAACCCTCCCCACCCCCCACCCAATGGGGGCGGAAGCCCCTCTATTGCTGCCTTGCTGAAGCACCCTTGGACTTCCACAGCCACAGTGGCTACAGCTGACTGGGAGTGGAAAGGAGGGAGGGACCATTCAGCAGATGTGGGGCTACCAAACACACACACACACACACACACACACACACACACACACACATATTGTGACGCGCCTGCCTTGTGCTCTGCTGCGTTCCAGGGGATTGCGGTGGGCAACGGCCTGTCCAGCTACGAGAGCAACGACAACTCCCTGGTGTACTTTGCCTACTACCACGGCCTCCTGGGCAGCAGGTGAGGAAGCACCGAGGGCTGTCTTTCTCATAATATGTAGAATGGACAAAATGTATGTAATGTATATTTAACAGATTGAACAGAGAATTTGTAAAATGGAGTCAGTCAAAAATGCAGTGTCATGATGTTAGCCACAAGTGCAATTTAGCATAGGTGGAATAGTTTATTGACATCATGGTGTGTCAGGATGTGATTGCTTAAAAGCATGTCTGGTGAGGTCTAAATGTGTATAAAGGAACTGGCTGGTATAATCTTAAATTGGGACTGTTTGTGGTGAGAAAACAGTACCCCACACTCTGTTGTATATTTTGCTCTGTATATATGTTATGCTTGGTGTTGTGCTGCTGTTATGCTTATCTACTGTATATCTACTGTATATATTCAATATAAGAGTTTTATTCTAAGTCATGTTCTTTGTCTCTATGTCTCTCAGTTCAAATAACACCTATTGCAAGTATCTACACTTTATATACATGCTGCTAGGCCATTTTTTTCTGCTATACACATAAACATGTTCATTTCTGTATTTCTTTCATAATCCTCTTATAATGTTGACAGTCTTCCCAGTTCTGGCCCAGGCAGTTGGCTGTAGCCACTGGGCATGCACCATAGCAAGCCCCCCCTCCCCCGGGAGAGTAGGGGGGTGGCAGTGCACTCCATTACAACGCAAAGCCTCCCCCCACCAGGCTGGTCTCGATCTCCCCCCTGCAGGCTCTGGACAGATTTGCAGACCTCCTGCTGCTCTGACGGGAAATGTAACTTCCACGACAACCCCAGCGTGAACTGTACCCTTGTGGTGAGTGGAGGAGAGCTTGCCCTGGGACCCCCGGAGCCCATCTCTGGACCGTCCCCCCCACACCTGGACGATTTGGGGCTGGGAAGGGGGACGTGGAGGAGTTCAGCTTCAGGCTCTGAGCAATCTCTCATGGCTCATTGCAGATGGCAGAACTGATCCGCATCGTGGACGAGTTGGGCCTCAACATCTACAACCTGTATGCCCCGTGTGCAGGGGGAGTGCCGGGCAGCTACAGGTACACCCGGCCACCTCTGTGGTCTGGCTGGGGACGTCGGGGGGGGGGGGGGGAGGGAGGGAGAGAGCCCCTCAGCCAGCGTGCCCTGGGAGCCAAACTCCTTTCCTAGGCCAGGGGTGTGTGGGGGGGGAGGGCAGTGGCATCAGCTGCAGCCCATGTGCCACGTGGGGGCCTTTTCTGACCTCCAGGTACCACGACGGGGTCCTCGTCACTCACGACCTGGGCAACACGTTCCTCCGGCAGCCGCTTCGGTCCTTGTGGAGACAGGTGAGAGACTCTCCCTGGAAGGCAGCCCCTCCCCAGTTTCTGAGGAGGGGGGTGGTTGCCCTGGGTGCAACCCCAGCCCTCCCCTCCCCCACTGCCAGAGGTCTGGTCAAGTTGGCTGGGGCAAGCTTTGCTCTGGAGCGGACCCAGATGAGCCCAAATGAGCCTCTGGGCTGCATTGGATCCCCTTAACCCCAGGAGAGCACCCCACACCCACACCCCCACGTCCACGTGCACGGCCTCTTGGAGATGCCTGGAAGTGCTGCGGATCTGGGCCTGGATTGGCCAGCCATGCGGAAGGGGTGGGGGGGCTTCTGTGCCCTTTCCCCTTGCTCTGCCTGCCCCTGTTGGCTGTGCCATCACGGGTGGTCTGCCCCCAACCCTCTGGGGGAAGCAGCTTTGCAGCCTTGTGGAAGGAAGCGCCAGGGACCTGCCGGCTGAGCCGTGAAGCGTCTTTGCACCTTAGTTTGGCCGTTTCACACCTTGCAAAGTCAGTCTCACAAAAGCGGGCCCTGGGGGGGGGTCAGAGAAGCCCTCGGGATTCCTTAAGGGTGGCAGCCGGATCAAGAAAAAGTGACGAGCGGTGGGCAAACATTTGCCTCCCCAGAACCTGCTCAGGTGGTCAGCCGGCAAGCAGAAGATGCGGCTGGACCCTCCGTGCGTCAACACCAGTGCCCCTTCCGCCTACATGAACGACCCTCGGGTGCGCAAGGCCCTGCACATTGTGGATGACGCCCCCGAGTGGGAAATGTGCAGGTGAGAGTGGGGAGGGGCCCCCACCCTCATCCTCCATTACCATCAAGGTAATGGGGGTGAGGTGGGACGGAGGGCAGACCGGACTGCCCTGAGGAGAAATTTGGGAGGGGGGGGCGTGGGGGCAGGCAAAGGAGTGCCTAATATCTGATCTGGGGCGACATGCTGGGCCTCCGTGACCTTTGTGGGCCTCTCTTCTTCCCTGCAGCTTTGCCGTCAGCCGAGGCTACAAGCGCCTCTACCAGAAGATGAACGACCAGTACCTGAAGCTGCTTGGTGCCACGGTGAGCCTGGGCCGGGGGGGGGGCTGTGGGCAAGGCAGGCAGGCGGGGGGTGGGGGGTGGGCTGCTCTCTGGGGCCAGGCTGGCCTTGCCTCATGCCCCCTTCCCCCCCCCCCCCCCCCGCTCACGCTGGCCCCTCTGGTTGCAGAAGTACCGCATCTTGGTCTACAACGGGGACGTGGACATGGCCTGCAACTTCCTGGGGGATGAGTGGTTCGTGGACTCCCTGCGCCAGAAGGTGAGCTCAGCGCAGGACCCGCGGGGGGGGGGGCTCTTGAGCGCCTGTGCCCCCCCCCCCGCCCGTGTGCCTTCCCCAGCAGTGCTTTGAAGGTGGTGTGATCCTCCTGGAGCTGGGCAGGGCAAGGAGGAAGGGGGAGGAAACCCCTCTAGCTTCCAGGGGCCCCACAGACAGCCTCATGTGTGTGTGTGTGTGGGGGGGGGAGGAATCAAGGCGCTCCCTGGGCTCCCCACCCAAAGGGCTCTTGGTCTTGGCCGGCAGGTGGAGGTGGCTCGGCGGCCCTGGATTTACACCGACGAGAACGGGCAGGACCAGATCGGGGGCTTTGTGAAAGAGTTCACCAACATTGCCTTCCTCACCGTCAAAGTAATTGGGGGACGGGGGGGACGGTGAGGTGGGGCAGAAGGCAGACCAGACTCCTCTGAGGAGGCATTTGTGGGGGGTGGGGTGGGGGAGGGTGGGCAAAGGAGTGCCTAATATCCCAGAACCCGCTGTGAGCCTCTCCCCCTCCTCTCCGCAGGGAGCCGGCCATATGGTGCCCTCAGACCAGCCCAGAGCCGCCTTCAACATGTTTCAGCGCTTCATCACCCGCCAGCCCTTCTAGCCGAGGCCCACCCCGCCCTCTCCTGCCGCCAAGCAGAGGGCCACGCTCTCCTTCCGGGGGGGGGGGGCGGGGGGAGGCGGCAGTGGCTTATGCCTCCCGGGGCGACCCTGCTCTCCCTCGGACTCCCTCCGGCTGTGCCACTTTCCCGGGTGTGGGTGTGGTGACCCCCTGCCTGCCTCACTGACCCTCTTGCACTTCGGGGGGGGGGTGCACTGGTTTCTGCCTGGCTCTTGTGATTTGGAGACCCCCCCCTTCATAGGACCTCCCGTCTTCCTTGCCCCTCTCCCCTCCCAATCTGCACATTTGCACTGACCTCTGGGTGGGTGGAGGCGCCCACTTCTCAGTCCCTGGAGGGACCACTTCTTCTCAGCCTTAGTTCTCAGCCTTGGAGAAGGAATGGGACTCACTGGAGGAGGCGGGGAGGGGGAGAGACAGAAGCCCCTCCTGCCTGAGGTTGTCCCAGCCTCCCTCTTCAGCCAAGGACAGCTATTAAAACTATTTTTCTAAAGGAAGCGATGATCCTGTGCTCTCTTTCAGCCCTTTCTAGGTTCCTCCAAGACAGGGAGCCTCGTGGCGCAGTGGTTAAAATGTCTGCACTGCAGCTGAAACTGTGCTCACGACCTGGGGTTCAGTCCCCGGTAGCTGGTTCATGGTTGACTCAACTTTCCAACCTTCCAAGGTACCCAGCTTGCGGGGGAGGGCACAATGTGTAGCCTGCATAACTAAACTGTAAACTGTCCAGAGAGTGCTTGAAGCATTATGGGGCAGTATATAAAGCAGAACACTTTGCTGCCTCCAAGACAGGGAGGTTGCTCAGACGCTGGAATAGAGCTGCCCCCCCCCACCCATTTTCCTCCCTTTGCTCCAGCATGCTGTGTGTTTAGCCAGTGGCTCAGCAAAGAAACGAGGTTGGAGTCCCTCCCTTCTCCTTGGGGAGTTGCTCTTCCCCAAGTTGGCTGTTTCCAGGCAGCCAAGGAGGGGAAGGTTGCTCGGGCATGGCCTTCCTTTTGTGCCCCAAACCGCCAGGGCTCCTTCCTCCCGATTCCTTGGCAAGCTCTCTGGCTGCCACCTGCCTCTTCCTGGAAAGGGGGTGAAGCTGCAAGCCCTTGGAAGTGCTCAGCACCCCGTGCAGAGTGCAAGGATCTGCTGCCAGCAGTTGGCTGCTTGCACGTCCCCCCCCCTTCCGCCCGCTGCCACCCAGTCCTGGGAATGCACAGAGGGACAGAGATGGTTGCTGCCAGCATCTCCGGCGCCGGCTGCTGCTGCTGCTGCTGCTGCTCTGAAGGGGCCCCTGGGATGCCTTGGGGGCCGATGCCACTTGGGGCCAAAGCAGCTGCTTTGCATCCTCACCTCCCACCCCGACCCCACACACCCCAAGACTGCTGGAAAGAGCCGGTCCTGCCTAAAAGCAACTGGGCCCTGAGGTGGGGCATAGGCGCTCCTTGCATGTCCCTCTGGCGTCCTCCTTGAGTGCTTTATTTCCCAGGATGGGGAGGGGGAGAGCTCTTGGAGAAGCCCCGCCCATGTGGAACAGTGTGGGTGGCAGCTGAGCCTTGTGGTGCTGTGGCTAAACTGCACACCTTGCAGCCCACACGGGGCTCGTGACCTGGGGTTCAACCCCAGTTAGCCGTCCAGAGGCTGATTCAGCCTCCTTCCAAGGTTGATAATGAGCACCCAGCAGGGAGCAGCATGGATTAATTCAATTGCAAGCCACCTGGAGGGTGCTTCAAGTGCTATTGGGGGGGGGGGGGGGGGAGAGGCATATAAGCAGCAGGCTTGGCTTGGCTTGGCTTTGGGCTCCTGAAGGTGTGGATGGAATGAACAGGGAAGGCTCTGCAGGCCCTCCAGCCAGGCTGTGTGGTCTGGGAAGGTGTTTATTAGCCCAGTGCCCCCCCCCTCCGAGCAGCACCCTGTGCAGTCTTTACAAAGCCCCCCACCCGAGCTTCCTGGATGGAGCAGGAGGGGGCAGGGAGGGAGGCGGGCGCTGCCCTTCCCAGGGTGGGAGTCATCGGGGAGTGTCAGAGTCTGGCGGAGCCCGTCAGGCGGCCGTGGGGGTGGGTGACGGCCCAGGCACCGTGCGGTACTTCTCAATCACCTCCTTCAGCCCTTTGGAGAAGTGGAGGTCAGCCCCAATGGTGAGGTACCCCTGGAGAGGGAGGAGGAGAGAGAGGGGCGGTTGAGGAGGGAGGCAGGGTCCGTCCCCACCCCACCCACCCTGGTCCCCCTGGCACGGAGGGGGTCCCGGGCTCTGGGGCAGGAGAGGGCTGAACGCCTCCCCTAAAGGAGGGGCGCTGGGGGTCCTGCCCTGGCAGGAAGGGGCCCGCTTACCATGTGGTTGGTGACCACCTCCCTCATGAAGTCCATGCCTTCCGGGAGTGGGATCTGGACCCCCTTCTTGGTCATCTCTGCAAGCGAGGGAAAGGGCTTGAGCCGAGCGCCAGTGCCCAGCAAGGGCCTCCACCATGGCCGCCCCTGCCCCCGCCAGCCAGGTGGCCTGCCCTCATCGGGCACAGGAGCCCAGAAGACCTTGCCAGGGGGCGGGGGGGGGGGCAGGTGCTGGGGCTTCCCCCTGAAGGCAGGGGTGGCTGTTTGGACCCCCCACCCAGACGTCCTTCCGACCCCTGAGCAGGCTCTTACCATTAATGAAGGGCATAATGCTCAGCTGAAGGAGGGTCTTCAGGGGGCCTTGCAGTGGGATCAGCTGCAGGAGGAAGGGGGGGGCAGAGAACAGGTGAGAGGGGGTGGGGGGAGAGGAATCAAGCCCATGAAGCATCTGCTGGAGTCCACAGCTGAAGACACCCCCCCCCCCACTCAGGGTGCAGGATTCAGGATCTCGGGCAGAGAGATTGTTCTGGGGTGGAAATACAGGAGGCTGACCTCGGGGGGGGGGCTCCTAAGCAGCGGCAACCCCCTCCCCCCAGTAGACTTCTGCACAGGGTTTCCAGAGAGTGCGGGGGGGGGGAAGGGATGTTTCCTCCAGAGGCCTCTGGTCTTGATCCCTGCAGCCGTTGGGGTGGGGGGGGTGGGGGCAAGGGGTCCTCAGAATCCAGCCCCGCCCCCGGCTCTCCCCTTTTGCGGTACTGCCAACACTTACCGCCAGAGATTCGAGGGCAGACTGGTTGGAGTAAATCCGGAACCTGAACAGAGAAGAGGGGGCAGGGGGGGTTATAAGTGAATGTCCAGGCCCTGCCCTGCCCTCCTCTCCGCTGGACAGCACCAGCCAGCCAGCCCCCCCCCCCCCCCCCCGTGGGTACCTTCTCAAGTCCAGGTGCATCTGCAGGGCTTTCTGGCGCAGCATCACCTTCGCACTCAGCCGTGCTTCCTGACCGGAGGCCAAAGGTCGGGGTGAGGGTCAGGAGGACACCAGGGCCTTCCCCTTGGCTGTCCCTCTGGAAGGGAGTGCTGTGCCCCTCACCACCACCCGCAGCACCCATCCCGTCTCTCACCGGGGGGGGGGGGACTTGGCACCCCTCCCTCCCTCCCCACCACACCAGCCGAGGAGAAAAGAACTGCAGGGCATCCAGCTGTGTGTCATCGACACCCCCCCCCGCGCCCCATGGCCGGCTGGTCTGCCCTCCATCCCACCCCACGGCCTAATCGACTGCCTGGCCCTTGGCTGCTGTGGGAGGGGAAAGGGCAGGCGTTGGGTGTGTGTGTGTGTGTGTGTGTGTGTGTGTGTGTGTGTGTACGCGTGTGTGTGTGTGTGTGTGTGTGTGTGATTTATCCCTGCTTGGCTCACCATAGTCATGCTGGAGAGCAGGATGACGGGTTGCTGTGGGGGGGCCAAGAAGATGTCCAGGAGGGCCGTGACCAAGACGGACGTGCCAGATGTTTTGATGCTGCAGCGTGGAGGGGCCGAGACCTGGAGCTTGAGCATCAGGGGCGCATCCATGGCAGATGGGCTCTGGGGGGGGGGGGGCAAAAGGGTGTGGAGCGAATGAGGAATGAGAGAGAGAGAGAGAGAGAGAGAGAAGGCTCCCACCAGCCCAGCAGGACAAGGAAGCAGCCCGGGGGTGGGTGGGTGGGGGGTTATTCTGTGCTTCTCCAACTGATTTCACCTGAGAGGGGGGGGGACTCCTGGGCTTTGGAAAGAGTTGAGGGATTTGATGCCAGCAGACCGAAGGAAGAGGGGAGCAAGTTTGCTTCTGGCGTTTCTTTGCAGCCCTTCACTCAGGGGCTGTTTTTGAGCCATGGGGGGGGGGGCAATGGCAGACCGATGTTGTTTCCGGCCGGGAATGGCTCCCCTCCCAATGCCAGTGTCCACTGGGAGGACAGGCAGGAGGGTGGCTGCCCCCTCCACCCACTCTGGCCTCCTTTCTGCTCTGGGGCAGGGCTGCGGACAAGGCTAAATCCATTCACCGTGCCTGCACGAAGCAAGCTGTGACGGCCAAGATGGGGCATGTCCTGTTTTTGAGAGCAAGCAGGCCTTTTGGGTCAGGGTTTTTGCTCCCTGCAGCAAAACTCCGGCTGCCCGCCGTGCGAACATAATGCTCCTCCTCTATGGAGGGCCCCACCAGCTTCACCCAGCCTGGTTCATGCCTGGATTCTCTGGCCACTGTGGTGGGGCTGGAACCCCCACCGTCCCATGAGGAATGCTGGGAGCTGGAGTCAGGCGGCCTCCGGAGGACCCACACCCCTCCGCCCTTGCCCAGCCTTTGTGCAGGACCCGCAGCGCAGCAGGCCTCCCTGATGGGGACAGGAGGACTCGGGGGGGGGAGGAGCAGGGATTTGCCCCAGGGCATGCATCGGATCCCGCACATTTGGGGGGGATGGAGGGGGAGGCTCAGTTGTGGCTCGCTGCACCCAACACCTCTCCAGGCCCAAGATTTTGGGGTGAGAAACCCTCCCCAGGCAAGACTCCCCTCCCCCACAGCCCCCCACCACACCGCCTTACCATCATGACGATGCTCCCGAAGAAAGAGGCTCTCAGCAGAACCTCCAGGTCCTTGGGCACCTGGAAGGAAGAGGAGCCTTCGGTCAGAGAGGCGTGTGGCTCTCGGGGTGGGGTGGGGGAGGGAGGGGATGCCAGGCCCTGCTCTGGCCCAGCACCCCCAGGCCCAAAGCGAAGGCCTGGGTCCGAACCCACCTCAGCGCCAGCGATCTCCATGCTCAGCACGCCAGCCCGATAGTAGGCGAAGAGGGCCGTGTCAAAGAAGTATTCGGAGACCGCCATGTACACCATGCGCTCCGTCTCCTTGATGAGGGGCTCAGGCGCCTTGTTGGGCAGCGTCACGTTCTCACCCCGCAGTGGGAAGAACATACCCTGGGGGCGGGGGTGGGGAGAGAAGCCCCCGTCAAACCCAGTGGCCAAGTCCCTGCTCCAGTCTCCCCAACCTTGCCCCGCCACAAATGCATGCGGCCGAGAAGTGCCTCTCATGGGCCACAAGCAAAAGGGCTGCTGGACCCCCCCACACGCACACACACCTTCTGCCCGGATTCTGCGCCTCCATCCGGGGCACGCCAGGTGGGAACCAAGGACATGAGACCTCCTCCCCCCCTTGCCCCTCCCCCCCCAGCTGAGGCTGATGCTCCAGGGTGCAGGTGGCAAGGAGGTGTCCACTGAGCCAAAAGAGCAGGGAGAGCTGGGGGGGGGGGGGAGAGAGACGGGTGGGAGGGAAGCTCCCTCTTACACCTCTGCTTGTTTCCAGGGTGCAATGCCCCTCCTGGCATCAAGGCTGGGCCCACCTGCCTGCCAGGCTCGCCGGGGAAGAGGGCAGGGGTTTTGCTGGCGCTCCTCTGCTCTTGGCCTGCAGCTCAAGGGGGCCTTAGTAGGGTCTCCAGGGCAGGTGGGATGCTTTTTGCATTCTGCTGGCCACACTGGGTGGTGGGTGGTGGTTGAATCCAGGTCTCCTGAGCCCCAGCCCAACCCTTGACCTGCTCACGGCCCACCCCCACCCCCACGCCTCGTGGCAAGTACCTTGAAGTCCAGGTCCAGGGTGTCTGGACTGACCACGGGGTCCCTCAGCAGGGAGTAGTCGATCCCAATGTGGTCATCGACGGGGTTGTGGACTGCAAAGGACAGCATGGGTGACCAGCAGGAAAGAGAGGCAAAGGGGAGGGGGTCGTCCTGCTGGAGCAGCTGAGGCTGTGGGCTCCCCCCACCCCCACTCCCGGGTGACGGTCCCCACTCACCCCTGCAGCCGGGAGGTGCAGGGAGCCCTGGTGGGGAGGGCTCTTGGCCAAGGGCCTCCCTCCCTCCCTCCCTCCCTCCCTGCCTCCCACCCATCCATCTTGCCTGCCTCCCTCCCTCCCCCTGGAGGTGGTGCTGGGGAGCCACGCCAAGCCCCTCACCTGGCACCGTGTCCAGCACCGAGTTCAGCAACACCAGCCCAGCGTGGTTCAGCACCGGGCAGATCTGGAAGCGAAGAAGGGGGGGGGGGAGGGGCAGAAGAGGACCTTATTGACCCCCCCCTCTCCCCCCCCCCTCCCATGCTTGATCCACAAAGAAAGAGCTGCTGGGTGGGGGGGGGGGACAGAGAGGATTCCCAAAATCTCCCTCCAGAGGCCTGAGGGGGGTGGGTGGGAAAAGCCCTGCCCCTGCCTCAGCCCCTCCTGGAGGCCTGCAGGTGGAGAGGTCTCTGCCACCCGCCTTCCCTGCCTGGCCCTCAGAAACCCCCCAGGGCCAAAGGGGATCCCCAGAACACCCCCCTTCTTTCCATGCCCCTGCTAAAGGAAAAGGGCCATCCAGCAGACAGACCAAGAGCAGCCAAGGGAGATGGGGGGGGCGAGGGCACCAGGAAAAACGATGACACACACACACACACACACACACACACACACACACACACACAGAGAGAGAGAGAGAGAGAGAGAGAGAGAGAGAGAGAGAGAGAGAGAGAGAGAGAGAGAGACCTGTTTCCCAACAGGTTGTACGGCCGATAAGGAAGATGGATTTGCTGGGGAGGGTCGCTTGTCCTTCTGCTTGGCCTCTCTAGAGGGGGGGGGATCTAGGCAGGGGGCTCCAGTTCCTTCAGTTCTTGAGATACAGGGGGTTGGGGGTGGAAGTTGCTCTCCTCTCCCCCCCCCCCCGTGGACACCCTTGGGCCTCACCTGTTGGTTGAGGAGGAAGCGCATCCCAGTGGTGATCAAAGTGGCCATGAATTGATACACCTTTCTGGGAAACAGAGCGAGAGCAGGAGAGCGTAAAACGGTGCCCTACAGGCACTTATGCCCCCCCCTCCTTCAAGGATGAGCCAAGAATGTGCACCCGCCCCCCGTCCTCCCCAGCCCCACACCCAGCCAGGGGGGGGATTTACCTGAGGGTTCCACTGAATCCCACGTGCATGCGGGCAATGGAGGCACTGCAGGTGGTGTTGGAGATCTTGAGCCGCCCGCTGCTGTCCCGAGAGAGCTCCAGCGCGGTGTGGATGTGCACACCTTCTGCTGAGGTGTTGATGGAGCCCACGTCATAGCTGGTGGGGAGGGGAAGAAGTTTTTTTTTGGGGGGGGGAGGATTGGGTTAGGGGAAGGCAGGCAGGAGAGCCCCAGGTAGCTCCATCGCGAAAGGTGCTGCAACGCTGCTGGGGAGGAGCCAGAGGCAGGACCAGGGAAGAGTATCCAGCCCCACCACCACCACCACCACCAACAGACTGGGACTGGCCGATGGAGCTTGGGGAGGAGGCAGGGGGCCCGGGGTGGGGAGGGGGCTGAGCAACCACCACCAACCAGGCACAGCTGGGACAGGCTGCTTTGTGGTGCCCTAGAGACCCCCCCTCCAGCCTGGCCAGGGTCCAGCCTGCGGGGAGGCAGCTCCCAAGATGGGGTCAGTCACGGAAAAGGAGGCCAGGGTGCAATGGCCCAGGAAGTGCCGAGGGGGGGGGACGCCATGGGAGCTCCCAGCCCTGTGAGAGGGAGGGAGGGGGGGAGGGGGCCACGGGTTCCGTTGCCCTTTGGGGGCAGCCACTCCCCTGCTGCTCCCTCGGGGGCTCCTGCGGCTGCAGAGTCAGTGCCTGGCAGGTCCCTGGGAGGAGGGGTGGGGAGGCCACGCCAGGCCACGGCACGGCACTCACAAGAACCAATAGAGGAGCTGGCGGCGGAAGCGCAAGGTGATGGAGCCGTTCTGGATGCTCAAAGCCAGGTGCTGCTTGGGCTGGAAGCGCAGGTCAGAGGTCGCCAGGTGCAGGTGGGTCACCCTCACGCTGTGGATCGAAAGCAAGCGGTGGGTGGGTGGGTGGGGAGGGGAGGGGAAGAAAAGGGGTCTGCGGCTGCCTGCTTTGCTCCTTCGCCCCTCCCCCAGGTCCCCACTGGACCCCCAGGGAGAGGCTGGGCCTGCGCACCTCTCGCCTTCTGGGTGATCCCTCCTCCCCTTTCAGCTCCAGCCCCCCTGCCCAGCCCCATGTCAGGATCTTTGGGAGCACCCAGGGGCTCTCTTGAGCTCTCCCGTGGGGCAGGCCACTGCCCTTCCCCCTCAAGAGCAACTGGGGGGGAGAGCCAGCAGTTCCAGTCAGTCCTTTTCCCCCTCCCCCCCCCGAGCCAATTGCTCCTCATGCATCCTAGCAGTGCCTGCCCCAAGTCTGGCAAGAAAGAGGAGGCCACCCCCTGCCTTTCCAGAGCCCCCCCCCTCCAAGGCCTGCTCCCCACGCCACCCACCCACCCACAGACAGCCCCACAGCCCCAATCCTCAGAGCAGCTCCATGGGGCCCGCCCTGCCTTTCAGCGGCACAGGGAATCAGAGGGCCAGTCCTGAACTACATCATGGCGGTGGCGGCGGCGGGGGGGGGGGGGAGGCATGGGAGGGCCACGGTCAGCAGCCTTTGGACCCTCTCTTTCTCCAACTACTCATGGATCTTATTCCAGAGGTGGGAAGCATCCGTCTGACGGACTGTATGCGCTGCCCAACTGGGGACCTTTTTTCCTGCCCTCAATTGCCCAACATAAGAAGCAAAAGAACAAAATTTTGTCCCCTGCTGTCCTTTAGATATTTAGGGCAACACAGCTCTGGGGGACCCCCTTGTCGCCAAAAGGCCTCCTGCCCCGTCCAGCGATTTGGGGGGGGGCTTGAAATCTGCCTTTTTTCTTAGGAGGGGCCTCAGCCGGCACCCGTGGGGTCCTCCTGCCCCAGCGCAGAAAGCTCTCCCCCCACCCCCCACACACACAAGTGCCCAACCTGGCCTGTGCCTCTGGGCACGCAGGGCGGCTGCCCGTCCGGTCCTCACCCAGCATGGCACTCTGCATGGGCGAGGCCTGTTTGCATCCAGGAGGCAGCCACGGCCACGGGGCCACGGCCACGGGAGCAGCCCAGCAGCCTTGCCCCGGGGGGGGGGGTGGACTCACTTGCTGATGTTGTAGTGGAACTGGCCTTCCTTCCCGTGCAGGTCGGCGATGGTGATGTGCTCCAGCTCCTCCTCCACAAAGCGCAGGCCCTCCTCCTTCACTGCGAGGCCCAGAGTGAGTGGCCTCAGCACCCACTGGGACCGATGGGACACAGCACACCCACCCCACCCACCCACCCACCCACCCAGGCCCTCTGGCAGCCGAGGCAGCCGAGGCAGGAGGCGGGTACACCCAGCCACCCAGCTAGCACCCTCTTCCCCCTCTCCTTCAACAGGGAGGGGGAACATGGCTCTCCCCACCCCACCCCACCCCCCCCCCCATCTGCCCCACAGCAGGTGGTGCCTCTCCCCCTCCGGTTCCTCACCCAGTTCCAGTCCCTTAGCCGTGATGCGGATCTTGCAGCCTGGCGTGATGGGGGAGGCGGCTGCTGGTGTAGCCAGGCGGGAGGGGAGGAAGAGGAGGAGGAAGCAGCAGCACCAGCACCAGCACCAGCTGTAAGGAGCCATGGCCAGTGGGGGTCCTGCAACAGGAGGGCAGCAGCAGGCATTCAGAGCAACTCCCAGAAATCTTGGCTAGCTAAGCGAGTGATGATGAAGACTTCTGGGAGTTGCAGTCCAGGAACATCTGGGGAGCCCACAGGTGGAGAACTACTGTTCTAGAGGGAGACAGGATGAAGCGGGAGGACCACCAGGGCTGCTTCCCGTTCTCCCTCTAGCACGTGATTCTCAAAACTGGTTCTCTTGTTTCGTTTCAAAAGGTTGTTGTTATTCCTCGAGTTGTTCCTCTGGCCCGGGAACAAGTCCTGGCGCTCTTCCCAGGGCCAAGAGGTCCAAAGAGTGCCCCCCCCCCCGCGGAAAAGGAGCGCCGTCCCCGTCCGCGCCCCCCCCGCACTCCACCTCCACCCCGAGCGGTGGGAGTCGAGCCCCGCGGGCCCCCTGGGTGGGTCCCCCCCCCCTCCTTCTTGGCCGAAGCCCCCCACCCCCACCCCGGACGGCAGGGCAGGGCTCCGGTTCAGGGACGGGGTGTGTGTGTGTCGGGGGGGGGGGCAGCGGCTCCTTCCCGGCGCTCGCCTTGCTGCAGCGGTCCCGACCGTCTTGCCTCGGGAAAGGCTCCCGCTGACTCCACGCCCCGGAGACCCGCGGGCCTTGGTCGGCGCAGCAGCCCAGCCGGGGCCCGGGCCGCGAGCCGGCTCTCCGGAGCGAGACCGCGCCACGGGTACCAGGCAGGGCAGCCCCCTCCCCGCCCCGGACGCGCGGACAGGAAGCGCTCGCTACCCCCCCTACCCCCACCCCCCCCCCCACGGCGGCCATTCATCCCTGGCTGTGCGGATCGGAACGAGCTGGCCCCGCTCCCACCTCGGTCGCCGGGCCTGGGGGGTGGGGGGGGGGGGTTGGCGGTGGGGGGGGGAGAGGAAGGGGCCACCTCGCCGCCGGGTCTCCCGCGACGGACCGGGGAGATCGCCTCCCTCCTCGTCCTGATCCGAGAAAGGAGAGGCGAGCAGCCGGGCCGCCTTCCCGCGACGGCGTGTGCTGCCGACTTTTCCCCGGGGCTCCCTCGCTCGCTCTCTCCCGGTGGGGTGCCGGCCGGAGGAGCCCTGGGCGCCCAGCTTCCCGGGACAACCCGCTCCCTTTCCCCCCCCCCCACCCCCTCTGTGGCTTTTGGGGAGGGGACGACCTCAGTGGCCCTTTCCCCATCCATCTCCTGGCCCCCGGATCTGCCTGACGGTCCGCTCGCTGGCCGGAACCCTGGCAAGCGAAAGGGGTCAGTCGGTCGCCGGCGAAATGGAAGGGGCGGGCGGGGGGGGGGGGGGGAGAAGAGCCGGGGCGGGGTGGGGGGACAGGCTGTGGAGGGGGGGGGGAACGGAAGGGTAGGCAAGGAAGCAGGCGCCCCCATCCCTTACAAGCTCCAGATGTCCACTGGAGATGCTGCCCCCTCCTCCCTCTCCCCCCCCCCAGCCAGCCCCCTCCGTTCGACCTCGGTCCCCCTGCCCCCGGCACTTGCCGGCGCTTCGACGGCGTTTTGTCCGGCGGCTTCTCCTCGCCCGGCGCCCCTGCCCGCCTCCTTTATACTCCCCCCCCCACGCCCACCCCCCCCCCACCCCGCCCGGCGCCCGCCTCAACAGAGGAGGGGACTCCTGCGAGCGGGCCGGGCGCTCTGGCGGCGTCTCTGGGCGTCGGGCTCCGCAGCAGTTCAAGGAGAAGAACCGGGTGTGTGTGGGGGGGGGGGCAGAGGGGGGTGCCCGTCCCGTCGGGATGTGCTCCGGGAGCCCCATTCTGCGGGCAAGGGGCTGGGAGGCGCCCCCCCCCGCCGCCGCCACAGAAAGCTGGGGGGGGGCTCCCTCCCACTCCAGTCGGTTGGCGGGCGGCCCTCGAGCGGCAGAGAGGCTGCGGGGCTGCTCGGGCCGGGGTGCGCCGCCACGGAGCCCCTGCGGTCCGCTCTTGCTCTCGCACGTCATCCCACCCCCCCGCCGGCCCGGGCCGGCCCGAGAGCCCAGGAACCGCGGGGGAGGGGGGGGGGGGGGGGCAGGGAGCGGGCAGGGGAGCCGATGGGGGGGGGGGCGCCTCCCAGCACTCTCCCTCGGCTGACCTCGCCAGACAGAGAGCCGAGCGTGTCCAAGGGGGTCCAGGAAGAGCACAGGTGGGGGGGGTGGTGGGGGGAAGGAACTTTCTGCTCCCGAGTTGCATTCCCCCCCCCCCCGCCCCCCAACCCTTGGCTCTGGGGCACCCAGACTGCCCTTGGCAGGTCGCTTCTGCACAAAAGGAGGTGCAGCCTCCCCCCTCCCGAGGCCGGCGCTGCTTTACTGCCAGAGGACACCCCCCGCCCCCCTGGGCAGGAACCCCAGAAGCGACCCCCAAGTCACAGGCAGCAACGCGCGGCGGGCCTCCAGGCAGATACCGCGATGGCCAGAGAGGGCCTCCCGCTGCCCCGGGTGGCCTCGGATGCGCTGGCAGGGCACTGGATGGGGCCCTCGTGGGGAAAGGAGAAGCAGCTGTAGACAGATGTTCCCCCGCCGGGCGTGCGCATTTCATGCTGCCATCCCCTCAAAAATGCTTGGGTGGGACTGGATGGCCCTTGGAGAGCCCGTCCAGGTTCCATGGCTCTCCCGGACCCTCCTCTTCCTCTAACGCCCCTGGGGACCGTTAATCCATCCAGGGGGCAGGGCCCATGCTCTCCCGCTAAGGTCAGGCGGGCCTCTCTCTCTTCCTCCCACTGTTCTCTCCCTCTGGTTGCAGTGCCAGCTTCTTGACCTCCTGCCCTGCTTCTTTTGCTTCACTCATATTAAGATGTTTCTGGCTAGCTCTGGGGACCAAGTTCCCTTGAGGACAGGCGAGATGGGGAGGAGGCTCCGTTTTTCTGCATAGTTTGCACACAATTAGTTTTCCTTTTCACGCTTGGTTTTAAAAACCATTTTAAAACCTGCAGATTGAAAAAGAAAAAGGAAAACTCTCATGCCAGTTGATTGCCTCTTGAGGAGAGAGTTGGGGAATTTCATCCTGCCTGGGTGGGTCAAACCACAAAACATGTCCCCGCAGGAAGAATAACACTCCCTGCCCCCACCCTACTACCATCTGGCTTGCAGGCTGGCAGGCTGGCAGGCAGGCAGGCAGGCAGAAAGAAAGGAAAGAAAGAAAGAAAGAAAGAAAGAAAGAAAGAAAGAAAGAAAGAAAGAAAGAAAGAAAGAAAGAAAGAAAGAAAGAAAGAAAGAAAGAAAGAAAGAAAGAAAGAAAACACAGGCATTGCTCTCTAGCTTGCAATGAGGCCTGCACCGTAAGAGCAGCCATGTGTCGTGTGTCATCCCAGCTCTAGCCGATGCCCCAGGCGGCTGTGGCCATTTTCCTACCATCTGCTCCTCTGAGGTTGTAGTGATGACACTGCCATGAACCTAGGCAAACGTCCGGCTCCTTGGAGGCACATGGAATGGGGCCCAGGTCGAGGCCAGAAGGGAAAGCCATAGGGATCGCCCGAGTGACCTCAGGGTTCAAAGGCAAAGCAGTGCCTTTGCCTGGCCATGACTCTGGGTGGGAAATGGTCCTTTTGTCTGGGGGAAGCCCTTGCTGAGCTGGGGAGATTCCCGCCCCGTTTTGCAGGGACCTGGCCTTTGGTCCGGCCTCAGTCCTGCCGGCCTCCCAGCTGGGAGGAGGAGCAAATGTGCACCCGGTGGCTTCTGTCTCTCCGGACATCCTGACCGGTTCATCTGAAAGTGTGCATGCCTTCAGGTGAATGCATGGCACAGCTCTGAAAAGGAGGTTGGGCGGTGAGGGCAACTTGTGCCCCCACAGTGGCTGTTTCAACCTCCGCTCCCTGTTTGCTTCCCCACTTTTCTCCAGGGAACACCACACACCCCATTTTATCCCCACAGCGACCCTGTCCTGTAGGCTGGAGAAAAACAGTGGCTGACCCAAGGTCACCCAGAGGGCTCCATGGTCCATGGCCACAGCCACATTGCCCCTGGGGTCTCTCCAGTCTGCCCCTGTGGCCATGTGCCCATTTCTTGGGTTATTTGCTGCTGCTGCTGCTGCTGCACCCCCTCTTGGCCGGCCAGGGTCTCCTCTCTGTTTGGGAGGAGGGAGGAGCTGGCTGAGTGCCTGGGGTTCCAGAAGAAGTGGGGGGGGGCATCCAGCACATGGGCAGGAGCCATTGTGCCCCACAGGGTATGTGGAATGTCTTGGCATTTTGGGGGTCTGGGGAATCTCCTTCTCCTCCATTGCACCCCACAAGGTCACCAGCCCCTCCCCCTGGAGTTAAATCTCCTGAATCATAGAATCATAAGAGTTTGAAGAGACCTCAAGGGCATCCAGTCCAACCCCTGGCCCTGCAGGAACCCCCATCAAAGGATCCTCCCAGCAGATGGCCATCCAGCCTCTGCTTAAAAACCTCCAAGGAAAGAGACTCCACCACCCTCCTTTGTGGCAGCATCTTCCACTTATGCCGAACAGCTCTAACCGTCATGAACACCCCGGCAAGGCGGTGCGGATGACTTTGAGCTATTGGGGCAGCCACTCAGTGCTCCAAACAACCATGAGCAGCCACACCAGCTCAAAACAAAACAAAACAAAACAAACAAACAAAAACCACATGTTACGTTCTGCCTGACGTGGGTCTTTACAAGGGGCTGGGGCACCTCCCTTATGAAGAAAGGCTAAAACATTTGGGCCTCTTTAGTCTGGAAAAAAGGCGCTTGAGGGGGGATATGATTGAGACATACAAAATAATGCAGGGTATGAGTAAAGTGGATAGAGGGAAGCTCTTCTCCCTCTCACAAAATACCAGAACTAGGGGGACATAGACTCAAATTGAGGGCTGGGAGAGTAAGAACTGACAAAAGAAAATATTTTTTCACCCAGCGCGTTGTAAGTCTATGGAACTCCCTGCCACAGGATGTGGTGATGGCATCTGGCCTGGATGCCTTCAAAAGGGGATTGGACAGATTCCTGGAGGAAAAGTCCATCACAGGTTACAAACCATGATGGAGATGTGTAATCTCCAGGCTT
The DNA here is from genome assembly GCA_037367245.1 of Phrynocephalus guinanensis. NCBI lineage: Eukaryota > Metazoa > Chordata > Lepidosauria > Squamata > Agamidae > Phrynocephalus > Phrynocephalus guinanensis. The sequence goes on from CM074737.1 coordinate 131,785,262, forward strand.
AAAACCAGGGTCCTTCAAGGGCCAGATGCAGGGGAGTGGTATCAGGAGACAGATATCTAGTCTCATGCACTTCCAAAAGCATCTGGTGGGGCCGCTGTGAGATACAGGAAGCTGGACTAGATGGGCCTTTGGCCTGATCCAGCATGGCTCTTCTTATGTTCTTATGTTCTTAAGGGAGGTTGCCCCTTCTTGGCCTCCCAACCAGCCCATCCCCTTTCCTTCCCGGCTTGCATGCCCGATGCCAGCAGGCCCGCCCGCCTCACCCTGGCCCCAGGTTTTGGGTCAGGAGGAGGCAGGGACAGAAAGAACGGCAGCCGCCCTGCACCCCCTACTGCGCCTGTTCTGCTCCCGCTTTGATGAAGGACCTGGGCGGGGATGTGTTTACTGTGCAGGCCGAGAGGTCTTCTCCTCCGGAGGAAACTCTATTGAAACTGCTTAAGAACTCTGCTTCCTCCAGGAAGCCTTTTCATGTTGCCTCTTGGGGAAATAAGCGGTTTTTCTGCACGTCTCCACGAAATGACCCAGCCGGCTCCTTCTGGAGCGCTCTGGAGGTGCACACAGGGAGCCGGTGTGATTGGCCCGCCGAGGAGGCTGTTCTAACCCAGGCAGGTGGAGAAAGAAGCAGCGGAGGCAAAAGTCCTGCCTCTACTGGCTCCCAGGAAATCTCTGCCAGGGAGAAAGAGCGGGAAGCAGAGACCTTGGAGTTGAAAGGAGATCTGCTTCAGGCACAGGCAGGCCGGGCACAACCTGTGTGCTGCTTCTCTTCCACTTGGAAGAAGGCCACCTTTTCGGTACTTGGCCAGGCATCATCCAGGTGAAATTCCCTGGCACAAAGACAGGCGGGAAGCCGCCACACATAGCCTTGGGCAATGGCATTAGATGTCACCTGACACAAACACGTGCCTAAGCCAGAGGGACCCGGAGGATGCGTAGCTCCCAACCCCCACGGGAGTCTCACCAGGCCGAGTGAGGGCTTCGTTTTTGAGTCACTTCCCATTCTCTTGCTCACAAACCTCCTTTTCTTCAGTGCCAGTATATGTTGCCGGCTTGCACGTGTCACCCTCTGACCAATTCTTAATGCCCTGTTTCCCCTTCTTACCAGAGAAGCTTCCCTGCACCTTTCCGGGTTCTGATGACCCAGCAGGAGGGGCCACCAGGGAGCTCCGTGTGCCTGTGACATCTTTCCACCCCGTGCCTTCTGTGCCCAATACCTGCCTCTGAAATGGCCCCAGATCCACCCACCCTCCCACCACTACCGCTGTGTGACACGGCATCCAAAGAGAAGTCAATCTTTCTCGTGGCATCACAAATCGACTGGAGGAAGCCTGTGCAAATGGTGTGTGTGTACTTGACTGCAGCAAGGAGGAATGCATGACCCAAGAGGTCGCCTCCACTCACTTGTGAGTATGAGCCTCGTGGCGCAGTGGTTAAATGCCTGTACTGCAGGTAAAACTGTGCTCACGACCTGGGTTCAATCCCCGGTAGCAGGCTCAAGGTTCACTCAGCCTTCCATCCTTCCGAGGTCGGTAAAATGAGTACCCAGCTTGCTGGGGGGGCAATGTGTAGCCTGCACACTGTAATCAAAATTGTAAACCGCCCAGAGACTACTTGTAGTGGTATGGGGCGGTATATAAGCAGAACTTTGTGTGTGCAGCAAGGGACAGGATTGTGTGATGGCCTCCTGGATCCACAGGCTTCTCCCAGGAGGGCACCACGATCCCTGTTTAAGGCAGCTGGCATGACCCCCTCCCCCCAAGTGGCAGCTGGCAAAGAGAGAAAGAAAACAGTGCCAGGAGGCCTGGCCATTGGTTGACACTTTCCTACCTATTCTTCCCTTTATGTGCCCCCCTTCCGCCAAGCCTCTCCTGAAATGGGGGTGGGTGGGAGGAGGTGGGCTGGAAGGACAGAGGAGCTACAGAGGAGCTACAGAGGAGCCATGGGTTTTTTGGGTTTCCTAAGCCACTGCCTGCCTCCCACCAACCAATCAACACCTCCTCTGCAATTATGCAGTAATAAGTCAGGATTGGGCGCCATTAATCCCTAAGCTTTTACAAAGCAACCATGGAATGTGTTGCATTGCGGTTTATTATTATGAAACTTGATGGCCCTGGAATGTCCACATAAAATTGTTGCCTTCTTTCCTGAGTTTGAGGGGGGAAGTTGTACCCCTCCGGCACTGAGGGTGGGGGGGGCACATACTTTGCCTTCCAGCTGCTGGGAGCGCATCGGTGGTGGGGAGGCCACAGTGGGCTAGCAGGCCCACCCGCCTGGCTTGGAAGAGGGTCTTTTCTTTCTCGGTCCTCTAGCGCTCCTACTTCTCTTGGCCCTTCGCCTGGCGCCGCGAGGGGGGAGGGGGCAGGAGAGGAGAGGAGGGGAGGGGAGGGGAGGAATGAAGGGATTTTAAACACTTCCTGACAGACAACAGATGCTGCCTGCAGACGAGACTGGCACATCCTCGCCCTTCCAGGAAGCAAGGACGTCCAATGCCCCATTTCCCCTCTCGGCACATGTTCCCTCCTCCTGCTGGCAGACCAAAACTTTCTTTTTCTAGGTCAGGGTTGCATAAACTCTGCATTCTGAGATCTTTTCAACAACGTTGCCCCCCCCCCCCCAAAAAAAATAGGGCCTGCCATTTCCCTCCTGCCTTCTGTCCTCCGTGCAGCTGTTGTTCTGTCCTCCCCCCTTTATGGAGTGGTGGAAGTGGGGCTTATCTATCAACCCCATGCAGGAAAGCTCACTCTTCCCACTTCATCTGTCCTTGGAGAAGTTCCAGCATCAAATGCCAGAGAGACCCAACACTGGAGTCTCCTGGGAAACACAGACGACAATCTTGAAACAAGGGCAACCCAGGTGGGCTGGCCCTGCCGTCAGGATCTCATGGAATCCTATAATGATGGTCTGGGAAGGAGCCAATAAGACCCCTGAATGTGAAGAATTGAATGTGGCTTAAAATGCCTCTAATTAATTATGCAGTGCTTTAAAATACAGCTGCGGACCAACAGAGCAGCTAGGCTTAAAGTCTCCCTCAGCAGACCACCATGTATTTGGTTAGTTTACCTCAACTGGCACTTACTGTCTCATTCATTCACTCAGAGCCTCAGGTAATGAGAAAGAATAAAATGTCCCAGTTTATTTAAAGTACTTCATAGATTTTTTTAAAAAAAAAAACAAATATCATACAGTATTGTAAAATGTCATCTTGTTACATCACTGAACATAACTGGTTCAATACTGCCTAGCTTCATTACTGCCAGTCAAATAATGACTGGCAGAAGACTTCACTCTGCTGTCCACTTTTGACAGACTCCATTGCTAACCCTGAAACAACCTTAACTGGAAGAAAGCAGGAAAAGAGAGAACAATTGGCTGCTCCTAGATTGACTGGCATTTCCAGAAAAGCTCCTCCCAGCCAAAACCTCTTAAAGGCATCCATACGCAGGCAGCAATATATCCGACAGTATCCCCCATCTTGTGTGTTTTCACCCCCAGGTGTAGATCTTTGCATTGATCCCTGTTGAATTTATTTCTGTTGTTTTCAACCCAGTGCTGAAGCTATCAAGATAATTTTAATTCCACCCCCTGTCTTGTAGGGTATTAGCCATTAGTCAACATGGGTTCTTTGGGGAATAAATAAATAAATACAGTGGTACCTTGTATAAAGGAATTAATTCGTTCCAAATGAAATTATGTTAAGCAAATTTTCCTTTATACAAATTTCCCATAGGAATGCATTGAAAACAGAGTGATCCCATTTTTATGTTGTACAGATTCGCCCCATAGGCGATTATGTTAAGCAAATTTCCCCTATCTCTGGAATTTTTTTATGTTGTACAAATTTTATGTTATACAAACCCTTTGTTATACAAGGGTTCACTGTAAATAAATAAATAAATAAATAAATAAATAAATAAATAAATAAATAAATAAACATTCTACCCAATTTTGTGCCATCTGCACATTTGATTAGTATTCCTTGCACCCCTGAACTGAGTCATTAATTAAAATGTTGAAGAGCCCTGGGCCCAGGACTGAACCTTGAGGTACCTCCACTTGATTCCTCCTGCCAGAATGAAGGGCCCTCGGTGAACCCCCTCCGAGTACAACACTGTTGCTGAAACACATCGGATGACTCCCTCCCAAAACATATACTTTCTTTGGCGAGGTTGCCTGCAGGCCTTTGGTTGATAAATAAAATAATTCATGAATACAGCTTGGGTGGAATTTAATCTTGACCGTCTCAATTAATAAGTTCTTACTGAAAACCCAAGTGCTGGTGAGATGCTGACAAACGAGGGGCTATATCTGAGTTTGAAAGAGAAAAGAATGAAGGATGCAGAGAAGAGAGAGAGAGAGAGAGATTGAAGTGGAAACTACAGTGGTACCTTGTATAAAGGAATTAATTTGTTCCAAATGATATTATGTTAAGCAAATTTTCCTTTATACAAATTTCCCATAGGAATGCATTGAAAATGGAGTAATCCCATTTTTATGTTGTATGGATTTTCTCCATAGGCGATTATGTTAAGCAAGTATCCCCTATCTCCGGAATTTTTATGTTGTACAGATTTTATGTTATACAAGCTGTTTGTTATACAAGGGTCCACTGTATATGCCACCTCTCAGCAAGCCCCGGGATCAGCTGGCTTGCCCCTGTGGCTTCCGGATCTTCTCACCTGCGTGCCCACAAGGGGGCCACGGCTCCCCCCCCCCTCAGCAGCAGCCTGTTCCGTCTTGCTTGTTTTAATCTAATAAAGGGTGGCTCTGAATCAGAGGGATGGCCTTCTTTGAGAAGGACGAATGACTTTCTTGCTGGCCGGCAAGGCTCCTAAAAGAGCGTTGTGGCAGGGACTCGTCGTCAGCATTGCTCATGCTGGGACACGGAGCCCTCCAGGACACACACGGGGGGGGGTGTCGGCGCCTCGGCCCCCCTTTCGCCAGCTGGGATCCTGCCACCCCCCATTTCTCCCTCTGCCTTTTGCCTGTCTCCTGATTGTGCCTAGAGCCAATAACCGAGGCCAGGTGTTATCACCCCTGGGCAGCCAGGCCTCAATCCATCCCTGCCGCACAACACACACACCCTTGCACCCAGTCCAATGATGGCTGGGCAAGAAGTGGAGAGGCGGGGGGGGCGATGGGTCGGCAGGCGCTGTTCTGGGCAGGGGACCCCCTTGGCTGGAGCTTGGGCCTTCCCGTTCCCCTTCACTCAATGGACCCGGTCCCTCAAGGAAGGCGCCGGATGGAGCTGGCCAGAGCTGGCCAGGGAGGCTGCGGGGGGGGGCATTCCAAGGGCCGCCAGAAGTCGGATGTCATTGGACTTACAGCAACAGCAACAGCAGCAATAAATAGGCACACACCTTCCCCTCCCTTTAGCAACAACAATGATAAAGCCATGTACTCACCGGGCTTTTCCCTGAAGGAACATGAAAGGGAAATCCTGAGAAAGGAATTGTAAAGGGACACCTTGGGAATGAAAGATCAAAAGAAGACCAATTTGATGTAACTTTTCTGCCTCTTTATGTGTGTCTTCTAAATATGTATGCTGCGTTGCCTCAGATTTTTCCTTAGATGCATTTGTTGTGGTGCATGTCTTTTTTTTTAAAAGTCTCAGCTAGCTAGCCAAACACTTTCCTTGGGTCTTTTTGAGGAGAAAGGCAGGACAGAATGATTAAAAAAACAAAAAAACAAAAAGAAACCTTTGGGATTTTTAATGAGAAAAGGTCTCTGGTGCAAAGTATTCTAGTCCTCTTGTGAAGTCACTTGATTTCCACATCTGGACTTTGGTGATTTTTTTTTCCTAAAAAGAAACCGCTGTGCTGAAAATAGCTTTGGCAAAGATGCCGGGGGAGGGGGGAGTGTTGGATGGACACGGCCTTCTTGGGCTGGGCCTCACCCTGCGTGCACAGGCTACAATTACTTCTCTGTAGGTTTTCCTGTGATGTTTCACTTCACTTTGCCTTTTTTTAAAAAAATGTGAAGCTTTTGTAACCTGCATAAGAACCAGTCCATAACTACTAGGTTTCTCTGGGTGCTATGTGCCAATAAGGAGCCAAATAAAATCCAAATACAACAGAGTGGACTCTTCTGCATATCTTTGTAAACACTTTTGTAACGAACGCATTAGCTAAACATTGACCACAAATGGTGAGTTCTCCAAAACAGAAGTCATGTGATTTGTCAGAAATTATTGTCAGCATCCATATATATGAAGAGCCACACAGATAAACACAATTAATCCAACTTAGCCAGTGGAGCCAACAAACTTCCTGGGCGGCCACACGAATAAGCCCCGCAGAGGTCCACTCAGCCCAGCCCTGGGATGACACGGTCCATTCTGACGCATGGCCATTCCATGCAGGGCAATGGCCACGTAGGGACATCATCCCCTCTGGTGAGGTCCTGAGAGAAGCCCAGCAGGGTCCCGGGGGGGGGGCTGGAATTCCCTGGCCAGCATCCACGGACAGCCCTGGGAAGTGGAGGAGCCCTGCCTGGCCGGCCGGCTGGCCAGCCAGAGCTTCAGCTGCAGGGCTCCTGGTGGGAGTGCAGACTGCCCACCTCCTGCCCGTAGGTGCCAGACTCCTTCTGTGCAGGTGCTTCCTGGGGAGAAGCTACCAGGAGACTCACGGGGGGGGGGCTTGCTTTTTTGTCAGACCCTCCCTCTCAGCCGGTGCAGGGGTCATCCTGTGCCTGCAGGTGGCAGAGAGAAGGAAGCGGCTGGAGCAATGGAGGGGAGAGCTTCTCCACTCTTACTTCAGCCCCTTCGCAGCGTTACTGCCAGCAATGCCAGCGAGGGCGACAGAGGAAAGGGAAGGAACTCCGAGAAAGAAAGAGGCGGCAAGAAAGCGCCAGCCTCTGGGGGACGGAGGAAAGTGATCAGGCGGGGGGGGGGGAGGATGGAGTTGAATATAAAGTTATAGAAAGAGTTCCAGGGAGTGACTTAGGAAGGGAGCAAAGAATAGAATTGGTAGAGGAGGCATTCTGGGTGGAAGAGAGGGAGATAAGAGAGAGTTCGCGCAGGAAGAGAGGGAAGATAGAGCCAGAGAGTTACGCACGAGGAGGTAGAAGTGAGAGCGCGCAGGTGGAGAGAGGGGGAGATAAGTTAACATGGAGAACAGAAACAGCGCGCAGGGAGAAGGAGATTCACGAGGAGGAAGTTCGTGAGAGCGGGGGGGGAGGAGATAGTTAACATGGGACGTTGGGACAGAAACGGATGAGAGGCGAGAGAAGGAGGAAGCATACGAAGGGAGAGCTGGAGAGCATTGCACTTGGTCTGTAGACGTCAGACCTGTCCGATGGCCGGGCAATATCGAGAGGCTGAGGGGGAGAGGCAGACCTCTGGCGAGGGAGAATCCGGTAGCAGCCAATGTTACGGCCAGGGATCTCATCATTAAAAGAAATAGAAGTTGAAGAACCGAAGCCACCTAGTTTAAGCCCTGTTGCTAACCCTTTTATGTTATATGTAACTGTTGAAAGTACTGAACCAGAAGTGAACATAACCAGGAGTTGAAAATGTTTTGAAGTTGTAAATAAAACTTTATTTGAAAACATCACAACTGGAATGGACAATCTCTTAATTTCATCTCGGAACCCCGGTACAATCTAGATCAGTGGTTCTCAACCTGTGGGTCCCCAGATGTTCCTGGACTGCAACTCCCAGAGGCCTCCTCCACTCGCTGTGCTTGAAAGGGGTTTCTGGGAGTTGCAGTCCAGGAACATCTGGGGACGCACAGGTTGAGAACCAATTATTTTTTAGATGAACCCTCACAGTGGCACCGCCGGGATACACACATGCTTGCTAGTCGTGTCCAACTCTAGGGGGAGTGCGCTGATCTATCTGTTTCCAAGCCAAAGAGCCAGTGTGGTGCAAGCCCGTGGTCATGTGGCTGGCAAGGGAACACTGTTTACCTTCCCGCTTTTTTACGGTGGTACCTATTTATCGTCTTGCACTTACAAGTTTACTGAATTGCTAGGTTGGCAGGAGGAGCTGGGGTTAACAGCGGGAGGGGCGCCCAGGATTTGAACAGCTAGTTTTCAGCGCTTTAGCCCGCTGAGCCACCACGTCTGCCTGTGTGCCCCAAAGGGGCCCAGGAGAAAGAAGGGTCAGGGGAGAGAGCCACCCCCCCACCCCACCCCACCCCCCCGAGTGGCCCGTTGGAAAGAGAGGCGGGATGGAGAAGGACAAGAGCAAAAACAAATGCCAGGCCAGGCCAGGCCATCAGGCAGCGAGCGAGCGAGCAAGGATGAGACCGGGAGCAGCGAAGCCGCAAGACATCCCAGCTGTGGGGCGCGGCGCTTCTGGGGTGGGGGGTGGGTGGGTGTGGGGGGGGGGGCAACAGCCCCTCAGGCGTCCGACGGATTGCGAGCTGGGACTTCTGCACCCCCACCCCCGTTCGTTTCCTCCGCCAGCACCGCCTCCGGGCCGGGTCCACCTGCTCCCTTCCTCCTCCTCCTCCTCCTCCTCCTCCTCCTCCGCAGCCGCCGTTGGGCGTTCGCATCCCGACCGAGGGGGGCTCGAGGGTGTCCCAAAAACCCACCCCCACCCCAGGCAAAGGGGCCACGCCAGCAGAAGGGAGACAGACAGACAGACAGACAGACAGACGGGGGGGGGCGGGAGATCCGGCGGCCACGGAGGCAAGCCGAGAGGGTTTCCCGCGGGCAAAAAGGGCAGAGAGGCGCGGCGCCTTCTGCTAACTGCACCGAGGAGGGCGAGACTGTCCTTACCCCGGAAGGATGATGGCGAGGAGGAGGAGGATACTGCACCAGCCACCGTCCCCCCCCCCCCGGTTAACGGCAAGGAGGTCAATACAGGAGCAGGAGGGCAAAGGCGAAGCGCTTCCCCCCCCCCCCGCACCTGCGGAACGCCCTGCCACGGGAGGGGGGAAGGGAACGGGATGCATTCTGCAAAATAACTGCCCCCCCTCCCGCAAAGAAATCACGGCACAACTAACAAGGGTGCGTGTGACCAAGCAGGCTGCCTGGAAACTCGGCCGAGATCCCGGGGCTGGCCCCGCCGGTCCCTTCCTGCTCTACTCTTTGGCTGGCGGCGATGAAGCCGAATAAGCACACGGACGCCCTCCGTTTCCCCCACGCGGGATTCGAACTGGCGGCTCCCGCCACCCGCCTGGACCACAAGGAAGTCGCGCAGCCCAGCCCAATGGTCGGGACGGATTCCGCGCCTGCGCGTTGCGCTGCGAAGAGAGCTCCGCCGGCAATTCTCTCTCCTGGGTTCGGCGGCAGAGGCGAAGTGCGCGTGCGCCACCGGAGCGGGGCAGCAGCGTGCGCCTGCGCAGAAGGCGGGGGCGGGGCGTGCCCGGCGCCTGCGCACCGGCCGCCGCGCGTCCCGAATACAAGATGGCGGCGGCAGCTGCCAGGGCGAGGCGGCAGCGGAATGGCGGCGGGAAGCGGAGCGACCTCAGCCCGGCCGCAGGTGGGGGCGCGCCGCGCAGAAACACCCCCCCCCGCTCCCAGCCAGCGAGGGAGGGAGGGAGGGAGGGAGGGAAAGAAGGAGGGAGGGAGGGCTGAGGAGGCGGTGGGTGGCCGCGGCGGGAACAGCGGCGGGAACAGCGGCGGCGAGGACCCTGCAGTCGCCATCTTGGGGCGCGCTCCCGCCCCCGGCGCCGCGCGCGCCTCCGCCTCCGCCGCCACTCGGACCCGGACGCCCGCCCGCCCCCCCTCGCCTCCCCCCCCTCGCCTCCCCCCCCCCTGTTCCCCGCCGCCCTCCCGGGCCAGGAAGGAGGAGGAGGAGGAGGAGGAGATGCGCCCCCCCTTCCTTCCCTCCCGCGGCTCTCTCTTTTTCTCCCCCCCCCTCGCCGCCGCCGCCGCCGCCGCCCTCCCGGATGCCCCCCCCCTTCCCGTCCCTCCCGTGGCCCCTGCCCTGCCTGGGGGGGTGGGGGGGGGGGGGGGTCCTTCCTTCCTTCCTTCCTTCCTGGCTGGCTGGCTGTCCCGCCGGGGGGTCTGGGCGCCCCCTCCTCCCTCCCTCCCTCCCTTGGCGCCTCCGGAGGGGGGGGCGGAGGGGGGTCTTTTTTGGGGGGGGAGGGGGGCCTCCTCCTCCCCCCCCTCCCTCTTCTCTCTCTCTCTCTCTCGCGCGGCTTTTCCCTCCCTCCGCTCCCTTGCAGGGCTAGCGGCACCGCGCTCGCCAGCATCATCATCATCATCATCATCCTCATCATGAGGAGGCTCCTCCTCCTCCTCCTCTTCCTCCTCCTCCGGCCCGGTGGCCGAGTCGCGGAGCCCGGACGGAGCCTCCTCCAGCAGCAGCAGCAGCAGCAGCAGCCCTGAGGAAGAAGAGCCGCCTCCTTCCTCCGCCTTCCTCCCTCCTCCTCCTCCTCCTCCTCCTCCTCTTCCTCCTGCGGCTCCTCCTGCCGCCGCCGCCGCCGCCGCCGCCCGGATCGGCCGCCCCAGGAAGCCTCCTCCACGCCGACGCCGCCGCCTGTGCCACGGATCCGCCCGGACCCCTCCCCCTCCCCGCCTCCCCCCCCCGTGGGTACCTCCTCCTCTTCCTCCTCCTCCTCTTCCTCCTCCTCCTCTTTCTCCTTGTCCTGCAGTGCCCGCTGGTCCACCAGGCAGGGGACGGAGGGCCGCCCGCCAGCCAGAGAAGGCGCCCGGCTGGCCCTTCCTTCCTTCCTTCCTTCTGCCCTCCGTGCACCGTCACCTCCCTGCACCAGTAGAGGTGGTGGGCGACACTGGCCTGCTCTGTCTGACTGCCCCCCCTCCCCACCCCCATTAAACGGGGCTGTGTGCTGCTCCCACACCCCAAAAGGTTCTCCTTTGTTTTTCCATCCCGAGCCCCCCCCCCCCACACTCCTCAGGCACACACACACACACACCCGTGGGCTCACCCAGAGCCCCCCCCTGTTCAAGGGCCCGGGAGCCGCCGGGGATGCACCAGCCCTGCCTGGCCGCAGCTAGCCTCCCTCAAGGCGCTGGCCAATGCCACTGGGCTCTGCTGCAACGCTCCACCCGCCCCACCACCACAGAGAGGGGCAGGCAGTTGCCGGCTCTGGTTCCCCAAGGAGTCTCCTCCCCTGCCCAAGGGTTATTTTCACACCTCCCCTCATTTCTCTGAAGAAAGGTAGACATCTCCTGCCCAAGGAAGGCCAGCTGACACCATGGTGCCAGATGGTAGGCCTTGGGCTGCCTGTTTCTGACCTGCCCCCGTCCTGGTGTCAAGAACAGGCAATCCGCTGCATGGGTATGACCTGTTCCCTGTGCTCCTCCGTCCCCACGTGACTCTTCAGGCCAGGCCATGTGTGTGTGTGGGGCTGGGGAAAGCTGAACGGCCCTGGGCCACCGCCCTTCCCACAGAGGCCTTGCATGGTCTGGTTTAAACTGAGGCACGACCCCCCAACACATACATACCATGGACCCAATAAGGGGAGGCTGCCAGTGCCACTGAGGGAGAGGCATCCTGGCCATCACTGAATTGAGCCACCTGACGGGCATTTTGGCACCTGAGAGCCATCTCACCTGGAGACCACACTGGCACCCTTTTCCTCGGGGGCGGTGGGCAGGCCTCTGTGGCGAATGTGTCCTGTGCCCTCCTCCTCCTCCTCTGGGACCTGCCTCCCCATCCAGGCTGGGCTGTTGCTCTGGATTCCTGGCCAAGGAGGAAGGCCTTGCTTCCGCAACAGGGAGCAGCTCCGGTGGAGAGAGGCCCTGTGTATGGGCTCCGGTGCTGTCCAGGAAGAGGCGCCTTTGGGGGCAAGTGGCCACCTGTGCCTTTCCCACCGACAGGTCTGGGTTGGCGGGTCTCAGATGGGGAGGCCAGGCGGGCGGTCTCCTTCCATTGGCATTGGCCGCCTTGGAGGGGGTGCCGAGGGTCTGCTCCACCTTGGAAGCGTGCCTCAATTGAGTTCTTAGGAGGAGGGTTCCTGCCCCCGAGGGACAGGTGCCTTTTGAGATCTCTTCCGATGGTGCCGCAAGGAGTGTGTAACGACCCTGGGTGACAAGGCTGACAAGCGGGGCGAAGGTGCGCCTCTTGGGGGGGTGGGGGTCCAACGGTCTCCTTCTGTCTCTCCCCCAGGGCCGATGCTGCGCCATGGCCAACGAGAACCACAGCGGCTCCCAGGAGGAAGCGGCTCTCATGAGCCATTCTCCGGGCACCTCCCACCAAGGCCAGCCCAGCTCCCCCAAACCCCTCCGGCTGGTGCAGGACCTGCCAGGTAGGAAAGAGCCCCCCCCCTTCCCGGCAGCTGGGGGAGGGGGAGGGGAGGCTTCTTGGGCAGCAGGGGAGGGGGAGGGGGCGGGTATCACTCCCCCCCCCCCCACCCCCACCCCGCCGGGCCCTCCCCTTGCCTAGCCAGGCTCTTGTGGCTCCTGCTGGCTCACGTGCTCTCCCTCAGATGAGTTGGTGCAGGCCGGCTGGGAGAAGTGCTGGAGCAAGCGCGAGAACCGGCCCTACTACTTCAACCGCTTCACCAACCAGTCGCTCTGGGAGATGCCCCTCCTGGGCCAGCACGATGTCATTGTGAGTTGGGGCCCCCGGAAGCTGCTCTTGGCCACCCGGGGGCAGGGGGGGGGACCCAGGCCAGCAGGGACCTCTTCCCCCCCCCTCCTTCACATCTTGATATCACCGCATCTTCCTTCTTTCCCTCCCTGTCTCCTTCCTTCCTCGCCTCCTTCCATCTACCCTCAGTTCCTCCCTCCCTCCCTCGCTGCCCATCGTGTTTTCCTGGCCAGACCAGTGGGGGGTGGGGGCTTAACTGGCTGTGGCTTGGCAGAGCGGGGGGGAAGGAGCCAGTGGCCTAACTGTCCTCTTCCTGGGCCTCCTAGTCAGACCCGCTGGGCCTGAATGCGGCCCCTGTGCCTGCCGAAGGTGGAGTCGGAGACGCTGCGACAGCAGAGAGCAAACTACGGAAACGGAGCCTTTCTGAGGAGGCCGTGCCTGGCGCCAACAGCAGCGTGAAGAAGCCCAAGGTAGGCCCTGGGGGTGGGGGGGGTCCTGTTCCAGCAACCCCGCAGCGCTTCCAGCCCTATGGGTCCTCAGGGCAGCCGCAGAGCGAACGGGCTTTCTGGTGGAAGTGGAGAGACGCGATGGAGGACCTTCTAGCAGCCTCATCCATCCTGGGGGGGGGGGGGCGGAGAGACCGACAATTGATGGACTAGTCAGCTCCTCTGCCGAAGGCCTTAGCCAGGGGTGGTGTGTCTGTCTGTCTGTCTGTCTATCTGTCTGTGGGAGGGGTGGGGGCTGGCTCTCCCTAGTGTGAATGCCAGGGCAGCCTCAGTCACCTGGAGGGTGGGAGGTGCTTCACTTTTTGTCTGCAGCCACTATATTTTCTTATTGCTCTAGAGTTGGGATCTGCTTCCCCTCTGCCCTGGAGCCGTGTGCTAGCTGCAGACCTTGAAGCGAGAGTGTGGTTGGTTGCCTCCCTGGGGCACACGCAGGCACACAAACCATGGCACTGCTGCCTTTCCCCAGGTGATCTGGCTTTCCTCGCTTTCAGGTGGAGGCACCAGTCACCCCCACAACTCCACTGGCCCCCAACTCTTCCAGTGGCCCTGGAACTCAGTGGCTGAAGATGTGGGGCGTCTGTGCAGACGACAAGCAGGCTGCGCTCTTGCGACCCACTGAGTGAGTCTGAGTCCTTGGCGGGGGGGGGGCTCTGGGAAGGGCTAGGGTGGCCTTGGACCCCCCCCCCCGCTTGCCTCTTGTCCTTGTGGGCTCCTCTACTACCGGGGTCTCCCCCTCTCTGTGTGTGTCTGGGGGACAGGGTCTACTGGGACCTGGACATCCAGACGAATGCCGTGATCAAGCAGCGCCCCCCCTCCGAGGTGCTGAGCCCCCACCCGGAGGTGGAGCTCTTGCGGTCCCACCTGATGCTCAAGCTGCGCCAGCATTACCGGGAGCTCTGCCAGCAGCGAGAAGGTGAGTCCTCGCCCTGGCTTGCCCGTGCCACGGCCCACCCGTGGCTGAGGTGACCACTGAGCGCCCACGCCCGGCTTTTCCCTCTCAGGGATCGACCCTCCACGGGAGTCCTTCAACCGGTGGATGCTGGAGCGGAAGGTGGTCGACAAAGGGACGGACCCGCTGCTGCCCAGCAACTGTGAGCCGGTGGTGTCCCCTTCCATGTTCAGAGAAATCATGAACGACATTCCCATCAGGTACGGTGTGGGGGAGGGGGGGAGGGAGGGGGGGGGTGGCGCTGGGGAAGGAGGGGGCGGGCAGCGGCGGTGGTGGTGGCTGCAGCTCCAGCAGGCTTGGACCTCGACCCCTTCCCCGCCCTCCCGTGTCCCTCTGTGGCTGCAGGCTGTCCCGAATCAAGGTGCGGGAAGAAGCCAAGCGCTTGCTCTTCAAGTACGCCGAGGCTGCGAAGAGGCTCATTGAGTCCAGGTGGGAACCTCCGCCCCGGGAGCTCTGCAGGTGGGAGGAAAGGGAAGCTGGGGTGGGGGGGGCAGGGATCGGAGGAGGCCAGCCACGCCCGTGGAGAGGGAGGTGGGGCTGGGGGTGTCACAGGAGCCATCTCAAGACGAGCCTGTGAGGGACATTCCTCCAGTGTTCTCACCCACCTTGCAAGGTCCCCCTCACCCACCTCTCCTCTCTCTGCTCTCTCTGCTCTCTCTGCTCTCTCTCTGCTCTCTCTGCTCTCTCTCTCTCTCTCTCTCTCTTGTGAAGCCCAGCCTGCAGCTGAGGGCTTCCCAAGAGGGCTGCATGGGTGGTGCTCTGAGCTGGGGGACCTTCCCAGCCAGAGTTGGGCCAAGGAACACCTCTGGCCTCCTTCCCCTGCTTCCTTCGCTTTGCATGTCCTACCAGTTGCCCAGCACTCACGTCTCCTTCCTTGGGGTGCCTCTCCCTGCAGGAGTGCCTCTCCAGACAGCAGGAAGGTGGTGAAGTGGAACGTGGAGGACACGTTCTCGTGGCTACGACGGGACCACTCGGCCTCCAAGGAGGACTACATGGTCAGTGGGCTTTTCCAGTGTGCACAACGCAAGGAGAAACTCGCAGCAACTGTGCATCTCTTAGCGGATGGGAGGAGCACTTGATGCTGCACTTGTAAGCGTCATGTCAGTTTCCTCAGCGGAGGGGAATCCGAGTCCTCCCTGTAGGGTCCCTGATAGACAGGCCTCCTACCAGAAAATTACAGCAGAACACTTTTACAGATTTGTGTCCTTTGCACATCTGGCCAGAAATGTAGTTATGATCTCAGAAAATACAGTGCCGTGTTATATTTAGGCTTCATTCCTGGATCCTCTTTATTGTTTTGTCTTAAAAGTTCAAATACAGTGGTACCTTGATTAACAAATTTAATTCATTCTCCAAGGCAACGTGTTATCTGAAAAAAATCATTATCCTAAATGCAGTTTCCCATTGAAATGAATGGGAAACCGATTAATCCGTTCCAGAGGTCCGTAAAAAGGTTTAAAAGACTGAGGTTTTTTTTTTTAGACCTCTTTATAAAGTGCAATTTAAAGACACGCAGTGCTGGAACACCCCCCTGCAGTGCAATGCAAACACAGAAAAATGAAACCAGCAAACCTAGACCAGTGCAAAGGGGAAAAAAATCCAAACAGAAACATTAGCAGCAAGTAAAATCCAGCCCGTTTTTGCTACCAGAGCAATGGAGAAAGCTTGCAAAGAGAGAAAATGAAACCAGCAAGCCTAGCCCAGCCTTTTCCCGCCCAACCTGCAAAGCAAAGCAGCACAAAGGTTAATAAAAGCTCGCTTCCTACCTTTCCAAGTCCAAATCCCTCAGCAAAAAATGTCTAGAATGGCTCCAAAACACAATGGGAAAAAAAGTTCTAACTCCTCCTCCCCTCCACAAACTACAGGGGCTGCAATGCATCCTGGGTACACTTTTTTGCCAAGGCATTTTGAAACATTCATCCGAGGCAGCCCATACCCAGAAATTTCCTTTCATTATCCGAAAAATTTGTTATTAGGGGCATTCGTTATCCGAGGTATTACACCATCAGTCCTTTTTTTCCTTTAGAAGATTTACTAGCAAAAGTCAAAAGCCAAAAAAAAAAACCTAACCCCATCATGTTTAAAGTCTTCTCTGGGTGGTTTACAATTTAAATATCCAGGCGACACATGGCCCACCCCACCCCAACCAGGTGGGTACTGATCTTACCGACTTTGGAAGGATGGAAGGCTGAGTGAACCTTGAGCCGGCTACCTGGGATTGAACCCCAGGTCGTGAGCACAGTTCTAGCTGCAGGACAGCCGTTTTAACCCCTGTACCAGGAGGCTCAAGCAAGTAAGCATATAAAAGCCAGAACTATGAAATATTATTTGGAATATATGGGGTATTTTAGTATTGAGTTTTCTAATACAGATATGTAGGTGGCATTTATTCCATATAAAGCCTTGGTTCTTCTAAAGTAGAATGTTCTGATTTTCTAATATGAACTTCATTATAGCATTTCAAAAAGTTACAGGAAAAATTATTTCTCCTTTGCGAAAAGCTGCTTCTTTAACCATACTCTCATTCAGATTGCACTCTCATATAGTTGCTTAAAACTGTCTGTGGCAAGACACAAAAGTTCTCAAAGCAGTTCTTAGCAAAGCAGAAGCACAAATATGTTAAATGAGTCCCATCGCGGGGAATTGATCTCACCCAGTTATTTTCCCAGCAGAGATGTCTCCCTTGTTTGCAAGACCCAGGTGGCTGTATGCCTCGGGGAATGTTCTCCTAAACACGATAGAAGTCTTTGTTTTTATACATTGAATTAATAAAAACAGTGTGATGCAAAAGTTTGGCTTCCCCCGGGAGAAACAGTGCCCTGACTGAGCTGCCTCATGAAGTGCCCCCCACTTTTGGAGTGACTTCCCTCACACCACATCGTTTGGGCCACAACATCCATTAAAGGGCCAGCTTCCTGTTAGACTTGGGTTTTCCCTGCCCTATTTTCTTTTCAAAACCCGCAGTTGACCCTAGTTCACCTGTTAAGGCAAGCAAGTGCCTGCCTGGTTAGAGGAGGAGGAGGTCCATTTCTGTAGCCCATAACCCCTCCCCCGTATCCCGCACATGTCCCTCTGATCCTCCCTGCTGGTTTCTCCCGGCTCCCAGGTGGTGTCTCAAGTGCCATCCTTGTGGTTTTCTTTCCCCTGAGAGCAGGACGTCCCATGGCGTGCTCTGAGTGACTTTTGAATGGGCCTGTTTCGCAGAGCCTACTTGAGTGGCCACTGCTGGGAACTCCTTGCACGTGGATTGTCTGCTGCCTCCTTTCAGAGGAATAAACCCACCTCGGGCAACCCACGAGCGGCTTGGTCTTATTTTTGGCATGGTCAGGCTTGGTTTCCCCCCCCCCCCCCGGAAGAGGCTCCGTGTAGGCCTGCTGACCCCTGCTCCCTGTGCCCCGGGTGGCTGTGCCCCGGGTGGGACCCTGCTGAGTGGGTGGCCGAGCAGGGGGTGAGAGCTCTTCTCCCTGGCCCCACAGGACCGCCTGGAGCACCTGCGCAAGCAGTGCGGGCCCCACGTGTCTGCGGCCGCCAAGGACTCCGTGGAAGGCATCTGCAGCAAGATCTACCACATCTCCCTGGAGTACGTCAAGCGCATCCGGGAGAAGCACCTGGCCCTCCTGAAGGAGCACAGCATCCCCAGTAGGTGGGAGGGAGGGGGGGAGGGAGGGAGGAGACCGCCCGGGGGGGGGGGGTCGGGTGGTGGTGGTGGTGTCCAAGCACATTTGCCGTGGGCGAGCGGGTCCCCGCTGGTGAGGGGGTTGCTGGCGGGCATGGGGTTTCTGCCAAGGGGTGCCCGTGGTGCCTTGGGGGCTGATTTTTCTCTCCCCACCCCCACCCCCACCCTCCCCGATGCAGCCGAGGCGGAACCTTCGGAGGTGCAGGATCGGCTCGTCTACTGCTACCCCGTCCGGTTGGCCGTCCCCTCCCCCCCTTTGCCCAGCGTGGAGATGCACATTGAGAACAGCGTGGTCTGCCTGCGGTACAAAGGCGAGGTGGTGAAAGTCAGCCGCAACTACTTCAGCAAGCTGGTAGGAGGACCCGGGGTGGGGGGGTGAGTGGGTGGGGGAGAACAGGGGGGGTTGCATTTCCTGGGACTGTGTGTGTGTGTGACGGGAGGAAATCCTGCTTTCAGCTGTGGGTCAGAGGAGATTGTGTGTGTGTGTGTGTGTGTGTGTGTGTGTGTGGGGGGGGGGAGAGACAACACCGGCCAGGCCCTCCTGCTCCCTCCAGCCATGGTGGCGGCCCCTCTGCAGCCATCTTGTTCCTCTTGCAGTGCCTGCTTTATCGGTACAGCTGCATCGATGACTCTGGCCAGGAACGCTTCTTGCCTAGGGTTTGGTGCCTTCTGCGCAGATATCAGGTACCCTACACGTGTGTGTGTGTGTGTGCGCATGCGTGCGTGTGTGTTGGCCGTCTGAGTGCTAATGGGGGGGGGGGACGGGAGGAGAGTCAAAAGTACAGTTGGTGAATTGTAAGGGGACTCTCCCCCCCCCCCCAGGGATGCCGAGGCCGACCCCTGCTGCAAGCCGACTGACCGACGGCAGAGGGAACGAGGCCTTCCTGATGGCCTGGGGTGGGTAGGGAGCCCCTCGGCCTCCAGGACAGGGGCCTCCAGGGAGCAAGTGGCGCTGCCCAGCTTGGCGGGCGGGTGGGCGGGAGCCACTAAGGGGGCCTTTCTTCAGCTCCTGCCCCCTCCTGGCAGATGATGTTTGGTGTCGAGCTCTACGAAGGGACCGGCTTGCAGGGGGCGCTGCCCGTGCACATCTTCGAGGCCCTCCACAGGCTCTTTGGAGTGACCTTCGAGTGCTTTGCCTCCCCCCTGAACTGTTACTTCAAGCAGTACTGCTCGGCCTTCCCCGACACCGACGGCTACTTCGGATCAAGGGGGTGAGTGCCAGAGAAGGGGGGGGGGCGGCTGGTGGTGGTGGTGGTGGTGGCAGAGGGAGGGTGGGAGGGAGGGATGAGGACACAGGCAGGTGGAGAAGGTTCTGCCGGCCTGCCGGGGGGGTTGGGGTGGGGAGGGCTCTGGGGAAGAGCCCCTGTGTATGTGTGTGCGCGCAGAGTCCGGCTGGCCCCACGGCTGCCCCCTCGGGATCTCACCGGCCTCCGCCGCCACCTTCTCCTTCCCTTCTGTCTCCTTCAGCCCCTGCCTGGACTTCTTTCCCGTCAGTGGCTCCTTTGAGGCCAACCCTCCCTTCTGCGAGGAGCTGATGGATGCCATGGTCTCCCACTTTGAGGTAGGCTGCTGCCCTGCAGGGAGGACGCGCGCTCCCTTGGCCGGCCTGGCCTTGCGCGCCCTCGGGCCACTGGGCTCCAGGCGGTGGGTGAGCCTGGTCGGCCCTTCTTTGGTCCCCACAGAAGCTGCTGGAGAGTTCCAACAAGCCCCTCTCCTTCATCGTCTTTATCCCGGAGTGGCGGGACCCCCCGCCCCCCGCCCTGACGCGCTTGGAGCAGAGCCCGTTTAAGAGGCACCAGCTTATCCTGCAGGCCTTTGACCACGAGTATCGCAGCGGCTCCCAGCACGTCTGCAAAAAGTAAGCCGAGGAGGAGACCCAAGGGCCCCCTTGAGTGGAGCCGGCCGGGGCCCCTCTTCCTGGGAGTGGCCGGGGGGGGGGGGTTCCTACAGGCCTTGAGCGTCCCACTCTCCCACCGAGACGCCATTCATCTGCCAGCAGGCCCAGCACCCAATCTTTCTCTCTCTCTCTCTCTCTCAAGCCCTGGACCTGGAGGGAGTTTCCCTCTGGCTGCCAACTCCCTCTTGCAAAGCCCCTTCAGCAGGCTCTACCTGCCGGCAGCTCGGCAACAGCAGCTGACAGGCTGTCCTCCCCCCCCCCCCAATCCCATACCCCCACCCTGGTCTGAGACAGGGCATCATCCCCCTGCTTGCGTCTGACCTTCCCTGGGCACCACCCCATGGGGTCCTCCAGTGGGGCTGTGCCTACCCCGACCCCTCTCCGTCCCCTCCCCTTCCTTGCAGCCACGTCAGACGTGGAGGCCAGTGGATGTGGGAGGGGGGGTGCGCGTGGGCATGTGAGCAAGAGCCCCTGCC
This sequence comes from Phrynocephalus guinanensis, assembly GCA_037367245.1. Classification (NCBI taxonomy): domain Eukaryota; kingdom Metazoa; phylum Chordata; class Lepidosauria; order Squamata; family Agamidae; genus Phrynocephalus; species Phrynocephalus guinanensis. The sequence goes on from CM074737.1 coordinate 131,805,208, forward strand.
TTTCCTTGCAGAGAGGAGATGTACTACAAAGCCGTGCACAACACTGCCGTCCTCTTCCTGCAAAACGACGCTGGCTTGGCCAAGTGGGAGCCCACCCCTGAACGGCTGCAGGAACTGGTCACAGCCTACAAGCACTCGGGGAGGGCCGCCGCCGCCGCCTCTGCCACCTCCTCCTCTTCCTCCTCCTCCTCCTCCTCCTCAGCTTCAGACAAGGAGCGAGAGTTGGCACGGGAGCAGAGCACCAGTCGCGAGACAACCCCTAATTAACCGGCTGTGGACTGGCTGATTGGATGGGCAGCCCCGGGGGAGACGTCAGCTCTCCAGTGGGGCAGGAGCAGGGGAGAGCTGGCCCCCTCATGTGCCGGGGTGGGGGGGGGGTTCTGCTGGTGGAGGGGAGGGTCCTTGGGGTGTTGCATTTTCCTCCCCTCCCCCCTCCGGCCCCACGGGCCCTTACTGAGGGACGATGTTGTCCTGGACAGATGGCTGGACCCTGGAAAGGCAGTGCCTCCTGCCCTGGGGGCTGGAATGGACACCACGGGGGAAGGCCCCGAATCGGGACAATGCTGGCCAGCCCAGAAACAGGGCCCTCTTCCAAAAGGGAGAAAGTGCAGGAAGGAAGCAGGCTGTTGGACCACGCTGGGCCACCGCCGTCCTTGTCCAGCCGTGGATCTGTCTTGTAAATAGATGTTGACGTGGCAGCAACTCTGCTGCACCTTGACGGCTCTTCTCTCGCCTCCTCCTGCCTCTTCCCATGATGTACCTGTTGCGTGTGTTCACGAAGCTGTTTAGTGTGAAATGCAAAGCCAAGGGGTTCCTCTGCCCATGTACGGAGGTCTTGGCCGCCATTTTGTAGTCGTCACAGTTTCTATCCGAAACTCCAGGCTTTCTTGGAGGGATTTTGTTTTTTTAAAAGGATTTAATTTAACAGCGCTAACCATTTTATTACTTTTATCGAAAGAGCAAAGGAAAATCTATTTTTGATTTTGTTTCCTAGTTCTTAGGAACATTAAAAACCAGCATTACGGTGCCCCTGGCCCTTGGTGCGTTTCCTGTGTCAGGTCGACCTCTGGGCCACTGGTGCTCCGGATGAGCCCCACCCCCCCCCCCCGAAGATGCTTGGCTGTGGAGCGTTGGGGTCCCTGACAGCCCAGAGTGGAAAGGAAGGGCCACCATGGCAAGGCTGGGGGGGGGGAGGAGGTGGGACCGCAGGCTCTCTCTCTCTCTCTCTCTCTCTCTCTCTCTCTCTCTCTCTTTTCCCCTTCATGCAGCACGCAGAATTCACCAGAAGCCTCACCGTCCCTCAAAATGTGAAAAAACATAAAAGGAAAAGGGGACCTCAACTGTTTGGAATGGCCCATTTTGTTTTATTTGGATGATTCTTGGGAGGTTGAGAGGGCTGTTCCATGATACAGCAAAATTTCTTCTGCTACCAAAAATACCCATTTCCCCCAATTATTATTATACATTTATACGGGGCCCAGCGGCATTCCAGGGAGGGCAGCTGGAAGACGGTGAAGAAGCCATGGCCGGAGCAACGCCTTGTTCCACAGAACCACTGGTGGACAAAGCCACTGTAGAGCCCCCCCCCCGTGTGGGCTGGGGGAGGAGTTGGTCATCTGCCCGTGGCCTTCCAAAACCTCCACCAAGGGTTCTTCCGTGGCAGCCATTTCTGGTGGAAGCCGTGGGCTGCCACTTCGGCCAAGGGAAAGGGCCCCCCTGCCCAATTGGCAGCTGGCTGCTGCTGCTGCTGCGGGGGGTGGGGGGGGGGGGGCAGGGCCTTGGTCACTCTCTTCCTCCGGATCATAGAATCATAAAAGAGATGGGAAAAGGAGACCTCTAGGGCGCCCTCCAGCCCAACCCCCTGCCATGCAGGGACCCCCCCCCCAATCACATGAGTGCTCCCCACCGCTGGCCACCCAGCCTCTGCTTAAAAACCTCCCAAGAAGGGACCTACCTGGGGGGGGGGGGGCGGTGCGATGCCTGCCTGCCTGCCTTGCCTTGGGAACGCCAGCTGGGAAGCCTGACGGGTCTCCCCCCCCCCCCCCGCCCCCCCCCCCCCCAAGTCGCTGAACAGGGTGAATGAACGGACCAGTCGAAGGAGGGCCCCCCCCCCCCCCACTCCACCCCGTGTATGTGTGTGCGCGCTCTGTGCTGCCCAGGGGCTGGTCTCTTGGGGGGTGGGGGGGTGGGCTCTCAGTGGGTACAATCTGTGCCCCCACCTGATGGAAGCGCCCCCGCCTGCCTGTGCCGCCAACCTCCCCCCCCTCCCGTCTCCCTTCCCTGCCTGTGAGCGGATGGGGGCGCGGGCGGGGGGGGGGCGGTTTTGGCGGAGCCTCTGCCGGCATCCTCGGTCGCTGTTCGGCCTGGCGTTGCCCGGGCAACGGGGAGGCGGGCGGTGTCCGGGCGGGGGCTGTGGCGGGGGGGGGGGGGGGGGGGAGGGGGGGGGGGGGGGGGGGGCTGCTGCTGCTGCTGCTGCTGCAGGCCCAACAGGAGCCGGTCTTCTCGGCGGCGGCGGCGGCGGCGGCGGCTCCCCCCGGGCATCCTCGGGGAGTCCCCGGACCTCGCCCGGCTCTCTGCAAGGTAGGAGGGCTGGGGGGGGGGGGGGAAGGGGGGGTTCTTGCGGGCAGGGCGGGGGGAGGAAGGGAGCCCGGGGGGGTGGGGGTGGGGGTTAGGGTCGGCTTTCCTAAGCGGGGGCGTCTCCTTCAGGGCAGCTTTACGGGTTTATCCCCGGGACCCCGAGTCCCTGCGGAGCCCCCGGTGTGTGTGTGTGGGGGGGGGGGGGGCCTGGGCTGGGCAGCCTCCCTTGCTGGGCCGGGGGCCTCGCCACGGAAGGATTGGGGTTGGGGGGGGGGAGAGACCGGGGTCGGGGGAAGCCCGTCCAGCACAGCGCCTGGCACGTGGCGGGCACCGGGGGTGGGGGCGACCGGGGACGGCCACCTCCTCCTCCTCCTCCTCCTCCTCCGAGGGACCCCCCCCCCGCAGGCCGGGGGGGGGGTTGCGAACAGGAGAGGAGGAAGGCTCCAGAGAGACGCGCGGCTACGGGCTTGCCTGCTTTCGCCGGTGGTCAAAGCGGACTCTCTCGGGGGGGGGGGAACCTGCAAAGCGCAGCTCCGGGCAGGCAACAGCCCCCCCCCCCCGGCGGCGGCGGCGGCGGCGGCGGCGGCGGGTGAATGGGAGGGGCGGGCGCGGGTGGACCCCTCCTCCTTCTCCTTCTCTCTCTTTCTCTCTCTCTCTGCTCCGACAGGCTTCCCCGCCCGCGCCGGGTCCCAGGGGGGGCGACGGAGGATGATGATGATCCCGGCCGGCCTGTCCGTGGCCAAGGCGCCCGAGTGCCAGATCTGCTACGAGGCCTTCGACGGCCGGGCGCGGCGGCCCCAGCGGCTGCCCTGCCGGCACCGGGTCTGCGCCCGCTGCCTGCGCGGGATGGCGGCGGCGGTGGCGGCCGAGGCGCCCGGGGGTTCCCTCCGCTGCCCCTTCTGCCGCCGCCAGGCGCCGATGCCCGGCCAGGACGACGACGGGGCGGAGGCGCTGCTGCTGGGCCGCCGGCTCCCGGGACCTGCGGAGGAGGTGCTGCTCTGCCCCGGGGCCATCCCGGAGTCCCTGGCCACCGCCTCGCCCTCGCCCTCGGACTGCCTGGTCGTCACCCTGCTGGAGGTGCCCGGCGAAGAGGCGGCGTCGGGGTCGGCGCCGGGTGGCCTGCTGGAGCTGCTGCGGCTCTACCGCCGGGCCAGCCTGGCCTCGGTGCGCTGCTCCAGCCCGCCGGGGAAGCGCTGGCCGCGGCCGTCGGGGGGCGGCGGCGGCGGCGGCGGCGGGGGCGCCGGGGCCAGGCGGTCCCTCCCGGGGCTCCTGCTGGCCCTCCTGGCGCTGCTCTCCTTCAGCTCGCTGCCGCTGGGCCTCTACCTGCTGCTGGTGGGGCGCCTCGGGCCGGGCGCCGTCCTGGCCAGCCTGGTGCCCTCCGGCCTCCTCCTCGGCCTGGCCGCCAGCCTCTGCCGGTGCCTGTGGCACGACGCCCGGCGCCCGCCTTCGAGGGCCGCGGCAGCAGCAGCAGCAGCAGCAGGAGGAGGAAGGACGCCCCCTCCCCGCCCGCAGCTCCCCCCCTCCCCCCCGCTCGCCCGCCTTCAGGATCTGCCGCCGCCGGCTTTGCGGAGCCCCTGCCAGGAGCCGGAGGGAGGCCCGGAGAGTCCCGGGACCCGCTCGAGCCTCCTCCGGACTCGGCCCCCGGTGTGAGCTTGTGGGAAGCCCAGTCCTGACGGCTGGGTCTCCTCCTGCGGGCCAAGAAGGGCAGAGGGGCCGCTTGGGGGGAGCGGTGGTAAGCGAGGAGGCGGGGGGAGGGCCGAGACCGGAGCCCCGTCTGCCCTCACCCCGGACTAGCAGCACTGTTGGTTGCGGGTCGTCTGGTGAGCCCTGCGCATCCGAGGGCGGGCGCCACTTGCCGGCTCGCGGCTTCTGCGCCCACCTGCCTTCCAAGCAACCTCGCCCGACTGGCGACCCCGCCCGGGGGGGGGGGTTCCAGGCCCCGCAGGCCAAACGGTGCTCTGTGTGTGTGTGTCTGTCTGTCTGGGCAGGAGCACTTCATCGCCGAGGTGACACCCCCCCCAATCCCTTGCCGCGCGTCCGTTCCCCCCCCCCCCCCGCGTGCCACCCTTGGCGGCAGAGAGGAGGAGGAGGAGGCGGCGGAGGCCGAGAGCGCGCGGCGGGGAGGCGCGCCTGGAACGGGAGCGAGGAGGAGCAGGTCCTCGCGGGGCTCCGCCAGCAAGGACGGCCGCCGCCGCCCACGGGTTGCGCCTCTGCCTGGCCCAGCGCCCTGCCCGGGGGAACGGGGGTGGGGGGGGGGAGGGAGGGAGGGGAGGGGGGCTCAGCCGGACTGGGCCAACCGCTTTCCCTTCGGGCGAAGGGTCTGGACCGCAGGGCGGTTCCCAGGCAGCGCTGGAGGGAGGGAGGGGGGGGGGCGCCGTGGCCTTGCTAGGAAGGGCTCTGGCCAGGAGGAGAGGAGCGTGGCTCGCCCGCGGCTGACCGCCAGGCCCCCATCATCAGGAGGCTTCCCAAAAGAGGCAGGCCAGCCTTATGTCCAGGGAAAGAGGTTTGGGTGACGGTCACGGGTGGGCGAATGGAAACCCCCCCCCCAACAGACTCTTGGAAAAGGGGGGGGCATTCCATCTGGCCTGCTTCCTGATCTTCCTCCATCATTTCCCTTTCCCCCTTGTTTGAATGCTGAAATAAAGTGTCCTGAAACCGGTTTCTCTGTGTTGCCTCCTCCCGAGGCCACGTTTTTGTCCACGTGTGGGGGTTGAGTGGGTGGGGGTTGAATGCCCTGCTTGCCCTGGGTGGGAAGCCGAGGGCCTGCGTGGGCCAAGGAGGCCACCCACCGAGCCTGGTAGCAGATGAACTGGCACTCCGGCCTCTGATGTTGTGGATGCGAGGGCTTGGGGGGTGGGGGGGTGGGGAGGGAAGGGGGGGCTGGCACAGTGGCGCTGCCAGGGTGGATGTGGGGACAGGGCTGGCTTCTGGGTCCCTACGGCAGTCTGGTTCTTGCCTCTGCCTGCGTGTCATGCAGCCTGTTGCGGGTCTCCGTAGGGGTCTAGGATGAGGGGCAGGGTGCTGCTGCCTGGAAGGGGGTGGTAGGCAGGTGGGGGGTGGGGCCCTTGATTCAGGAGCACCTCGGGACGTCCTGCAGGTGGCTTTCCGCCTTGGGAGCCAGTCTGACTGGGAGGCTGCACTTCTGGGCACCTGCCTGGCCCTTTGGCTTCCCTCTGATGTGAGTGGAGGCAGGCCTGCTCTAACCCAATCCCCCCTAACCCCCCCCCCCCCGCCGCAGAGCTGGCCTCCCTCCCTGCTGCTGCAGCCTCTCAGTTTTGACCAGAGTCTTGCCAAAAGCCCAGAGCCAAGGATGGGGGAGGGGCAGCAAAATGGATCAGTGAACGCAGACTCCCCCCCACCCCCCCAGACCTCCTTTGCCAGGCACTTCCTTTGGCGGTAAGGACATATTTGCCATCTGTGTCTGTGGACATACACACACTCTTCTTTTCTTCCATTCCTTTTTCCAGGATGGGACTTACACCCCCCCACACACACACACACCCGCAGTGGACCATGCATGGTGTGCCTGCTGACTGCTCCCTCCTTCCTCTTTGGGAGCGCTGAGTTTTTCGCCCCGGGGGGGGGGGGGGGTGGGGGGTTGGGGGGTTGGGGGTGGTATTCTTGCCCAGGCCCTGGCAGTGAAGGGGCAGAGGGTCCAGGCATGTCTGCGCAGGTCTCCTCTAGAGGCATGCCCAGTGGCATGGGGGTGAGGGGGGGGGCTCCTGTGGGAGGACGATGGAGAGCCCTCTGGCCCCAGGACACACACACCCATTGCCAGCCCTCTGGCACGGTGCAAAGCAAAGGACAGGACCCAAGTCCCACTTCAGAAGAGAGGGTTTAATAATGGAAGGTGGACCCCCCCCACCCCCACCCCCTCGGCCCTTCCCTCCCAGCAGGCCCCTCCCTTTCTTCTGCCTCCATCCCATTCATGTCAGTTGTCCTCTGTTTGGTGACTTGGAGCTTTTGCACGGCTGGTCAAAGTGATGCCGCTACCCCCACCCCACCCCCTGCATCTGTCCAAATGGACAGGGAGGAAAGGGTGGCAAGCCCAGAGTCCCCGTCCCCCCCCCCCGATTCCGGCCAGCACCCCCAACTCTCCCGCCCATCCTCAGGTTGTTTCCTCCGTGAGGATCACCAGTATCTCTTCTCCCATCCTGGAAGCCAGGTAGGCCAAAGGCTTCTCCGGGATCCGTTCAGGCTCCTCCAACAACCCATCTGGGGCTCAGTGCCCTCCTGCAGCTCTTCACAGGGCTGCCCCCCCAGACTGGGGGCCAGTGGCCAGCTCTGCCACGCTCCAGATCTTGGGCTGGGGCAGCCGGGGCTCAGCCCCCTCCTTCCCATGGCTTGTGGCATCCGGGGGCGGCACCCGGGCCCCCTGCTCGGCCTTTGCCCTGGGGGCGGCAGCCAGGCTGTCCCCTTGTGGGCCCTGGAGTGGCCTGGCTTTTGGCCAAGTGGCACTGGGGGCTTCCCTCCCCCCCAGGGCCTCTTCTTCTTCTTCGCTGCCTTCTCTGCCTCCTCCTCCTCCTCCTCCTCCTGCTCGTCCCCATCAGCCTTGGGGGGCCGGGGGCTCCAGCATGCCCGGTTTTCCTTCTTGAGGCGCCGGCGGGCATTTGCAAACCAGGTGGAGACCTGGGTGAGGCTCATCCTGCTCACCAGGGCTAGCAGGACCTTCTCCCCTTTGCTGGGGTAGGGGTTCTTCAGGTGCTGGCCCAGCCACGCCTTGAGGGCTGCCGTGCTCTCCCGCGAGGGGCCCGCCTTGGCCCGCCAGGGATCTTCCGCTGCGCCCGGCTGCAGGAGGGGCGAGTAGAGCAGCGGGCCAGACCACAGCCGTGGGTGGCCACTGGGCAGCTCACAGGGGGCTGGAGCCTGCAACACAGAAGGAGAGAGGAGCTGCAGAGGGTGACGGCTGCAGCAGCAGGAGCAGGAGGAGGTGCTGGTGGTTGAGCTTCTCTTCTGCCTCTTCGGGAAGTGCCTGGCTGGGTCAGGTGAGTCAAGGGTGAGGTTTAGGGGCAGGGTTGCCCAGGCTGACCCAGGCGCTGGCTCAGGGGGGCTACTGCTGCTGCAAGGAACACAACACACCCCCCCACCCCCAGCAGCTGCCCTGAAGGCAACCAGCTGAAACAGCCAAAGACCTGGCAGGAACTGTTGCTTCAAGGGAGGGGTGGCAGGCAGCACGCGCGCACCGCAGAGAGCTGGGAGGTTACCAGTGTCAGCCCTCAGCCCGGCCTTTATTAGAAAGGGTCCTGGTGGGAAGACCTGTCGGGACGGGGAGAGATAATTGTGGGAGCCCCCCCCTCGACAGGATGCCTTCAAGCAGAAGGCAGGCGTTCACTTTTCAGACACAAAGGTTTGGGCTCCATGGCCCCCCAGAGGGCCCTCCGGCTCTGCCATTCTAAGGCACCAGCACAAGAGGCAAAGGGTTGTCCGTAAGAGAAACGCCAGCGGGATCAGGCACCGTCCAAGGCTCCAAGAACCCCTGGCTGGGTGGTCACCATGGCCAGAAATCCATGCGGTGCAGTGGGTGGGGGTGGTGGCCAATGCCAGGGGCACTGCATTTCACCCTAACAGGGAAGGTGAGGAAGGACTGGGGATGCTGCCTTTTGCTTTGCTGACTCCCCACCCTGGCAAGTTCTCCTGGAGGATGCAGCAGGGGAGGAGGGCTGGTCTGAGTCTCACCCGCTGCCACAGCCCATATCCAAGCACACCCCCCCCACCCCCACCCCACCCCTTGTTCCTTGCAAAGCATGCTGACTGGGGGGGAGCAGCATCTTCTGAGCAGGACCAGCCCCAATCAGGCTTGGCACGCAGGGAGGGCTGGAAGAGCCGCAGGCAGTTTCCCTGGCTGGACAGGACCTCCATTTTGATGTGCCCTTGCCATTTGACGGTTAAGTTCACCCTGCGGACCACGTACGGGAACACCACCGCTCCTGCCCCTCCGTGACCACCGTCTCCCTGTGCTGCTGCTGCCGCTGCCTGTCCCCAGAGGCCAGAATGGCATGGGCGGCACAGGAAGAGGGGGGGGGAAAGGAAAAATTAAACAAAAAGGTTGCCATATGGCTTTTCAAGGCTTTTTTAAAGGCGGGCAGGGACGCTGCAAGGCGCAGCTCACTAGGTAGTTGGTTCCACAGCGTAGGGCCCACCACAGAGAAGGCGCGGTTACGCATAAGTGACTTCCGCGCCTCTCTGGGTGTGGCCACCCTCAGTGAGCGTGCCTGCGCCATCCTCGTGGGTCTCGTCCCAGTCGACCTCTGAGAGATGGGCCTTTTGCTATATTTGTCCTATGATGGTAGGCTGGCTAAATGTTTGCCAAGGCTTTGAAGACACCCCCACAATACGCTCCAACAGGTACTCTGGTCCCAAGCCGTGGAGGGCTTTGAAAGTCAAAACCAGGACCTTGAACCTTATCCGGTGGACAACGGGTAGCCAATGCAGGCAAGCCAGGACTAGGATGATGTGCTCGAATCTCCGAGCACCCACCACCAGCCTGGCCGCCGCATTCTGCACCCGTTGGAGCCTCCGGACAAAGGTCAAGGGCAACCCCAGGTAGAGGGCATTGCAATAGTCGATCCTCGAAATCATGAGGGCCTGCATGACTGTCCTCAGGGAGGACTCATCGAGGTACGGGCGGATCTGGGTGATCCTGCAGAGGTGGATAAAAGCGGCCCTGAAGACAGCCGTCACCTGGGGGCAGCTTCCAGATGTCCCTTCCTCAGCCCCCCCCAGCTGCACCATCCACCCCCACTGCTCTCTGCCCCTGGAAAGCCTCTTAAATGCAGGGCATCCTCCAAGGAGAAAAGAGGCCGTGTTACCTGAAGTATCTCTCCCCTCCCCTCCAGCCCTGCTTCCCGCCAGCAGCCTCTCCTGCAGAAATGGGGGGGGGGGAAGCAAAGAAATTCCCCTCTCCTTCTGAGCTGTTGCCGGCCAACCCAAGGCTCTCTAGGCGACCTGGCTCAGCTCTGGGCAGCACCACTGGGGAAAGGGCAGGCGGGAGCTTCCTGGGCCCCATTGGTCCCCGCCAGGTTCCATGCCTGGGCATCCAGCCGATGCTTCTGGAGCAAGAAGATACCTGCCACCCTCCCCACAGCCACCACCGCTGAGTCTCACGGCTGGGCCGGGCACGGAATCTCCTCCCGTGCTGGCTCAGGTGCCTCCGGTTGTCCCTGCAGGCAAGGGTCCCCCCCCCAACTTGCCCCTTGGCCTGGCATCCAATGCCCGGGATGGACGAAGGGCAACCCCCGGGATTCTCTCTTCTGCCTGTTCCCAGGTGCCTCCAAGGATGATGCCACGGCCATGCTTAGAGTGAATCCTGGCAGTGAAGAGGCATTTAAAAAGAACCCCACAACTGAGCAGGGGGACTCCCTGCCTCCAGAGGTGGCCGGTGCAGCACACACACACACACACACACCGTGTTCAGGTCAATCAGCTGCCTCAGACCAGGGCTAACAGCCCAGGGCCAGGAGGAGCCCTTTGCCCCTTGGGGAGCACTGGGAAGGGGGGGGCAGGGGCAGAAAGGCTGGGCTACCTTTTCGGCCCTTTTCTGCCTTCTGCGCTTAGGCTTCATCATCCTTCCCCTTGCAGATACTGCGTGTCCGTGTCTGGACCAGGAGCCTTCATCGCCTGCACCCTCTCCCCTGCTCTGAGCCCCCCGCACCCCCACAACCCGGTGTATAAATGCCCTCCAGCCACTGCCCGCCCCCACTTGCTCCCTATTAGCTTACCTGCTGGGCAAGGAGGCGGAAGGGTGGGGGGTGCAGCAAGCTGTAACATGGGACCGCCGGATAGGACCATGGGAAGGGGGCGAAGTGCTGGACCGGCTGCCCCCTCAGCAACCCCCCAAATCTCTCCAAGGGCTCGTGCCCTCTGCTAGGAGACTCGTGGGCCGGTGCTGGGGATGCCATGCTCCCGAGAGAAAGAGTCGTGGGCTCAAGGGTAGCAGGCGGACTCCCCGGGGCACGGAGCTTTATAGAGGAGCCGAGGGGGTGATTGACAGCTGATTAGGGGCAGCAGCAGCAGCAGCAGCAGCAGCAGCAGCAGCCGGCCCGGCTCAGTGGGCTTTAAAGGGGCCGTGCCAACCTTGCACAAGACGGGCAGCCGCCTCCCCCCCCATGTGAGCTTCATCTGCCCCCTCCCACCCCCCCATCCCAGTGGCCTTGGGATGTCTGCATCTTGGGGGTGTGTGTGCAGCAGCCGTGGAGCTATTGGGGGGGGGGTAGGGTAGGTGGGGGGAACCTCCCCCCACCTAGCATCAGAGGCTGTCCAAGGAGCCTTGGAGGTCCTGCGGTCCAGCAGCCAAATGTTTTGGGTGGGTGGGTGGGCAAGTGGGGGGGGGCCTGCTTTTCCAGAGGGCAGGCTGCTTCTCTGCTGGAGGCAGTGCTGGGCTCCAAGCTCACGACCGAGAGGGAGCTGCACACGCAAGGGCTAACAACACGAACCCCTTTTAAATCTCCAGAGCCTTTTGGAAGGTCAGCCAGGGGGTTGAGAACAGGCCCCCCTGCCTCTGACCCTGGGCCCCCAGCCCCAAGTGCCAGCGGGGACGGGGACTGCTCCAAGCCCCAAAGGGTCTCGAGGCCAAAAGAGCACTTCGGCGCAGGCTCTGCAGTGCAGACAGAGCGCTGGCGGAGAAAGCCCCACCCCCACCCCACGGCGGGATGGCTGGGATGGTGCTATGGACGTGGGGAGCCACACGGCTGCTGCCACCAGGGCCTCCAAATGCACTGGGGGGTGGGCACTTCCCTGGGCAGCCCCCTTTTGACCCATCCAGGCCAGCCCTGGGGAGAGTGGCGGGCAGCAGAGGGGCTTCTCCTGGGTCTCTAGCCGGGTTCTCTCTGGTCCCACCTGGCAATGGACCCCCCCCCCTTACACACACATACACCAGGACCTTTGGCAGGCACCGTGGGGTGGGAGCCCTTCGGCTGGACGGTGGCCTGTCCCTGGGCAGGGAAAGTGCAGTGGGGAGGGCTGCAAACACAGCCTTCTGGAATCCGAAGGACACCCTGCACGACACTGGAGGGCCGGAGGGCCTGGGGTGGGGCGGGAGGCGAAGGGGTGGCGGCGGAGGTGGCTTCCTGCCACAAAAGGGTCACGGCGGCGGCGGCGGCTGCTGCCAACTGGAACAGCCTTCGAGCCGGCCAGGGAGGGGCCTGTGGCCTCTGCCTGAGGCACCGCATGGAACCTCGGGGGGGGGGGGGAGAGAACAGGAAGAGAAGGAGGTGGCCCAAATTCTCCTCCTGGGGGAACAAGGGGCAAGTGTGGGACTTGAGGCAGGAAACCTTTAAACCAGGCTTGGCTTCCCGGGACCTCCGGGCACAGCGAGGAAGGAGCAAGAGGCCGCCTTTCCCCAGGCAGCGCAGGACACCAGTGGGGGGAGAAGCCCCCCCCCAGAAAAATGCCCCCAGAAGAGAAGGGGAGACCGCTGGCAAACACAAGGCACTTTTATTGCCCCACCACTAGTGGAGAACGAGAGAGAGAGAGAGAGAGAGAGAGAGAGAGAGAGAGAGAGAGAGAGAGAGAGAGAGAGACGGGGGGGGGGTAATGGAGAAGCCCCCAAGTCAGGCAGGCTGTGGGACCGAAAGTAGACCCATTGGGGCTGAGTGCCCCCTCTTTCCCCCCCAGCAGAGAAAAGACCAACTCCCCGAGGGAGTTGGGGGCGTTGCGTTGGCTGACTGGCTAGCTAGCGGGAGAACTTGCGCACGGGCCGGTAGGAGGGGGGCAGGCTCAGGGGGGCGGGGGGCTTCCCCTGCTCTGGCGGTGGGGGCGGCTGCCCCTCAGTGGCCGGCTTCTCCTCCTCTGCTGCCGCTGCCGCCAGGTCGCTGGCTGAGCCCCAGCGCCTCCGCCCTTGGCTGCCGCCGCTCTTGGGCAGGAGGAGGCCGGCCAGCTTCCGGTTCCGAGTCCGCTCCCCACGGATGGGGCCTAGCTCTGTCAGAGAGAAGAAGGGACAGCCCAGGGATCAGAACCAGAGCAAGACACACACACACACACACACACACACACACACACCAGGGCCACACCTTGGCCTAGGGACCCTTGCAGCTGACCCTGAACACGGGGCCACCCTGGGAGCCTCAGGGGTGTGTTGGGATGGGGGGTGGGGGTGGGGGTGGGGGTGGTCTCCCCCTTCCCCGGGGCCTCCCCCATCCCCTCCCACCTTCTGCAGAGAACCTGACCCCCTCCCCCCTCCCCTGTGGACAGCTGGCGTGGTGGGCTCTTACGGGGTGTGGCCGGAGGGGCACCGCCAGAGGGCTGGGGGTGGAGGTAGTGCCTGGCTAGATGCCCGCTGTAATCCCGAATGTTCTGCCTGGCTCCTGAGGGAGAGAGAAAGTCAGGCAAACTAGGAAAGGGGGGGGGGAGCAGTGAGCAAGGAAGGGGGGGGAAGAGAGAGCGAGCACATGCTTTGCTCACCGTGGGTCCCGATGAGCAGCTCCATCAGATGCTGGTGGCCGTGGAGAGCAGCAATATGGAGGGGGGTGTAACCCTACGCATAGGGTGGTGGGAGGGGGGGAGAACACACACTGAGGAGTTTGATCCCCCCTGGTCCTCTCACCCCTCCCCCTCCTGAACAGGAGGTCCTTGAGCCCTGCCCCTTCCCCCCCCCATCGCAAAGGGCCCCTTGTCTTGGGGTCTCGTCCCTTGTGGCGTCCCGGAGTGTCCAGCAGTCTTGGATACTTACACCCTGGTTGGGGGTGGGGGGGGGAGGGGAAAAAAAGGAAACTCATCAGCAACAGGAAGGAGGAGGCTTCCAGCCCTGCCTCGGCCTCTCCCCATCCCCCATCCCCCATCCCCTATCCCCCACCCCACCCTCCATTTCAGGGGCAAAGGAGCCCCCCCCCCCCCGAGCGAGTGGCCAGCCACACAAGGAGAGAGAGCTGGCTGGTGCCCTCCAGGATGGACCGGCCACCAGGGGGCAGCAGGCAGGGTCCACTACTTACTACTTACATGCTTCCCGAGGGGCAGAAGAGTTGGCATGGGAGGGGCAGGGCAGGCAGGGGTGGGTGGGGAGGAGGAGAAGAAAGAAAAAAAAACCAGTTAGAAGCAGCACCCCCAAACCAGGTGGGGAGCACCTCACCCCACCCCACCCCACCCCACCCCACCGACAGCCCCTACGCCGCCACTCACCGCGCGGGCGTTCACGTTGGCCCCCGCCTCCAGCAGGAGCCCCAACATCTCTTCCTGGCCATGTTTGGCTGCCCAGTGCAAGGCCGTCTGTGGGGAGAGCCCGGTGGCCAGAGTTACAGCCCCCCTTTCTCTTAACCCCCTCCCCAGATGACAGGCCTGAGCTGGGCTCGGGGCCTCTCCAGCCCACTTAGCATCCCCTCCAGCCCCTCAGCCCCACTCCCATAGGGCCAGAGAGGACCGCCACGGGGGCCAGCATCACAGCTGCCACCTGGGCCCCACCGGAGAGGGGCAGCCTGCACAAGGGGGGGGGTTATGGGGAAGGGCAGGAAGGAGCTTACAGTACTTACAAACTGTTCCATGCCAGGCAGGAACCGCAGCCGGTCAGCAAGGCAAGGAGAAAAGTGGGCATCGTACATTAAGAAAGCAGCCAAAGGGCCGCCTGAACCCTCCGGGAGCTCAGGCTGGCTCTTACTCTCAGGAAGGCCCCCTCCTCTGGCAGAGAAAAGGGCCAAGGGGGTCCCCCGGCAGCCCTAAGGGAGAGGCTGCTGCTCTGATGGGGGAGAGCGGCCGTGGGGAGCCAGGCCTGGCCCCCAAACCCTAGCAGGGGAGGGTGTGTGTGTGTGTGGTTTCTATTGGGTACCTGGTAGAGTCAGGAGGGGGTGGATAAGACACTGAGACCCCACCACACCCCACGGTCAACTTACCCCCTAAGCCAGTAGACGAGTTGAATTCCCCAAGCAGCAGGAAATAATGACAGCAGAAGAAAAA
>CM074737.1:131824664-131977164 GCA_037367245.1 Phrynocephalus guinanensis
CGTCCGCCCGCCTGCCCCCCCCCCGGTAGTGGGTCCCCGAAGTGGGGGTCGAGCGGGGCGGGGGGAGGAGGAGCGAGATTTTTCCTCCTTCAGCCGCGCCCGACCCGCCCCCCCCCAATGCTCCGGGTCCGCAGGGGCCCCCCCCTCCCCCCCCCCCTTTGCAACCCCCAGGCAGGCATTCAGGCGGCAGCTGGGGCGGGAGGCGCTGGTGGGCCAGACGCCTGCCGCCTCCTCCTCCTCCTCTTCCTCCACATCTGGCGGCGCGACCTTGTCCCCGGGGGACACCAGGCGGGCAGCGATCCGGCTTTACTGGATAACGGCCTGTAATCTTCGCAAGCCCCCTCCCCGCCACAGCTCGGGCCTTGCTCTAATGCTGGCAGCCCCCAGCACCGCTGGTCACGCTCAGGGCAGGCACACAGCTGGAGCCGCTGGGCCACCAGGACGGGATGCCGCTGGACTGCCTTCCATTCAGGCCAAGTGCCCAAGGGGGGCCTGCCCTCTATCCAGGGAGAGGGGCGGAGGGGGGGGGAGGAGAAAGCTTGGTGGCTACCCAAAAGGCCAACAGGCAACTCCCCTCCTGTCTAGGAGGATGCTAACCCCCCCCCCACTATGAGGCGGAAGGGAAGGCACCCCCACCTTTTCCTCTGGGGACTCATAGATTTCACAGAATAATCGATTTGGAAGAGACCGCAATCCATCCCCTGCCATCCAGTCCAACCCCCTGCCATGCAGGAACCCCCCCCCAATCACAGGTCTCCCGAGAGATGGCCATCCATCCTCTGCTTAAAAACCTCCAAAGAAGGAGACTCCACCACCCTCCTTCGTGGCAGCATCTTCCACTTATGCCAAACAGCTCTAACTGTCATGAAGTTCTTCCTCATATTCAAATGGAATGGAAGGTTATGAAGATAACCTTCCTGTGGGGAGGGGCCCCGCGGCAGCTGCCTGGCCCCTCCCTGACTTGCAGGACAGCTCATGCTTTCCACCCCATTAGAGATAATCAGCCAAATGCCAAGAGCTCCGGTTAAATTCCCAGATTAGCTGTTATAAGCCCATGTAAACATTGCTGCCAAGCCATCAGCTCAGGGAGGCAGCGGTTGTACGGGAGGGAGTTACACCGGATTTTGCCTGTTCACCAGTTGATTAATCCCAGGGGGGGGTTGGGGGGGGCGAGGGATGCTCCCTCCCCTGCCACAGTCAAGGTCACCTGAGCAGGTGGCAGAACCGAGGGCACACAGAAAGGACACGGCAGGCGGCCCAGGAAGGGGTGGGTGTGTTCAGAGTGCTCTTTTATTGGGAGGTCCACTCAAGGCCCACAAAGGGCTCCCCCCTCTCCTCCTCCCCCCCCCGGCCCAGCCGCGGAGGCTTTCCATGTGGAGTACGTGTCCAAGCGTCTGCCTCTTCTCGTGGGCACCTTGGCCCTGGCAGGCGGAGCAGGGCCAGCCCCATCCCTTCAGTCCACACCATGCCACGCGACAGCTCCTTGCCAGGAGACAGGTCCCGCCCTGGGGCCACCCCTCCTGTTCTCTGGCACCGCCAGGCGATGGATGGGGCCCTGGGAAGGAAGAGCCCGGCTACTCGGCCAGGGTGATGATGTCATAGTGGAGGCCCGGTTGCAGCTGATGGATCTGGTCCACGGTCGAGTTGGTGCAGAAGGGGCCCTGCGCTTGGGCCATGGCCGCATCAGCCACTGCTGTCAGAGGAGGAAGGGAGAAAGGGGTGAGAAGCTGGGCCCACCTGGGCTGGGGCCCCCGGCTGAGGGGAGTCCACAAGGAGGTCGTGCCAGGCCACACCACGGGGGCGGGGGGGGGGGCTCCCCTTTTCGGGATGCAGGGGCTGACGGACCCAGAGTCAAGGAGGGTTTTGGGGGTGGGGGTGAGCAGAGTCCCTCCTTTCCCCATGCCCGACAGCCCTGTTCGCTCTCCTCCCTGGCGTGTTTGGCACTGGGTCTGTACTTTGGAGGGGGTGAGGTGGGGTTTTAACTACAGGTGAGCAAAGGGCCACATTCACCTGCTGCAGGTGAGGCCGTGGTTGGGCAGAGGGAGATGCTGCCCCACACAGGCTCGGCCACGGCAGAGGCAGTGGGGACCCTCTGCTGGATTGGGCAAGGCCTAGCCTGATCTCTCAGGTGTTCACAGGGAGCTGTGTGTGTGTGTGTGTGTGTGTGTGTGTGTGTGTGTGTGTGTGTGTGTGTGTGTGTGTGTGTGTGTGTGTGTGTGTGTGTGTGTGTGTGTGTGTGTGTGTGTGTGTGTGTGTGTGTGTGTGTGTGTGTGTGTGTGTGTGTGTGAGAGAGAGAGAGAGAGAGAGAGAGAGAGAGAGAGAGAGAGAGAGAGAGAGAGAGAGAGAGAGAGAGAGATCGGCTCCAAGGCTTAGGCCCAGTCCCCTCCTTTTCTTTGCCAAAGAAGCTGACCCAGAAAGGCCCGGGAGTGGCAGTTCAGCCTTCAAACCGATTTCTGCTCCTCCCCACCCTTCCACCCCACTGCCTCTGACCCAACACCAATGGGGAGCGGAAGGTGAGCCCTCCGGAAGGCCACAGTCCGCCCTGCGGGAGGTCACCTGGGTGCCTTGGCCCACACGGCCTCTTCCTGCCCGCTGTGCCCTTTGACTGGGGAAAAACGGGAGTGAGGCAGGCCAAGAAAGGATGCTGGGGCCACGGGGGGGGGGGGGGGGGGAGAGAAGGATCTGGGAGTGGCAGTGCCCGTCCTTCTTGGGAGGAGGGAAAAGCCTGCCTGAGAGTGAGGGGAGGAGGGAGGGACCCTCCCAGAGCCCACCCTGGGAGGCTGATGCTTTCCAGGCAAGGAAGGAAGGAAGGAAGGAAGGAAGGAAGGAAGGAAGGAAGGAAGGAAGGAAGGAAGGAAGGAAGGAAGGAGTCCCTCTCCAGGTCCGGTTCCCCCACCTGTCACTGCCGAGTGGGCGGCTGCCTCCAGCTGTGCCTGCGTGACCAGCTGCTGCCCTGGGGACACTGGGACGTACTGGATCTGGAGGAACACAAAACAGGGCCATTCCACCAGGCACTCCCCTCTGGCTCTCCTGCCTGCTCAGCCCCAGCAAGGCAGGCACCAGCGGGCTCCCCCACCCCCCGGGGCTCCCCAATCCCAGCCGTCCTGCCTCAAGGGAACCCCTGCCGCTGGGTGGAGAAGGTGGCCCTTCCCACCCCAAGGCCCTTTGGCCCCCAGCCTGGCCCTTACCTGGGGCTCCTGCACCAGCTGCCCACCCTCTTCATATTGGATGTGGGTGATCTGCCCATCCTGCACCTGGGGGAGAAAGAAGGCCCATGAGAGGCTGGGGGTGGGGGTGAGGTGGGGTGGGGGTGGGGAGGGGAGCCCCAGCCCCTGCCGGCACAATGGCCTCCACTCCCTCAGCACCTCACCTGAAGGTGGTGGCCCTCGGGCAGAACCACGTACTCGTGCGGCAACAGAGGCTGGACGCCGTCCTGGGTGATGATGTAGTGGACCTAGGCCCGGGGGGGGGGGGAACGGACGACGTGTAAGCCCCAGACAAGCTGTGCTTCTTGTGCCCCCTCCCTCCTTGGTCCTCTGCCCACTTGCACCCGGATCCCAGCATAGCCCCCCCCCCACACACCTGGTTCTCTGCCGTCACCAGATGCTGCACCATCTGTCCATCAGCTGTCGTCATGATCTCCTGAACGTAGGTGGCCTCCTCCTGCCGAAGGAGGGAAAGACTTGGACTTCTGGGCCCCCAACACCACTGCCGTCTGCTTGCCCCACTCCTTCCCCCTCCCCAGGTCCCAAAACGGGACGGTCAAGACTGGGGGCTTCCCTTGCACTGCCTCCCATGAGGCCCAAGAGAAGCCAATTGCCGCTGAGAGAGCACCAAGGGCTGGGGGGTCCACGGAGCCTTCCCTCTCCCTGCTACGTTGGACCGAGCAGGGTCGCCTCCTCTCCCTTCCCAGCCCCAGGCCCAGAGGAAGAAGGCGCCAAGGAGAGGAGCCCCCAGGCTGGATCCGACCCGCCCGGGGGTGGGGGCACCCAGTCCAGTGTCCTGCCCTAACCGTCTTCCCTGGAAGCAGATGGTGGCAGGTGCGCAGCACAGCCTCTGATGTTGCAGGCAGCCGAGAGGCATTGGGGGGGAGGGCAGCGCCACCAGCCCCCATGGCTCTCAGTAGTTATGCAATTCAATGGAATTGGTTTGTTCTTCATCCACTCTGGACCTCCGACCCTCCCGTTTCACTGGGTGGCCTTGGTGGGGGTGAAGGGCAGAAGAAATCCACCTCCTTGGGCAGCCGAGGGGCCGTGCTGCAGACCCGGGCTGGACTCTTCCTTCCGTCCAGGGCACCAGGGCCCGTGTGGCCGGCAGGACTGAGCAGCAGGGGCTGTCCTGCCTGGAGGGGGGGAGGTGGCAGAGCCTGTGGGCCTGCAGGACAGGCCTTGGGCCTGGAGGGCTTCCTCCTGTGGGGCCCGGGGCACCTGGATGCGGCGGCTGCCACTGTTGCTCACCTGGCCCGGGACGTCGCTCTGCTCCCGGGTCATGATGAGGTGCTCCTGGTCCATGGCCGGCTGGAGCTGCTCCGGGGCCAGAATGGCCTGCCCGGCCTGCAGGGCAGCTGCAGTGGGCAGAAGGGGCACAGAGAGAGCGAGTGAGCGAGTGTCTGTGTGTGTGTCTGTGTGTGTGCAAGGGGCTGGAGGCGGTGCATGGCACGTATGCCTTGAGCTCTGCCCCACCACCCAGGGATTGATTCAGAAGGGAAGACCGGGAGGCCAACTCCCATACTCGACTGGGGGGGAGGGGGGAGGGAGCCCACCCCCACCCTGCCCCAGGGCTCACTTTGCAGGGTAGCCAACGCCTCCTCGTCGCTGTTCAGGATGATGGTCTGGGAGGTGGTGGGGGCCGTCTCAGGCTGCCCCTTCCCTTCCGTGTTGTGCAGGCGCTGCAGGTGGAACTTGAGGTGCCCGTTGCGGTTGAACCTGAAGAGAGAAGAGACACCCACACCCACACACACACACACTTTTTATTTATTTATTTTTATGCTTATTAACCGCCTGATTTTCCCGCGGGAACTCAGGGCAGTGTACAACACGTTGAAAAAACAAAAAAACAACTGCCCAAATCTACAAACCCCCAACATCCCCAATCAAAGTACAAATAATAAAGAAAATAATAATAATAAAGATAAAAGTGATAATAATACGACACACACACACACACACACACACATGTCCAGAAGGCTGCAGGCCAGGCCCCTCGGGCGGAACGAGAGGGGCCAGAGTCAGGGCAGGGGGAACACCTCCACTTTGGCTCCCCCCCCCGGAACCCGTCACGGTGGTCGGGGCACTTCACCCCCCCTTCCCACCCCCCAGGAGAGAGGGGGACCCCCTCCGTCTCAGTCCAGCCCCATCTGGCCGGCCTTGCCCACCTCTGCCCGCAGACGTGGCAGGCGAAGGGCTTCTCGTTGGTG
The DNA here is from genome assembly GCA_037367245.1 of Phrynocephalus guinanensis. Taxonomy (NCBI): domain Eukaryota; kingdom Metazoa; phylum Chordata; class Lepidosauria; order Squamata; family Agamidae; genus Phrynocephalus; species Phrynocephalus guinanensis. The sequence goes on from CM074737.1 coordinate 131,830,081, forward strand.
TGGGTGAGCACGTGGCGGCGCAAATCCTTCTTGTTCTTGGAGGCGAAGCTGCAGTGCTGGCACTTGTGGGGACGGAGGCCTGCGTGCTCCTCCCTGTGGCTCTGGAGCGGAAGGGGGGGCGAGGGAGGGAGGGGGCGGCTCAGGCATCCACCTTCCTTGCCCCAAAAACTCATCCGGGTTGTTTGGGGGGGGAGCCCCTCCACCTGCCCCTCCCTGCTCAATCCCAGGCAGGAGGCCTCCCAAAAGGACGCAAGCCCCCCCCCCTGGCCAGAAGGGAGGGCCGCTCCGGAAGGCCCCAGTCAACCCCCCACCCCCCCACTGAAAAAAGCAGCTTCTCTCCTTGGCCAGGAGCACCTCCCACCCCGCCCCCACCCTCCTGGCGTGCTCCTCCTGGCCAGGCCAGCCCCTTGCCCTGGAGAGCTTGGTGGCAAGAGCCCTCACCCGGACATCTGGCCAGGTGGCCGCCGTGAAGGGGCAGTCAGGGCACTTGAAGGTGCTGGGCCCCACGTGGGCCCGCTTGTGGGTCTCCATCTCAGCCCGGCCAGCAAAAGTTTCCAAGCAGACCTTGCAGGAGAACGTCTTGGGAGCCGGTGCCTTGCCCGGAGGCCGCTTGGGAGTGTCGGCCCCACACAAGGCTTGCCTGGCTGTGGCCGGCCGCTCGGGGGTCCTGGCCTTGCCGAGAGCTGGCTGCAGGTCCTGGGGGGGCAGCTCCACGGCCCGGTGGGTCTCCCAAGTCAAGCACTGCACCACGGGCCACCGGGCACTCTCCTGAGGCTGCTCCCCACTCCGCTCCTGGGGGGGGGGGAGAGAGAGCGAGCTGGGGTTAGGCGGCTGGTCCAGGCAGTGTCGTCCCCCCCCCTGCGGCCTCCTCCCCCTCCCCCCCGTGGCCTGCCCCCCCTCACCTTGGCAGAAGGTGGTGGCAGCTGAGCCTCTGGGGCACTGCCAGGACTCACGGTGGCGTCGCTCAGAGAATCCCTGGCCACAGCCTGCACCGCCCCCGATGGGCTCCCTTCCTCTCTGCCAGGAGGAAAGGCCAGCGAGTGAGGCTGGGCAGCACACGCCCCCTCTGACTTCCTGCCCCTGCCACCCCCACCCACCCCCACCCCCACCCCCAGTGCCAAAGGGACCCCCCTGAAGCGCCCGGCTTTTTCCCAAGGCATCCCGCCACCTCTTGGAGAAGGCTGCCCAGGGAGCGGCCTTGGCTCTCTGTTTCCCAACACCAACTGCGGCAGCATCCACAGCCCCTGCTCTCTCTCTCTCCCTCACCCCCCCCCGCAACAATGCCATGTCCAGAGGTTGAGGACCTGCCATGGAAAAGAGGGCCTTCCCTCCCTCCCTCCCTCCTTGCCTGCCTGCCTGCTGGGCAGACCCTCACCCACAGAGCGTGTGGCCGGCTGCTTCTCCACAGGGAGCCACGATGCTGAATTCAGCTGTGCTGCGGAGGTTGACCTGCTGAAGGGAGGAGGAGGAGGAGGACGAGGGAGAGGAGGCGGAGGAGGGAGGGCCCCCTGGCAGCGCCGGATCCTGGAAGGCTTCCTGCCCCAGGGCCTCCTCGCTGTGCTCCACCACGTGCAGCGTCAGCACCTTGCCCGGGGGGCCCTCCGAGGCGTCGGGCAGGCCGTCTGCCTTCACCACGGCCACCTGCAGGGACAAGACACACCCTGTCCTTGGGGAGACCGGGCAGGCCTGGCGAGAGGGGCGTGGGCAGTGGAGGTGGTGTGTGTGTGTGTGCCTATATTGGGGTGGGGCAACTGGCTGGCGAGCCTCACCTCCAGGGCGCTCCCCCCAGGCGGCTCTCGCTGGCAGCTCATGTTCAGCAAGAGGTCCAGCGCTGTCCGAGTGGCCAGTTCAGCCGAGCCCTCCACGTCTGGCCAGGAGAGAGAGAGAGGGAGAGAGAGGGGGGGGAGAGAGAGAGGGCACCCATCATGCACAGTGCCCCCTGCGCCCCCCTCCCAATTCCCCCTCCTGTTGACAGACAGGGAAGGGCACAACTGCTTGGGGGGGGGCTGGGCCACACAGGGGGAGACGCCCTCCCTCTAACGCAAACACACACACACACACACACAGCTGGACCATAAGAACACCCACACCTCTGACGCCCCAACCCGGAAGCAGAAAGCCAGAGACCGGAGGAAGCAGGGAAAGGGTTCTAAAGGGAGGGGGCGACTCTGGTGAGGGAGACAAAGGGTGTGTGTGCCTTCCCCACTGGATCCAGCGGGCAAAAGGGAGCGTCACGGAGTGCAGTCCCACACGTGGGAGAGCTTCGCCTGCTGACCAGCCGCCGTAAGACGCAGCAGGGGCCACGGCCAGAGCAGGATGGCTGCCCCCTCCCTCCCACCCTCCCTCCAGCTCAAGGCTTCCCGTCCTCCCATTTCCCCCCTGCCCCCCCCCGGCAAAACCCCCACCCACCTGGCTGATAGATGATGGTGGCTCCCTCCAGGGGCTCCTGAGGAAGGGCAGGGGTCTCCGGAGGAGGTGGGCTCTTCCCAGGCCGGGCGGCAACCTGCTGGGAACAGCCGGGTGAAAACAGGGGGATAGCGGGGGAGGGGGGGCGCAGAGGGGAGTGGGGGGAGGCGGCAGGCAGGGGGGGCACACTCACCAAGGGGTGGGCTGCGTCCGTGGCAGCCTGGCTCCGGCCGTGCTGGTGCTTCAGCTCCTCAATCTGCTGCAGGGTGAAGAAAGGCCGGCGGCGGCAGGGGGGCTCCTCGGGGTGGCGCTGCCCCCACTCGTCAAAGCGGTCCGCGTGGCGGCACTGGACGTGGAGGCGCAGGTTCTTCTTGTGCTTGGTGGTGAAGTGGCAGAACTCGCAGGCAAACGGCTTCCCCCCTGCAGAGGTGCGCCCCGGGCATCACAGCTGCCCAACGGCCCGGATTCCCCCCTCCCTCTCCCCCACCCACCCCCTTCGGCACGGCCCATGAACAAGTGTCCTGCAGGCACCTGCCTCCTCCTGGCACTTCCACACACACACACGTGCCCTGCCAGCGGCCAATGGGGCTGAGGGCCCAGGGGGGAGGAGGAGGAGGAGGAGGCGTGGGCGCCACCAGGCAGAGCCACACCCGTGGAGCTGGTGCCCACCTCTCGTCCTGACTAGCGGGTGCTGACAGGCAAGGCTGCGTGGGCAGCACGGGCAACCTTTCCAGGCCGACCCTGGGCAGTCGGCAGGGAGAGCCAGCCATCAAGGAAAGCCGGCCGCCTGCACCACAGAGGCGTCCCCGCCATTTTTACACCTCCTCGAGGCTGTCTTAGCGTTCTCCACACAGACCAGGCGGACCCTGCCTCTTGTCTCTGATACCCACTCAGACCAGGAGGCGTGGGCCCTGGCCATGGATCCCACAATCTTCGCATGGGCTGGGGGTCGGTGTTGCTATGGCAGCCACGGCCACCCCTGGGGACCCGGCTGGAGGCAAGGGTTTGCCACACAGTCAGCAGGAGCGGCCAGAGAGCATATGAGAGCTGCCAGGACTCAGCGCCAGGGTTATCCCTCAGCTGATCTCCAAACGCCCTCCTGCTCCAAGGACATCGGGGGGTCGGGGTACACCACAAAGAGTGGTGGTGGTGGTGGCAGTGGCGCAGCTGCTGTTCTGCCTGGACTGGGATCAGCAAAGTTCCTTTCCCCCCCTTTTTTTTTTAGGCAATGGAGGGGCTGTGGAGCGAAAGGCATGGGGTGCACCGCCTGCACTCCTCTGGGAGCGTCCACCACCACCACCACCACCACCACGGCCCCTGCCAGTCCCTGAACTCAGCCTGCCCCCCCTGCTACTTTCCCACTGGTTTGAAACAGGCCACCTCTTCAGCTCTTGCTCCCCTCCACCCCCCGCTGGGAGAAGGGAGCCCACAGTCCATTGCTGGCCTCATACGGAGCCACACCCAGGATCTACTACGGAAAGCCCAGCAGGAGGAGGAGGCTCCCCCCCGCCCACCGCCACCCTCATTGCTGGGAAGCCCCCTGCCACACACACACACACCTTCTGCAACCCCCCCCCACCTGTGTGCTTGACGGCCACGTGGGAGAGGAGGAAGTCCTCCCGGGCGGTGGCGTAGGGGCAGAGGCTGCAGCGGAAGGGCTTGTCGTTGACGTGCAGGAGCTGGTGGTTGAGAAGCAGCTTCTTGTCCTCACAGACGTGGTCGCAGAACTCGCACTTGAACCTGCCCGGAAGGAGAGCCACATTTCAGCGGCTTTGTGGGGCTGCTCGCGGAACCTAACCCCCACCCCACCCCCACCCCCCAACGAGGCTTTCCCGTGCTCAGGTACCGGCGGTTGGCGACAGCCTGGATGTGGGTCAGCAGGTGCATCTTGAAGGTGTAGCGCTTCTTGAAGGACTTCCCGCACTGCAAGAGAGGGGGACGCCCACAGACGCTCACACGCCCGCTCGCCTCTGCCCAAGAGGCGCACCCCCCCACCCCCCCCCCCCCCCCAGGCCTTGCCCAGGCTCCCCCACCCACCTTGTCACACATGTGGGGCTTCTCGCTGCTGTGGGTCTTCATGTGCTGGGTGAGCCGCTTCTGCATTGGGTAGACGCGGTCGCAGACGGGGCAAGGGAAGGAACTCTGCTTTGGGGGCTAGAGATGGCCGGGAGGGGGGGGCAGGGGAGGAGGAGAGAGAGAGAGAGAGAGAGAGAGAGACTGTGACTGAGGGAGGGGTGCCAGCTACCCTCTTGTGCCGTCAGGGCAGCACCACCACGAGAGGAGAAAAGCAGGCCATCGGGCCCTGCTGGGAGAGGGAGGGTTAAGGTCAATCTCCCCCCACACACACACACACGCACCGCACCCCACCCCAGGAGAGTGTGGGGGCAAGGCTCCCGTTCCCTGACACTCCTTCACCCCCGGGGCCACTGGGAGAGTAAACACGAGGGCTCGAAGAAAGGTGGTTTGGGCCACCAGAAACGTCACGCGCAGGTTCAAGTGGAAGGGAGGAAAGAGGCCCACTCACCGGCTCAGCTCGCTTCTTCCTGGAGGGAGAGTTTGTGGGGGGGGGGAGAGACAACAGAGGGACTGGTGAGGCCACTGAAGCACCAGTGAGGTCCAAGCGTTGGGAGGGGAGCCCCCCCCCCCAGAGTACACACGGGGGTCTCCCAGGCACTCGGGAATGCCTCTCCCCCCCCTCCTCCACCAGTCCCTGACCGGATGAGGCTGCGGGCGGATGGAGGCCAGCCCTGCCCACCTGTCACAATTGTGCACCACCGAGTGCCGGATGACGTCCTTCTTGTACACACTGGTGTAGTCACACTCCTCGCACTTGTACGGCTTGCTCCCCACGTGGTTGAACATGTGTTCCTGCAACGGAGACCGAGCGGGGGGGTTGAGCCTCCGAGCCCCCGGCCAGCCGGCCGCCAGACAGAGGCCAAAGGGGAGAGGGCAGGAGGGCAGGGCGCTTGCTCACTTGCCTTCAGGGAGGACCAGCGCCGGGAGCGGTAGTTGCACTGCAGGCACCGGAAGAGCTGGGGGTCCCCCGCCTCGTGAGAGCTGACGTGGAAGCGCAGGTCGTCGTGGGTGAGGAAGCGGGAGCCGCAGATCCGGCAGAGGTAGGGGCGCATCAAGGGCTTGGCCGACTTGTAGCAGTACCTGCAAGAGACCCCAAGGGCGCTCAGGCACCCAGAGCCCCGCTTCCGTTGCCCTGCAGTCGCAGCCCAAGGAGCCTGAAGCTAGACCGGGGCGGGGGGTGGGGGATATTTGCCCCACCTCCAGACACACACACACACACACACACACACACACACACACACACACACACACACACACAGCCACTTACCTCCGCCCCATGTACTTGCGGTATTTCTTCCCTAGGAAACGGTGGGAGGGCCGCCCTCGGCGCCGGGGAAGGACTTCCGGTTCCTCCTGGGAAGACGGGTCCCGGTTCTCCGAGTCCGACTGGCTGACGGTGGGCTCCGCCAGGCTGTGGCCTTCCGTGGGCCCCGGGTCTGAGGAGCTGGCAAGCTCAGGGCTGCCCGGCGGCGGCTGCTGCTGCTGCTGCTGCACTCGCAGAGGGACCCCCTGGGAGGAGACCACGGGCTCCTCTTCGCCACCTGTCCAAGGGAAACACTCGGGTTAGGGCAGGAGGGGTGGCACAAGAGGTCCTGGGGGTGGGTGATCAGGGGACAGAGCTACCCCGCCCGTGAGAATATCAGCTCATCCCCATTTCTTTGCCCCCCCCAGCCCCCGGTCCCTGAGGAGGAGGAGCAACCACAACCCCAAGCCCCCGGGCGCTCACCTTCCGGCCGAGGGACAGCCTCCAGGCGGGGAAATTTGCGGGGCCGTCCAGGGCGACGACGCAGCCGTTCCTCGCTGGAGGTGGGACGGGGGCGGCTCAGCTTGGCCAGGCGCCCTCGGGACCCGTCCTCGGCAGGGTTGTAATCACTGTCCCCTGCAGCAAGGGAGGAGGGGGGGGACAAGACAGGCTCGGGATGGTGGTGTCACTCGGAGGGAGGCGTGCGTGCCTGTGGCAGAGTCAGGCAGGCACGGAGGAGGCTGTTGTGGAGGAGGGTCACGGTCAAGTACCTTTGGGGTCATCAATAGCTCCAGCATCCACAATGTCATCCTCCTCTTCCTCTTCCTCCTCCTCTTCCTCCGCCTGCTGCTGCTGCTGCTGCTGCTCTCGGTTCCCTTGATCGGTGGCCCCGGGGGCAAGAACCCTCTTGCGTGGGCGCCCCCTTTTTGGACCAGGGGCAGCGGCTGCAGCAAAAAAGACGACACCAGCACTGCTAATAGAGACGCTGGCCATGCGAACGAATGGGCGGGAAAGGGAACTGGAGCCACGTCCACCCACCACCGGCCACGCAGGACCCTTGACGGAAGCCAGGCTGCCACACTCGACACGGCCAGGCCATAATCTAAGGAGCCACATGCGCTCTCTCGCTCCTCTCCGACAAGTGACCACCCAGACTCCCCAGGGGCACCTTAGGAGCCAGCAAGGGTGTGTGCATGTGCGCGCACGCAAAATCCAAAGCTCAGCCTCCCTCCTGGCAGAAGCTGCTTGTGCCTCAAGGAAAGGCAGCTCTCTCTCCCTCATCACATTCACCGTGTGGCACCGGGAAGCTCTCATGGTGCCGTCTGGAGTCCGGGAGGTCAGGTTCAGCCCCCCCTCCGGCCTTATGCCCCCCCCTCCCCACTTGCCAGGCGCACCTGAGTGGAAGTGCCGCTCCCGCATGTGGTGGATGAGGGTCTGCTTGGAGGCGCTCCTGTAGTGGCACACCTTGCACTTGAACTGCTGCACCACCACCACCTCCATCAGCTCCTCCAGGCGGCCCAGGTCAGGCTCTCCCGAGGGGTCCGGTGGTGGCGGCGGCGGCGGCAGCAGCGGTGGCGGCTCCTCCACTGGTTCCAGGGCCACTGGAGGCTCTGCGCAGGTGGAGGTCGGGCCGTCTGCCGGGGACTCTGCAGCCAAGCTGTGGGCCAAGGCTGAACTTGCCACGCGGGACACGACAGAGGCTCCTGTGGGAGCGGGGGAGGGAATGACAACAATGGAAGGCTCTCAGGGCTAGCAAGGGACTCACCAGCCCTCCCCTGGAGACGGGCCAAGCTGGTCCCCCCCCCTCCACACACACAATTCCTGCATCTGTGAGGGCAGAAGGAGGGGCTCTCACAGCTCAAGCTTCCTTCCTCACCATCATCCGGGCCTTGCAGGATGAGGTACTGGGTTGTTTGTGCTCCTCCTTCCTCCTCACTTGTCACAGCGATGCATCCTAAACCAGGAGAAGAAAACCCACCGTCAGTGGTTCTGTGCCTGCAGGCAGGGAGAGGGGGCCAGAAAACCACCGAAGGCCTTTGTGGAGACCTGTCGGGCAACAAAAGTCTCCGCAAGAGGATGAGGAGCACACCTACCCACCCACCCACCCCGAGCACTCACCCAGCGCCCTAGGCTGCCTGGCTGCAGCTCCTCACAACTCCCCACTGCCCTCGAGGGCCCGGGAGGGGGGGGGAGAGACCCTCCCACCACTCACTCTGGATGACGTCAGGCCCAATTGTGGACTCAATGATCTTATCGATGGCGGAGCCAAGATCTGAAGAGGTGGAGGCTGTCGAGTTGGACACGACCGGTGGCCCCTCGGCAAGGACACTGGAGTGGACCAGGCTCAGCGGGGACTGGGAGACCAGGACTGACTGGCTGACAGTGGAGACGCTGGAGACCCCCGTGGACTGGGCCACAGAGGAGGAGTCTGGCAGGTAGACGCGAGGAAAGGTGTCCGCGCTGGAGCTGCTCTCCGGCACCTCTGCCTGCAAATTGGGGCGGAGAGGAGGGACGGGTCTGGCATGGCTTCCCCGAGGTGGCCGTGGTCAAAATGCCAGCAGGGGAAAGGACTCCACGGCCCCCTCCAGCTGACCAAACCCCTCTGGCCTGGCCTGGCCTGGCCCTGCCCGCACCCACTTCTGCCAGGGGCCAGCCAGGGCCCTCGCCACCTACCAAGGAGACCCCCCCTCTGCTGTCTGAGCTCTGCCCTACGCGCGAGTCGTCCGCTTCCGATAGGGAGCCGGTCAGCAGGGCCGCGTCGCTGCTATCAGCCGAGACGGCCTCCGAGGTCTCCACGCCCAGGCCGCTCTCGGAGGGCTCCTCTGGCTGCCCCAACCGAGGGGCTGCGTCACTGCTGCTCTCCACTTCGCTTTCGGCTTCCATGAGGGAGCTTGCTGGTGGGGAGAGAAAGGAAAAGGTGGCCGGTCTCCCCTGGAGCCAACTGGAACGCAGCACGAGCCGATGCTTCCTGGCAAACGGCAGGAACACCAGGCCTCTCGTGACTCCATTTTTACGGAGCTGGCATGAAAAAGGGAACTGCTCACATGGGAATGGATGTATCGCTCTTAAAAATAAACAAGTTGATTCTGAGTTACCACGCAGTGAACGGTGAGAAGTGCTTGAGCCTTCCCCTTCTTCTGGGGACACTCAAGGCTGGGCAGCTTTGCCCCAGGGCTGATTCTTCTGGGATTCTTTGGGTGGGAAATACAACTCCCAACCCTTTACCTCTGCAGATACATACCTAGACCCACTTGAGTGATCTAGCTGGCTGCTGGCTTTAAAGGTGCCATATAATATTGTTGTGGCTTTGATTTTGAGCATGTGCGCGTGTACCCCTGGTGCTATTTTAGAAGAACAGCCCTCTGGGCAGGATAGATTATTACGACCACCGAACAAGAAGAGGAGGTGTGTGTTGTTGCACCAGAAGAAGAAAAATGGGAAGGGCACCCCCCCTCTGTCTGTCAGATCTGCTTTGGCTGAGTCTCCCTGCCTGGAGCCCCCCCCCCCCGGAGGTGGTGGGACGGGGCAGCGTTGTTGGGCCCCTTCCATGCCCCCCCTTCTGTCCGCCTGGGACCCCCCCCACCCCCCACCCCGGGGTCAGGCCCAAATCCCTGGCTAGGCGCTAGGCTGCGGCCCTGGTTACCCTCCGGTCGTGTGGCTGGGATGGGAAGGGCAGGGCAGGGCAGGGCCCAGCTGATCTCTTGGGGGGGGGGTGTATCCATGCTGGGGGAGGAAAGGGCCGGAGAGGGAGGGAGGCGGAAGAAGGGCTTGGAAACCGGCGGAGATGCCTGCCCTCGCTTGCTGAGCTTTTGCGCCCCAACCCGCTCCCCGGGAATCCTCGCGGGCGACCCCCCCCCGCCCTTCCCCTCCAAAGGGGTGTGTGTGGGGGGGTCGGGGGGGGGTCGGCCAAGAGGAGGTTCTCCCCCCCCCCCGGAGGATTCCCGGCGGGGACGGTGGGTGGGGGAGGGGCGGTGGGGGAGGAGGGGGTGGGGGGGAGCAGCCATGGCCACCCACCCCCCGCACCCGCCCACCCTCTTCTGCACAAGGGCCAGCGAGCCCGGGGGGGGGGGCTGCCCCGGGGCCAGGAGGAGGGGGGGAGGAGGGGGAGGGAGGGGAGGGGGGAGGGAGGAGTTGGACCAGCCTCCTCCCCCCTCCCTCCTCTTCTTCCTCCTCCCCGGCAGGGATTCAATCTCTCTCTCTCTCTGTTTCCCCCCCCCCCTCTGCCCTCGGTCCTCCTTGGCGCGCGCGCGCGCCCCCTGCCGCCGCCGCCGCCCACCCCCCCTCCACCCCCCCTCCACCCCGGCCAAGGGCTGTGCGCGGGCGCGCTCCCCTCCCCTCCCCTCCTCTCCCCCCTCCCTCCTCCCCCCGCGGGGCCTCGGCCGACAAGGCGGGCTGCCCTTGGCGCTGCCTGAGCCCCCGCTCCTCCTCCTCCTCCTCCTGTTCCTCCGAGGCCGCCGCCATCTTGCCCGCAGGACCCCGTCCCGCCCCGCCTGCCCCCCCCCACCCCCCCATCTCCGCCTCACCGTCCGCCGTGGGTCCCCCGGAGGGCCGCCCTTCCCGGCCCGACTCCGGCCGCTCCCTCCCGTCCGGCACCCGCGAGGCCGCCATCGCCCAGGCCCTCCCTCGGCCCCCGCGCGGAAGGATCCCGACCGCGGAACCCGACGCCCTGGCGGAGGACGGGACTACTTCCGGCGGCCGCCCCTAGCCCAGTCCCTTCCATTCGGCCGGCGGGGCGGGGGGGAAACGGGGCGGAGGGGCGGGGGCGGGGCCTCCCAAAGGACCGCCCCCTCTGGCCCTGGCGGCGGGGAACGGCCTCCGGGAGGTCCTGCCGCGGCCGGCCGGGCTCCAGGGACTCCTTTTCCTCGGGAGGCGGAAGGATCAGCGATGGCGCTGTGGCGCTCTGCTGCGGCACCAAGCCAAGGGGGATCGGACGCCTTCCGGGATCACGTGGGCGGGGCGGGGCGGGGCGGGCAAGAGCCGCTCTCTCTCTCTCTCTCTCTCTCTCTCTCTCTCTCTGGTCCCCTTCAAGTGCGGGGCTCCCTGGGAGGGGGAGGAGGGGGCCGGAGGGGGGGGGACACCGGGGGGGGTGGGAGGGCGAAGGTCTCGGGCGGGACATCCTGCGGAGGAGGTCGAAGGGGGGTGGGGGTGGGTGGGGCGGCCTAACCCTAACCCTAACCCTGCCCGGGGTGGGAGGGGGGTGGGAGGGGGGGCGGGTGTCAAAGCTGCTGCCCCCCCTCCCCCCTCCCTCCCTTTCCGTGCTCTATGAGCCCCCGGGGCAAAAACCGAAGGGCGGCTGTGTTGCCCCCCCCCACCCAACCCCCCAAGTAGCCACCTGGGGGGGGCGCGGAAGGGTCGTGTGTGTGTGTGTGTGTGTGTGTGTGTGTGTGTGTGTGTGTGTGTGTGTGTGTTCCCCTCCAGCTCTTGGCCCGGAGGAGGAGGAGGGGGAGGGGGAGCCCCAGGCGTGGTTTGGCCCCAGGCCGCCTCCGCCTCCGCCCCCCCCCGTCCTGCTTCGGTCCCTCCGAGGCGCCCCCCCCCCTCTCTCTCTCTCTTTGGGGGTGAAAACATAGCCCTTCGCCCTTGCCTCTCTCTGGCCGCCCAAGGCCCGCCAGGACGGCGCTTGAAGCCCTAAAGAGGGGTGAGGGGGTGGGGGTAGGAGTGGGAAGAGGGGGGGTTCCTGGCTGCCCCCCTCCCTCCCTCCCTCCCTCCCTGAGGGCAACGAGGCAGAGGTGGGGGGGGGAAGGCAGCAGCTGTGGAGAAACGGGGTGGGGGTGGGGGGAATAGGAGACCCCCCCCAATGCCTTCAGGCCACCCCTGGAGTCCGTGACAGCCAGAACGCCCCGCAATTTGGTCTTCATTCCTTTAAAATAGCCATTGTCCACCTTTTCCCTTAAGGAGATCACAATGTGTAGCCCACATACTGTAATTAAAAAACCTGTAAACCGCCCAGACACTACTTGGAGTGGTTTGGGGTGGTATATAAGCAGACCGCTTTGCTTTGCTTTGTATTTAAAAGGGTGCCCTTAAAACACAACCTTTAAAGCAGAAAGCAAGAAGTTTACAAATGCTCAAAGTTACCAAAGAACCGGCAGAAGCCTCCCTTTGGCAAACGCCACTCAGGGAGCCCGTTAATAAGGGAAAGATGGCCTTAAGAGAAGGGGTCTTGGTCTGCCTGAGGAAGGGCAGTAAAGATGGGGCTGTCCTGGCCTCCAGTGGAGGGGGGGAGTTCCCACAGTCTGGGGGGGGGCACAGAGAAGGCCCTCTCCCCACCAAATGCTTGGACTTGGGGAGGCACTGGGGGAAGATGAGCATTTTGCTGGAGCCGGAGTTTAGCTTAAATGCACTCTGCTCAATCCAAGGGAGATAAACTCAGTTGCTCAGTGACTTCAGAAGGGGAAGCAACAACAACAACTAGTAAAAGCTTCCCAAGGGACTCAGGCTGGCCAGTCCTTGTGTTTGTGTTTCCATTGGACTCCTGCAGATTTAAAATGTTATATGTGATTATAATTTTTATAGCCTTTCCTATATCTCAGAGCAGGTTATGGAGCTTGATAACAAGAGTTTTAAAACATGGGCGTTTCAAACAGTTTAAAATCAGTTTAAACACAAAATTAAGATGTCCAACGCTTTAAAAGAATCAAATAAAACCACAGGAGGCATTCTGGAACTAAGATGAGTCCTTCTTGTTGCTCATCACCACCATTTATTACGTACAAGTGAGTGCTTGTATTAAGCCTTCCTGTTTTTGCGGCAGATACTGGTGTGCTGACCTGGGCTGTGCTTTCAGGAGGAGGGCCAGACTCACTTCGTTGCTCGGGGAGGGAGAGTTGATTGGTGAATGGGTGCCCTCTTACCAGACGCTATCTTGCCACCCAGAGGCTCTCGGTGCATGACTCTCTCTTTGCTGCCAGGTTCTGCTGATGGGCTGTGATTAAGCAGCCAACAACTTGCTTTCAGGCCCTCCTAAATGATTTAGTATTGACCCAGCCTGGCCTGGAGACCAAACTATGCCCTGGGTGGGAGATCATAGAATCCTAGAATTGGAAGAGACCTCCAGGGCCATCTAATCCAACCCCCTGCCATGCAGGAACACCCATCACAGTATTTCTGACAGGTGGCCATCCAGCCTCTGCTTAAAAACCTCCAAAGAAGGAGACTCCACCACCCTCCTTTGGGGCAGCATCTTCCACTTATGCCGAATAGCTCTAACTTTCATGAAGTTCTTCCTCATGTTCAAACGGAACCTCTTTTCCTGTAGTTTGCCCCAAGTCCTAGTCTCTGAAGCTATGGAAAACAAACCAGTCCCCTCTTCAACATTACATCCTTTCAGATGTTTAAACATGTCTATCATACAGTATTCCCCTCTCAACCTTCTTTTTGTAAGTATAAACGTTCCCTGTTCTGGAGCATTCCAAAACAAAGCATGCTGCTTATATAACACCACATGGTGCTTAAAGTATTATTCCCTGGGCAATATGTCTGTGAAGATTCTCAGTCATCCAGGTGAGTTTATCTGGAAGTTGAGTCATGGCTACTGGACCTCTTTTTCTTGAGAGATTGAAAGGTTTCACTGCTTATCCAAGCAGCTTCATCAGTCTGAAAACAGCTAGTTGCGAGTCCTCCATTTTATAGTTCACTTTGACATCATGTCACCTGGGTCTGAAATAGGCTCATAAGATGGACAATGGCCTGAATAGGCTTGTTAGGTGGACAATAGCCTCAATAGGTTCATTTGGTGGACAGTGGCCTAAGTGATGAAACCCATAAAGTATGGGTTGTTAGCTAGGGCCTTGGTGGTGGAGGTGTGAAGTATTTTTGATTTGTTGGGATTGTTGAAATAACTGAATTCTGATAAGTGGCAGATAGACTGTGCCTGAGGCCCCAACCTTTGTTAAGAGGGTGGTTTTCAATACATGAATGGCTTCCCTGAGCCCTCTCTCAAACCACCTCTCTTCTCTGTCTCAGGCACATTCTATCAGGCAGTGATTTCAACAAACCCCAGACAAATCAAAAATACTTCACACCACCACTAAGGCTGTAGCTTTATGGCCGTGGCTTTCCGGCTTATGCCGGGCCGGAGAGGATAGGACAGGGGGGAGCGGTGCCTGCCAGTCCTTCTGGCAACATTGCATTGCATCCCATTGGCCTCTCGATGGCATGTGAGCATCTGTTGGGGTTGCTGCTGGTTCACTGCGCTTTGTGTGGAGGCACCTTGTCACCTCTGACCCCCCCCATGCACGCGCGCGTGCACACACACACACACACACACACACACACACACACACACACACACACACACACACACACACACACACACACACACACACACACTTGGACATTCATATGCTGTTGCAGTGCCTGAGCTGGCCTTCCCTTGCGCTTCCCTTGCAAGACCTCCAAACCTGCTCACCCTTCTTCTCCTCAAAGAAGGTTTCGTAAATAATGATGGTGCAGCAACAGTTCCTCTGAGAGAAAACTAAAGAGGCATCTTTTTAAAAAAGGAGGGGGGGTTGCATCAGAACTTGCATTCAGATGATCCAATGAGAATTGCTCAGAGCTGCCCTGACTTGGCCTTTCCCCCACAAGGAAAAGAGGTCTGAACTGGGTGAGGGCCTAATTCAGAAATACACGGAGGCGGCTCCAGCCCAAGAGAACGAAAGAAAGTGATATGGAAAAGTCTCGCTGCTTCCGATCACCGAGTTTTTTAAAGGAATTTAGATCAGTATATAAGTGGCACACTTTTGGCTTTTAGAGGTAGGGTTGTTTTTAACTTCATGTTAAAAACAAGTTTCTTGTCTAGAAATCCAATAGATAAAAATGCTGCACAGCATCAATTTACTTGCAAGGAAGGCCTGCATTTGTGACAACCTGATTCGTCCGGCACTCTCTAGCTGATTCCAGTTTTGTTTATACAGGCGACACATTGCACACCCACCCTTGAACTGGGGACTCATTTTATTGAACTCTGAAGGATGCAAGCCTGAGTAAACTCCAATTCAGAATTGAACCCGAATTGAACCTTGAACATAGTTTTGACTGTAATGCTCCAGTTTAACCACTGGGCTCTAAGGCTCTTAAAACGCACACCGTTTAAAGCGACCTTAATGTAGTCACAACACAATTTCAAAACAAGCATGTGGGTACTTAGGGCTGGAAATGAATTCCTGCGGTGTCCCTCTTTGCATGCTTTATTCCACCGTGTCCTGTTGCTGACCTGTCGGGCCACATGGTATGGCCACTAGTAGGCGGTTCCCCTCCAAGCCATGGTGCTTGCCGCTGTTCCCAGCTGTGCTGGTGCTGAAGGTCCTTCTTGGTGGTGGTTGGGGGGGGGGACCCAGAGGGTATGCCTGTCCTGCCCTTGGGCTGGGGGTGCAGCCCATCATGCCTCTTGTCCAGGGTCCTGGTCCACCAACTCCCTCTGGTGGGCTTGTACCATCTGCCACCTGTCCTCTGGGTCATTTAGCTAGCAGGGCTAGAAACGGGTGACGGACCCCTCCTCCTCCTCTTCCTCCTCCTCCTCAGCCTGAGCAAATCCCAGTGAACATGCCGGGAAGCAAGATGGTAAACCTTCAAAGCTCCACGTGGGGACCACTGCTTTTTTAATGTAATCCTGAAGCCCCCCTGGTGCCTCCTTTGTCCCTGCAGGGAAGGGATGGTGTCCTGGGCCACGGTTGTTCAGCATCTTTGGAAAGGACTTGGATAAGTGCGTGGAGAAGACACTTATAAAACTCGCAGATGACGTTCAACTGAGAGGGGTGGCTAAGGTGGAATCAGGATTCAAGACAACCAAAGTGGACTAGAAAACTAGCCCAAAACAAACATCATGAATTTCAAAGGTGGTGCTGGTGGTGGGAGTGTGCAGTGCTCCGTCAGGGCAGGAAAGTCCAAATGCGCAAGGGGAATGAGGAGGCGTGGCAGCTGCCTTGGCAGGAATACAGGTGAAAAGGACTTGAGAGACTTTAGTATTCGGCAAGCTCATCAATGTGTGCTGCATTGGAAGACCAACAAACAAATAAAGTTAAAGAGAGAGAGAGAGAGAATGAGATTCAGCCGGAGGCCGCAGCAGATCAAGGGAAGGAGTATCGGTGTTAGTATTTGATGGTGGTTTGGTTGGGTCTCGCCTGGAATCCAGTTCCGAGAGCACGGCCATTGAAGGAAGATGCTGAGAAACTGCCTGAGGAGATAAAAGAGGCCCAGTTCCTGAGCAAAGGAAGAGGCTGGCCTGTGGCCCAAAGGCTTTTGAGCTCTGGGCGTCTTGCTTGGACAGGGCTTGGATGTCATCCCCTCGGGGGGGGGGGGAAGGGGTCTCCTCCACCTGCCCTGAGGGTGCCTTTCCCATGGGGATCTGCAGGTAAAGCTGCCTGTCTGTCTGCGTGGACACCACCCACCCACTGGCGTGGCTCAGGTGAACAGCAAGGGGCTCCAGAATCCTCTCCAGAGGGGCAAATAGGGACCTTCTTGCTTTGCGTCAAAAGCACCACCAAGCGGTTACAAAAAAGATGTCAGACAATTTTTGTCCATTCACGGCTGACATCAGGAGCATCGGAGGCAGGCAGAATGACGTTTTCCATACTCCATGTTGAGGAGCACGGAGTGGGCCAGCCGAAGTGTATAACTTCCAGTTCTTCTCCCCACTCGCCAAGGACTGCGTTGGTGCAAACTCCCCGTTTCCTTTGCTTTGCTTTGGCCCTGCCAACTCCACTCCAAGTAACCCAGTTCTCTCTGTGTTTAGGGATAATCTCTCCCCACCCCCACATTCCCTGCTGGGTTTTTTTAGGATTCAAAGAGACTTCTCCGTGATTTTAATTTGGGAGGGCAGGAAGGCAGCCAAGGGGCAGAGGCGGGTGGGATGCGTGCATTGCCTGAGCCTTTTCCTATTAGCGGCCACCTCCCTCCCTGGGTGCTGGGGTGCAATGCCCGCCGGGTGGTTGATTCTATCAACAGGCGTTGGCTCCAGGCATCCTCAAGTGATCCTGCAGTTTCCGCTGAGGGCAGCATCTGCCTGCTTTACATGGGCTCAGTTTTGCCCCCCCCCCCCCCCCCGCGCGGGTGTGCCTGCCTGCAGAGTAGCTGAGGCTGCTGCTCTTTGGGCTTGGGGGGCGGGCATGTCTCCCAGTGGGTTCCCGATCACTTCAAAGGAAGTCATTCCTTGTGGAGACCTTCTGCTTCATGCTTGGGCAGTGCTTCTTTTGGGGTGGTTGCGCATGATCCAAGGTAACACCAAGATATCGGGGGGGGGGGGGGGGGAGAGACAGTGATCTAGTGGGCACCGTTTCATCTGAGACACCCTGTATGTTTCCTGGACGCCTTCTGCCTTCCTTCCTTCCTTGAGATGGAAGGCACATATTTCAGTCTTAGCAGCCTTGTGTTAACGTTGATGTGTTTTCAGTAACAGGGACAGCTGAGGCACCTCGCTTCCAATCTCTGATGCATCTGTGTGACCATGGGGGGGGGGGTGTCCGGGCAGGTCTCCTTGGCCATAGACCGTATGATCTCCAGACCGCTGGTTCTGTGGCAGATGGGGGGAGGACACAGCTAAGTGGGATGCCTTGAGCCCCCTCATCCCACATGTCCAGAGGGGTGCTTCTTTCCTTTCTCTACCCCATCCCTCCCCGCTGCCTCCCATCCATGTTTGGGGCCCTATTGCCATCACTGGCCTGCCTGAGTTTGCCCTCCCCCGAGCTAGAGTGAAGTTTGAATGGCTGACCCCAGCTGTCCAAGAGCTCTCAGCCCACCCCCAAGGGTGGACCAGTGGAGGCCCCCTTGGCCCTGGCATGAGTCCCTCACTGGTGGAGTCTCTTTTGAGGCCAATGTGGGCCTCCTGGGCCATGCCTTGACTGGCCACCTGCGTAGCCCTTGCATCATTCCTGTGGGGGCAAAGATGGGGGGTATACTCTCTTTGCCCTCTCCCTGGCCAAGCTAGCACTCTCTTGTCCTAGGGTCCTGGAGGGGCAGGAGCTGTTTTTTGTCAAGAGTGGAGAAGATGATGGGGGATCCTTCTAAAGCTAACCCTCAGGTCAGACCCTTTGATCCTGTTTCGGGCAAGAGTAACAAACGTCCCCCTCTTTTGAGTCTGGCACCCACCCTTCTGTCCCAGCATTGGTCTCACCCTCAACTTCCTCCTGTCTCCCACCTGTGGCCCCACCAGCATCTTCCCATCCTCTGGCAGCCCTGATGCTCTGCTCTCTGGGTAGTCTGCTGCTGGGGAGGAGGGGCATGGGGATGAGGGAGGGGACCCACAGCGGACGGCTGAAGCACTCCCTCGCAGCACCTGTTAGGAGATGCTCTGCCAATCCAAAGGTGGACCCTGAGGAAGTGGTTGGTCCTTGGTGCGGACGATAAAGAGAAGAGGAGCTAATATGTGGCCCTGGGGTCAGGCCATGTGTTTCAGTCTTCCACCCACTGGGTTGTCCTGGAACATTAATGGCAAATAGCTGCTATTGATAATCCATGTCTAAAACCAGCCGGACTGTCTTTGAAATTGCAATGAGGACAGGGTGGCATCTCACGCAAACCGGGGACCAGCGGCCCCCTACTCAGATGGCTATCCAGGCGACCTCCCTCCAACACCCGTGGTTTCCAAAGGGGAGCAAGGTGTCCTGGCCTCTGTATGCAGCCCACACTGAGAGGCAGGGATACCAACGAGAGGCCACGGTGATCCTATCAGTTGTAGGATGATCCCCAGAGAACTGGCAGGAGCAAGTTTCATGAGTACAGAGGAGGGTGACCAGAATGGTTGAAGGTCTGGAGGAAATGTCTTACAAGGAGCAGCTTAGGGAGCTGGAAATGTTTAGCCTTAAAAAAGAAGACTGAGGGGAGGATATGATAGCTATGTTTAAATATATGAAGAGCTGTCATATTGAAGAAGGGACTGGTTTGTTTTCCATGGCTTCAGAGACTAGGACTTGGGGCAATGGCTATCTTCAGGAAAAGAGATTCCATTGGAACATTTATAGGAAGAACTTCCTGATGGTTAAAGCATCGATTTTTAGTGGAAGTGAAAGGAGAAAGTGTCAAAGCCAAAGTGCAGGTGAACCAAAAGAAGGGCAAAACCATGACTAGAAAAGAATAGTGTTTTTATATATTTTTCCCAATCATCAACCCAAGTGGTGGCTGCAGCCAAGAGATCAGAAGATGACCAGGGTTCAGAAAGGCAGCAATGAAAGAATTCGAAAAGATTGTCTCATATATATATAGGACACTTTTTATTTATATATATATATATATATATATATATATATATATATATATATATATATATATATATATATATATATATATATATATATATATATATATATATATATATTGTTTTCGTAGATTTTCACGGGTATAGGTATGCATGTTAGGGTGGATTCGGGTTTCTTCCCGTGTAGAAATCTGGTTGTTTTGGCGACGTTTCGACGAGGTCTCACTCGTCATCTTCAGGCTGGTGTTCTGGCTTCTTTCTTCTTGAAGCAAAGCGTGATCTCAGTTGAAGTCCTTCTATAAATACTGCTGGGGGTGTGTGGTTTGCTTGCTCTGTTGCTGATTGTAGGTTCGTTTGTTCTTTTGTGATTTGCTGTGTGGCTGAGGCGATCGTTAAGGGCTTAACTGCTGGTGGGTTAGATGGCTGTTTAGAGACATCCTGTGTGGGTGAGGTGCTGGATGTGTGTCTATTAGCCTTTTGTTTCTTAACGACCTTGGTGATGGGTGTTCTGGCAGCATCCTGGGCTTTGGTGGAGTGGGGTCTTGTGTCTTGTGAATTCATTTTGGTCTGGCTGCGTGTCTGTGGTCTCTCAAAGTTTTTTTGGTGTGTGTAAGTGTGCTCCATGTGGTGGCTGGAGTGGGGAGTAGCGGTAGATGGTGCAGTCGTGGTTTTGTTATTGGATGGTGGTTTCGTTTCATCTGTGGGAAGGGTCTGGGTTTGTGTTTGGTGTGGATGGAAGGTGGTGGCATCTTGTGTCCTTTTGGACCTGGTGTCAGTCTTTGTGACAGAGGCTCGTCTGTTGACCAGGGCTAGTTTCCAGATGTCAGGCAAGCGGGAGGTGTCATCACGTTTATTCATGTTGTTTGGGTGTTTCTCTATTTCAATGGCTTCCATGATTATTCGACTGTTGAAGTGTTCAGTTTTGGAGATGAGTTTGGTTCTTTTAAAATCAATTTCATGACCTGTTGTTTTTATGTGCTGGAAGAGAGAGGAAGATTTTTCTTCTTTTTTGACTGCGTTCTTGTGTTCTGCGATGCGTGCGCTTATTCTCCTGTTTGTCTGTCCGATGTATGTGGCTGGGCAGACTTTGCATGGTATTTCGTAGACTCCTTGGTTTTCTAGCTCAATCTTGTCTTTGGGGTTTCTTAAAATGTTGGCTATTTTTTGTTCGGTGCAAAAGGCTGTCTTGATATTGTGTTTGTGGAGAATTTTGCTTATTTTGTCTGTGGTGCCTTTGATGTAAGGGAGGAGGGCAGTGCCGTTGTTCTCTTCTGTTTCTTGGTTCTTGGGGGGTGTTTCTTTTTGGATTAGTTTGGTGATGGTGTTTTTTTGGAATCCGTTCGCAATTAAAGCATTCGAGAGGGTGTGTAATTCAGTTTTTAGGTGGTCTTTGTCAGCGAGGCGTTTGGTTCTGGAGATGAGGGTTTTTGCTACGGAGTTGATCTGTGCAGGGTGGTGGTGTGATTGAGCATTTAAGTAGCGGTTTGTATGTGTTTTTTTCCGGTAGATGGTATGTCCTAAGGAGCCGTCGGGTTTTTTTGTAGATTAGGACGTCCAGGAAGGGAAGTTGGTTGTTGGCTTCTATTTCCATAGTGAATTGTATTTTGGGGTGTAGGCTGTTGAGATGTGTGAGGAAGTTGTTCAGTTTGTCTTTCCCGTGTGGCCAGATAACAAAGGTGTCGTCAACATATCTGAGCCAGAGTTTGGGTTTATGTTCGGACTTCTGTAACGCGTTGGTTTCAAAGTGTTCCATATATAGGTTTGCGATGACCGGTGAGAGGGGTGATCCCATGGGTGCTCCTTCTATCTGTTTGTATCTTTGTCCATTGTGGATGAAGTATGTGTTGGTTAGGCAGTGGTTGGTCAGATCTAGGATGTGCTTGGGGGGGTTGTATTTGTTGTGGATAGCTGTCCAGGCTTCTTGAATGGGCACTTGTGTGAAGAGCGAAACAACATCGAAGCTCACGAGTAGGTCATTGGGTTGTAGGTCTTGTTTTCTTTATAAATTTCTATGAAGTGGAACGAGTTTTGTACGTATGAAGAGATGGATTCTGCATAGGGCTGGAGTTGTTTGGCAAGAAATTTGGCGAGGTTTTGTAGGGGTGAGCCTATGGAGCTGACTATGGGTCTGAGAGGTGTTCCTTCTTTGTGAATCTTGGGGAGGCCGTAGAGCTTGGGGCATCTGGAAGATTTCTCTCTGGGGATGATGCTTGGCTTGATTTCTTCACTTAAGGGTGAGGCTTTTATTTTGGCTTTGGTGGTTTTTTCCAGGTAGGTGGTGGGGTCTGTGTTCAAAGGTATGTAAGCAGGGTCTTGTAGTAGGTTGGATAGTTTGGCTTGGTAGTCAGATGTGTTCATCACCACTGTGGCATTGCCTTTGTCTGCTGGGAGAATGATTATGTTGTTGTCTTTCCTCAGGTTGGTGAGGGCTTTTTGTTCTTCTTTGTGTAAATTGCTTCTGGGTGGTTTGCTGGAGCAGAGGATATTGGTGACTTTGAGTCTGATTTTGTTGGCTTCATCTGGGTTGATTTTGGTTAGGCTGGCTTCCACTCCGCATATGATGTTTTCAGTGGGGATGTGTCTGGGGGCGACTGCAAAGTTGAATCCTTTGGACAGGACTTTGGTCTCTGCGATGGTGAGTGTCCTGTCTGATATGTTGTGAACTGTTTGTTTCATGGGCTGCTGTGGGGGGTTGGGCTTCTGGCGTTTTTTTCCAGTTTGTGGAGTTTGTTGGTGTGTATGTCTGTCTTGTGGGAGGTCTCTGTTTCAGCTCTCCAGGCGGCGAGTTGCTTGGATTTGTTCCAGAGTGTTGGGTGGATTTTGTTGCTGAGTTTGAGGTGGAGAGTGAGTAGGTCTCTGTTGGTTTGATCTAGTAGGTATCTTTTCTTGTGTAGTTCGTTTCTGATTAGGGCTAGTTCTGTTCTTTTCAGGATCCTTTCGCTGGATGGGGTTTTTGAGTGGAATTTCAGTTGGAAGCTTGTGGGGATCACATTTTTATCTCGGCAGTTGCGTAGGAATGCAATGTCACATAAGATGGTGGCTCTTCGGACTTCTAGTTTCTCGTAGGTTCTGGTCAGCTGGAAGGTTTCCTCCCCGTAGAGGTCGGATATTTGTTTTCGTAGATTTTCACGGGTATAGGTATGCATGTTAGGGTGGATTCGGGGTTTCTTCCCGTGTAGAAATCTGGTTGTTTTGGCGACGTTTCGACGAGGTCTCACTCGTCATCTTCAGGCTGGTGTTCTGGCTTCTTTCTTCTTGAAGCAAAGCGTGATCTCAGTTGAAGTCCTTCTATAAATACTGCTGGGGGTGTGTGGTTTGCTTGCTCTGTTGCTGATTGTAGGTTCGTTTGTTCTTTTGTGATTTGCTGTGTGGCTGAGGCGATCGTTAAGGGCTTAACTGCTGGTGGGTTAGATGGCTGTTTAGAGACATCCTGTGTGGGTGAGGTGCTGGATGTGTGTCTATTAGCCTTTTGTTTCTTAACGACCTTGGTGATGGGTGTTCTGGCAGCATCCTGGGCTTTGGTGGAGTGGGGTCTTGTGTCTTGTGAATTCATTTTGGTCTGGCTGCGTGTCTGTGGTCTCTCAAAGTTTTTTTGGTGTGTGTAAGTGTGCTCCATGTGGTGGCTGGAGTGGGGAGTAGCGGTAGATGGTGCAGTCGTGGTTTTGTTATTGGATGGTGGTTTCGTTTCATCTGTGGGAAGGGTCTGGGTTTGTGTTTGGTGTGGATGGAAGGTGGTGGCATCTTGTGTCCTTTTGGACCTGGTGTCAGTCTTTGTGACAGAGGCTCGTCTGTTGACCAGGGCTAGTTTCCAGATGTCAGGCAAGCGGGAGGTGTCATCACGTTTATTCATGTTGTTTGGGTGTTTCTCTATTTCAATGGCTTCCATGATTATTCGACTGTTGAAGTGTTCAGTTTTGGAGATGAGTTTGGTTCTTTTAAAATCAATTTCATGACCTGTTGTTTTTATGTGCTGGAAGAGAGAGGAAGATTTTTCTTCTTTTTTGACTGCGTTCTTGTGTTCTGCGATGCGTGCGCTTATTCTCCTGTTTGTCTGTCCGATGTATGTGGCTGGGCAGACTTTGCATGGTATTTCGTAGACTCCTTGGTTTTCTAGCTCAATCTTGTCTTTGGGGTTTCTTAAAATGTTGGCTATTTTTTGTTCGGTGCAAAAGGCTGTCTTGATATTGTGTTTGTGGAGAATTTTGCTTATTTTGTCTGTGGTGCCTTTGATGTAAGGGAGGAGGGCAGTGCCGTTGTTCTCTTCTGTTTCTTGGTTCTTGGGGGGTGTTTCTTTTTGGATTAGTTTGGTGATGGGTGTTTTTTTGGAATCCGTTCGCAATTAAAGCATTCGAGAGGGTGTGTAATTCAGTTTTTTAGGTGGTCTTTGTCAGCGAGGCGTTTGGTTCTGGAGATGAGGGTTTTTGCTACGGAGTTGATCTGTGCAGGGTGGTGGTGTGATTGAGCATTTAAGTAGCGGTTTGTATGTGTTTTTTTTCCGGTAGATGGTATGTCCTAAGGAGCCGTCGGGTTTTTTGTAGATTAGGACGTCCAGGAAGGGAAGTTGGTTGTTGGCTTCTATTTCCATAGTGAATTGTATTTTGGGGTGTAGGCTGTTGAGATGTGTGAGGAAGTTGTTCAGTTTGTCTTTCCCGTGTGGCCAGATAACAAAGGTGTCGTCAACATATCTGAGCCAGAGTTTGGGTTTATGTTCGGACTTCTGTAACGCGTTGGTTTCAAAGTGTTCCATATATAGGTTTGCGATGACCGGTGAGAGGGGTGATCCCATGGGTGCTCCTTCTATCTGTTTGTATCTTTGTCCATTGTGGATGAAGTATGTGTTGGTTAGGCAGTGGTTGGTCAGATCTAGGATGTGCTTGGGGGGGTTGTATTTGTTGTGGATAGCTGTCAAGGCTTCTTGAATGGGCACTTGTGTGAAGAGCGAAACAACATCGAAGCTCACGAGTAGGTCATTGGGTTGTAGGTCTTGTTTCTTTATAATTTCTATGAAGTGGAACGAGTTTTGTACGTATGAAGAGATGGATTCTGCATAGGGCTGGAGTTGTTTGGCAAGAAATTTGGCGAGGTTTTGTAGGGGTGAGCCTATGGAGCTGACTATGGGTCTGAGAGGTGTTCCTTCTTTGTGAATCTTGGGGAGGCCGTAGAGCTTGGGGCATCTGGAAGATTTCTCTCTGGGGATGATGCTTGGCTTGATTTCTTCACTTAAGGGTGAGGCTTTTATTTTGGCTTTGGTGGTTTTTTCCAGGTAGGTGGTGGGGTCTGCGTTCAAAGGTATGTAAGCAGGGTCTTGTAGTAGGTTGGATAGTTTGGCCACACGGGAAAGACAAACTGAACAACTTCCTCACACATCTCAACAGCCTACACCCCAAAATACAATTCACTATGGAAATAGAAGCCAACAACCAACTTCCCTTCCTGGACGTCCTAATCTACAAAAAACCCGACGGCTCCTTAGGACATACCATCTACCGGAAAAAAACACATACAAACCGCTACTTAAATGCTCAATCACACCACCACCCTGCACAGATCAACTCCGTAGCAAAAACCCTCATCTCCAGAACCAAACGCCTCGCTGACAAAGACCACCTAAAAACTGAATTACACACCCTCTCGAATGCTTTAATTGCGAACGGATTCCAAAAAAACACCATCACCAAACTAATCCAAAAAGAAACACCCCCCAAGAACCAAGAAACAGAAGAGAACAACGGCACTGCCCTCCTCCCTTACATCAAAGGCACCACAGACAAAATAAGCAAAATTCTCCACAAACACAATATCAAGACAGCCTTTTGCACCGAACAAAAAATAGCCAACATTTTAAGAAACCCCAAAGACAAGATTGAGCTAGAAAACCAAGGAGTCTACGAAATACCATGCAAAGTCTGCCCAGCCACATACATCGGACAGACAAACAGGAGAATAAGCGCACGCATCGCAGAACACAAGAACGCAGTCAAAAAAGAAGAAAAATCTTCCTCTCTCTTCCAGCACATAAAAACAACAGGTCATGAAATTGATTTTAAAAGAACCAAACTCATCTCCAAAACTGAACACTTCAACAGTCGAATAATCATGGAAGCCATTGAAATAGAGAAACACCCAAACAACATGAATAAACGTGATGACACCTCCCGCTTGCCTGACATCTGGAAACTAGCCCTGGTCAACAGACGAGCCTCTGTCACAAAGACTGACACCAGGTCCAAAAGGACACAAGATGCCACCACCTTCCATCCACACCAAACACAAACCCAGACCCTTCCCACAGATGAAACGAAACCACCATCCAATAACAAAACCACGACTGCACCATCTACCGCTACACCCCACTCCAGTCACCACATGAGGCACACTTACACACGCCAAAAAAACATTGGGAGACCACAGACACGTAGCCAGACCAAAATGAATTCACAAGACACAGGACCCCACTCCACCAAAGCCCAGGATGCTGCCAGAACGCCCATCACCAAGGTCGTTAAGAAACAAAAGGCTAATAGACACACATCCAGCACCTCACCCACACAGGATGTCTCTAAACAGCCATCTAACCCACCAGCAGTTAATCCCTTAACGATCGCCTCAGCCACACAGCAGATCACAAAAGAACAAACGAACCTACAATCAGCAACAGAGCAAGCAAACCACACACCCCCAGCAGTATTTATAGAAGGACTTCAACTGAGATCACGCTTTGCTTCAAGAAGAAAGAAGCCAGAACACCAGCCTGAAGATGACGAGTGAGACCTCGTCGAAACGTCGCCAAAACAACCAGATTTCTACACGGGAAGAAACCCGAATCCACCCTAACATGCATATATATACCCGTGAAAATCTACGAAAACAAATATATATATATATATATATATATATATATATATATATATATATATATATATATATATATATATATATATATATGCATGTTAGGGTGGATTCGGGTTTCTTCCCGTGTAGAAATCTGGTTGTTTTGGCGACGTTTCGACGAGGTCTCACTCGTCATCTTCAGGCTGGTGTTCTGGCTTCTTTCTTCTTGAAGCAAAGCGTGATCTCAGTTGAAGTCCTTCTATAAATACTGCTGGGGGGGTGTGGTTTGCTTGCTCTGTTGCTGATTGTAGGTTCGTTTTTGTTCTTTTGTGATTTGCTGTGTGGCTGAGGCGATCGTTAAGGGCTTAACTGCTGGTGGGTTAGATGGCTGTTTAGAGACATCCTGTGTGGGTGAGGTGCTGGATGTGTGTCTATTAGCTTTTTGTTTCTTAACGACCTTGGTGATGGGTGTTCTGGCAGCATCCTGGGCTTTGGTGGAGTGGGGTCTTGTGTCTTGTGAATTCATTTTGGTCTGGCTGCGTGTCTGTGGTCTCTCAAAGTTTTTTTGGCGTGTGTAAGTGTGCTCTATGTGGTGGCTGGAGTGGGGAGTAGCGGTAGATGGTGCAGTCGTGGTTTTGTTATTGGATGGTGGTTTCGTTTCATCTGTGGGAAGGGTCTGGGTTTGTGTTTGGTGTGGATGGAAGGTGGTGGCATCTTGTGTCCTTTTGGACCTGGTGTCAGTCTTTGTGACAGAGGCTCGTCTGTTGACCAGGGCTAGTTTCCAGATGTCAGGCAAGCGGGAGGTGTCATCACGTTTATTCATGTTGTTTGGGTGTTTCTCTATTTCAATGGCTTCCATGATTATTCGACTGTTGAAGTGTTCAGTTTTGGAGATGAGTTTGGTTCTTTTAAAATCAATTTCATGACCTGTTTGTTTTTATGTGCTGGAAGAGAGAGGAAGATTTTTTTCTTCTTTTTTGACTGCGTTCTTGTGTTCTGCGATGCGTGCGCTTATTCTCCTGTTTGTCTGTCCGATGTATGTGGCTGGGCAGACTTTGCATGGTATTTCGTAGACTCCTTGGTTTTCTAGCTCAATCTTGTCTTTGGGGTTTCTTAAAATGTTGGCTATTTTTTGTTCGGTGCAAAAGGCTGTCTTGATATTGTGTTTGTGGAGAATTTTGCTTATTTTGTCTGTGGTGCCTTTGATGTAAGGGAGGAGGGCAGTGCCGTTGTTCTCTTCTGTTTCTTGGTTCTTGGGGGGTGTTTCTTTTTGGATTAGTTTGGTGATGGTGTTTTTTTTGGAATCCGTTCGCAATTAAAGCATTCGAGAGGGTGTGTAATTCATTTTTTTAGGTGGTCTTTGTCAGCGAGGCGTTTGGTTCTGGAGATGAGGGTTTTTGCTACGGAGTTGATCTGTGCAGGGTGGTGGTGTGATTGAGCATTTAAGTAGCGGTTTGTATGTGTTTTTTTCCGGTAGATGGTATGTCCTAAGGAGCCGTCGGGTTTTTTGTAGATTAGGACGTCCAGGAAGGGAAGTTGGTTGTTGGCTTCTATTTCCATAGTGAATTGTATTTTGGGGTGTAGGCTGTTGAGATGTGTGAGGAAGTTGTTCAGTTTGTCTTTCCCGTGTGGCCAGATAACAAAGGTGTCGTCAACATATCTGAGCCAGAGTTTGGGTTTATGTTCGGACTTCTGTAACGCGTTGGTTTCAAAGTGTTCCATATATAGGTTTGCGATGACCGGTGAGAGGGGTGATCCCATGGGTGCTCCTTCTATCTGTTTGTATCTTTGTCCATTGTGGATGAAGTATGTGTTGGTTAGGCAGTGGTTGGTCAGATCTAGGATGTGCTTGGGGGGGTTGTATTTGTTGTGGATAGCTGTCAAGGCTTCTTGAATGGGAAATCACAAAATTTCACAGCAAATCACAAAAGAACAAACACAGCAAATCACAAAAGAACAAACGAACCTACAATCAGCAACAGAGCAAGCAAACCACACCCCCCCAGCAGTATTTATAGAAGGACTTCAACTGAGATCACGCTTTGCTTCAAGAAGAAAGAAGCCAGAACACCAGCCTGAAGATGACGAGTGAGACCTCGTCGAAACGTCGCCAAAACAACCAGATTTCTACACGGGAAGAAACCCGAATCCACCCTAACATGCATACCTATACCCGTGAAAATCTACGAAAACAAAATATATATATATATATATATATATATATATATATATATATATATATATATATATATATATATATATATATATATATATATATATATATATATATATATATATATATATATATATATATATATATATATATATATATATATATATATATATATATATATATATATAAGTGTCACTGGAGACCAAGACCAAGGTCAAGATCATGCATGCTCCTGCCTTTCCAGACACCCCGTGTGGGCGTGAAAGCTAGTAGGCAGTGAAGAAAGATAACAAAGGTGGTGCTGGAGGAGACCTTTGTAGATACCCTGTTCGGCCAGAAAGGCAATCAAGTGGGTCTTAGAACAAACCACACCTGAACTCTCTCTGGAGGGGGGGGAATGCTGAAACAGAGGCCGTGTTACTTTGGGTTCATCCAGAGGAGGCAGGATTCTCCGGAAGAGCCAATAGTGCTCCTGAGAAAGGCAGAATGCAGCAGGAAAAGAGGAAGGCTAAGTATGGGGTGGACTGACTCCCTGAAGGAAGCCACAGGCTCACGTTGGCAAGAGCTGGGCAGGGCTGTTGAGGGCACAGGACACGCTGGAGGGGGTTCATTCATAGGCTCACCAGGGGTTGGAGGCAACCAGAAGTCACAGGACAACAGCTGCAGCAGCAGCAGCAGGTCTACCCAGGGCCAGGAAAGGGAGGCGGGGAGGCGGGGGAGGCTTTCGGGCTTTCAGAAGGGGGCAAAGAAGGCAACAAGAAGGAAAAAGCCAACTCCTAAGGGGGTGCAGTCCCCTGTCCCAGAAAGGAGGGGGGGTCTCCTGACATTGGAATGAAAAGCAGGGACCCCAACCTCAGAAGGGACAAGAGGGGGCACAGAGCAGGAGGGGAGGGGGAATCTCTTCACACCAGGAGGGCAGTGAAACAGGGAGCTGCCTCCCTTCTTTCACAGAAGGCACCCAATTGGAGAGGTCCAGCAATTGGGGGGGGGGGGGGAACAGGAGTCGAGGGGCCAGGGGAATCAGGCTCCCGGTGGACTCTCCTCTGTTTCTATTAGTCTTTGTTCTGCTTACTGTCATGGTCCTTCAATGCCAGAGGCTGAAAAGGTGCGTTTAGGATTGCGGGTCCTATTTCTGTCGCCCTCTATTCTTGGCTGTTGTTGTTGTTTTCGTTAGCAGTTTTAAGGGCATCATCAAGTAATCTGCTGAAGCTTCGTTTTTCTTCCGAGAACATTCCTTTTGCCTCCTTCCCTGAAAATATCTCTGGTTTCAGTCTTTTGGTTTGAGGTCAGATGAGTTTAGTAATGTAAATGTGTTCTTTATATGGACTTTAAATTCATTAGGAATGTTCTTTATTCTAATTTTTGATATTAGCAGTCTGTGGCGTCTTGCCCCGGCAGGGAGGATAAAGCGTGTGCATGTTTTTCTTCTGATTACATTGTCAAGTGTTTGATTTCTCTTTTGGTCATCTGGTGTTATCTGTGCCTTTGCCGCTCTCTTTGGCTGCCTGTTGCCTGCATTTGCGATAAATAAATGGACTTGCTGTCTCTTTGTAGAGAATGGCATCAATGGGGGGGGGGGGACTTGACACACCTGTGGGGCATATCTCTCAGCGGCTGTTCATCCCAAGTTTCTGGGCTCCATGACTGTAAGTACCGCTTGTTGGGGAACAAGACAAGTGGAGCCGAGCTACTGGGCTGGGTTTCTCTCTCTGCGGACTTTTTAGAAGCGTCTGTCCGGCCGCCCTGGGTGCAGATGGGTGGGCTTGGGGGCCTTTGGCCCAGCTTCAGTCCTATCTGGGGTTCTGCCCCCCAAGAGGAGCCCTTGACAGCATGTGGGTCCCGCCGCAGAGCTCCCCCGCTTAGGCTCTGCTCTGGGCTAGGAAAGGGCTACGCTTCCAGCGCCCCTTGGCTGCTGACCATAGAAGAGACCTCAGTGAAGGCCATCCAGTCCAACCCCCTGCCATCCAAGTACCTCCCACAGATGGCCATCCAGCCTCTGCTTAAAAACCTCCAAAGAAGGAGACTCCACCCCAACCCCTCTCCTTTGGGGCAGCATCTTCCACTTATGCCAAACAGCTCTAACTGTCACCAGGAAGTTCTGTTCCTGATGTTCGAAGGAGCCTTCCTTCCCTGCCACCTTCGTCCTTCCTGCACGTCGGAGCAACCTCCGTTTAAAGAGCCTGTGGAGGAAGGCCGAGCTCCCTCCCCTCCCCGCCCCCCCCCTGCAGACCGACGGACGGACGGACGGATGGAGGGCTTGCTTGCATCAGCAGCAGCAGTGATGCTGTCAGATGTTGGGAAAGCAGCCACCGCTGCCCGTAACGGGCCTTACTTCACAGCTGTTGCTCCACGGGCGGCCTGGCCGCTTCCTCCGGGACGGACGCCAGCGCTTGACTCAGCGCGCGGGGGGGGGAGGAGGGGGGGCTCCGACGATTCCCTCCGGCCGCGCTCCCCCTTCCCTCCCCCCCTCCCTGGGGTTCTCTGGGGCTCCAGGGGTCACTGCATGAGATCTGTCTTGGGCGCGGGGCGCGGAAGGGGAGACGCACGCGCACCCGCCGCTGCCCTCTTTGCCCCGAAGTGTGTGTGTGTGTGTGGGGGGGTGTTCCTCCTGCGTGGCTCTCCTGGCCTCTCGTGGGAGGGGGGGCGGCAAAGGAGAGGACCCTCTTCCCCCAGGGAAGGAACCCCAGCGGGGGGCGGGGGGGGGGCTGGCGCAGGGGAGACGCTCCGGCTCAGACGTCGGGAGGGGGGGGGGCGAGCTGGCAAGAGTAACAAACATCCCTCAGGCGCCTTGCCAACCCCGGCGGCGTTTCGGAGCAGGG
The DNA here is from genome assembly GCA_037367245.1 of Phrynocephalus guinanensis. NCBI lineage: Eukaryota > Metazoa > Chordata > Lepidosauria > Squamata > Agamidae > Phrynocephalus > Phrynocephalus guinanensis. Next base: position 131,860,815 of record CM074737.1, read on the forward strand.
GGAGAGGGGCAGCCACACGGAAGCGTCCCCGCCCGCGGGCAGGAGGTGCTGCCCCCCTACCCCCCCCCCCACACACTGCCCTCTCCGCCAGATCCAGGCCGCTGAAGACCCCCCCCCTTCTACCAGCAGGAGTTGAGCACTGGAGGGACAGCAGCCTCAGTTTCCCCACCGGAGGCAGGCCCGCCGGGCCGGTGGTTCCCCGTGCCTCCAGGAAGAGGAGCGGTGGGGGACCTGCGGGAGGGGCGCCCCCCCAGGGGATTTCACCCCCTTTGTCTGAGGCTGAGCCAGTCCTCTCCCTGACACACACCCCAGGAGCAGAGTGGGAAGGACAGGTCTCTTCCATTCCCCCCCCCTCCCCTGACTCTCCTTGCTTGGCCTTTTGCAGCCCCAGCAGATGAGGTTGCTGGCTTCCTGCCCCCCTGGGATTGGGGGAGAGAGAGGTGTTGCTGATTCATCACCTCTCAGGTTCGTTTACCAAGTGAAGACAATCTGCACGGAGGGCAGGGGAAAAAAACACCAAGGCCAGTGGTGCAGCCCAGCTGGAGCCACTGAGGCTGGGCCCCAGGGAGACCAACAAGGGTCAGCCTGGGAGTAGTCCCACGTGAGCACCACCTGCGGCAGCAGGCACCCCCCCACCCCCACCCCCTCCCACACACCCAGTCGGGCTGCACGGGGTCTTTGTGTGTGGGGGGGTGCATGCCTGTGTGTGATCTGGCCGCTCCTTGGGGGGGGGGGGTCGGGTCACAGTGTCCTGAAGGAGAGGATCCTGGAGGCATGGCTTGGGGAGTCCTGGCCCTGCTGCCCCCTTCCCCCGCTCTTCTGTCCTTCTTGATCCCGAGTGTGCCCGCTGGTTGGCCACCCCACACCCCATCTGGGAAGGCTGCCGAGGGGTGGTGGGAGGAGGACACATGCCTTCCTCTTTGGGTGTGTGTGTGTGTGGAAGTGGTGGTGCCCACCTGGAGAATTCTGTCTCTCGTGCAGCAGCAGCAGCCAGGTTTCCTCTCCTGTGACCTGGAAGTGCAAGAGATTCGTTGTCCGAGGTCCCTCTCCTTCACCCTGGCCCGTGGGGAGTGTGTCAGGAGGGGAGTTTTGGGCTAACTGGAGGCCTTGTGAGAGCTGCCATCAGTCGAGGACTCTGGAGATCAGTGTTCAACCTACCCCCAAACCGCAGCTACTCAGACGGAGGTGGGCGCAAGCAGTAAAGCATCCCTTCAGCATCTCCTTTGGCCTCCAAAGTCTCTCCCTGGAAAGAAACCTGATGGCAGCCATCTCAGCCACAGGGGCCTCCCCTCCGTCTCTCCTGGGCCCCTGGCGAGATCCCCTTTTGAAATGCTGGTGGTGTTGGGGGAGGGCCATCTGTTTCCTCCGAAAAACCCCTCCTGCTTTGCTCCTCTCCAGGGCAGTTCCTTCCGCTCAGGCCATCTGGTCAGCCCCTGCCGCCTTCAAGGGATGCTCTCCTTCCTTGGTGGGGCTGGGGGAAAAAGTGACCAAACGCCCACCCGCCAGCTCCCAGCTTGAGCGCTCACCACCAGGGCCTGGTAGGCTGGCCCCCTCCCTCGCTCCTCTGGGCCTGGGGAGACTATTCAGGTGGATGTGCTTTGTGCCCCGCCCCATGGTCAGTTGGAGACCCCATGAGGCTGTTGTCGATATCCGTATCTTGAACATTTGTGGCATGGCCCATATCCGTATCTTGAACATTTGTGGCATGGCCCGTACCACTAGCTCCTCTTGGATAATCTTCCTGATACCACGCAGAGACTCCCTCTGCCTGGGACCCCTCCCCTCCCCTCCCCTCAGTGCTGGCTGGGTTTGCCCCCGGGCACCATCAGGCCAACATCTTGGAGCTAACCAAGCCAGTAGCTTGAATTGGTCAGGTCATGACTTGGGGGGGGCACGGAGGGGGGCACAGCTAATGACTGGAAGGTTGCAAGAAGAAACCAAAATAGAAGGAAAGTCTTCCAGGTAAAAGGCTGACCCAGACCCAGACCTGGATCCAAAAAAGAACTACCACCACCACCACTGCCCTGAACCTCCTCCTGGGATATCAAAAAGGTGCTGAGGCAAGTCAGGGGCAGCTCCTTGTGAGCCAACAGGGGCAGGTCCGGGCACCTTGGCAACAGCAGTTGAATTTGCTTTGCTGGAAGGTTTGAGGGTGGCTGCCTGAGCTTCTGCTCCACTCGCACAGCAGTAAATAAACTCTCATTTGACAAAAGGTCCAAAGCATTCTCTCTCTCTTTCTCTCGTTTTGTGTTTGTGTGTCACATGCGCGCCTTGGGGAAAGAAGTGGGGTGAGGTGTTGTAGATTCATATGAAAGACACATAATGGTAGTCCCTCAGTCAGGGAAAGCTTGCCTGAAGAGAAAGGTATTTCCAGAAAGACAGCAGAGACGGGGCAGTCGTGGCCTGTAGTGGGAAGAGTGTTCCAGAGTCTGGGCGCAGCAAAGGCCCTTTCATGGGTTCCCATGAGATGTACCTGTGAAGGTGGCAGGATGGAGAGAAGGGCCTCTCCTGGTGACCTTAACACCCGACTCCATTCATACTGTGAGATTCAATCTTTGAGGTAGCTAGGACCCAGGCTGTATAGTGTTTAGACTACCAAATAGCTGATTGGCAGCCAGTGGAGCTGCTTTAAAGGGGTGTCATGTAACTAGCTCCAGTCAGCAATCTGGCTGCTGAATTTTGGACTCGTTGAAGTTCCCTGAGGCTTTTTAGTGGGAGTTCCCGTATAGACTGTATTGTAGGAGTCCAGTTGGGACGTCACTCATGCACGAGTTACCGTGGCCAGAGCAGGTTTCTCAAGGAACGGGCGTAACTGGCATACTAGCTTTAATTGTGCAAATGCGCTCCTGGCCACAGCCCTGACCTGGCATCCAGGCTCACCTATGAGTCCAGGAGCACCCCCCAAGCTGCACACACCTTTTTTCATTGGGAGGGTGACCCCCATCCAGTACAGGTTGCATCCCTCTCCCTTGTTCTCCCTTTCGACCCACCAGCAGCACCTCCATCTCGTCTGGGTTTAATTTCATTTTGTTCATCCTCATCCAGTTCATTATTAAAGCTAAACAGCTGTGTAAGATCAAAATAGCAGTTCCCTTAGAATCCAGAGGTAATGAGAGGTAGAGTTGGGTATCATCGGCATACTGGTGGTGACACTTAACCCCAAAAGTCCCCTGTGGTTTTATATAGATGTTAAATAACATAGGGGACAGAACAGAACCCTGGGGACTCCACAGGTTAGAGGTCGTGGTGTCGAACATGAATCACCTAACACTACTTTATGCATTATTTCCTGCAGGAAAAGGACTGGAGCCACTTTAATGCAGTGCCCCCAATTCCCATTTCAGAGGGACAAGCCAGGAGGATGCCGTGGTCTCTAGTGTCAAAGGCAGCTGAGAGGTCTAGTAAAAACAAAAGGGGCACAGGTGCCTTATCCATTTCCCTGTGTAGGTCATCTACCAGTGCAACCAATCCTGTCTCCTTCCCATAGCCAGGATTGAAGCCAGATTGAAATGGATCCAAGTAGTTTATCTCATCCAGAAACCTCTGGAGCTGCAAGGCCACAACCTGCTCTAGTACTTTGCCTACCAATGGAATATTTGATACTGGTTGGTAATATTGTTGGATCCAAGAAAACTCCATGGACATGGGGTCACGAAGAGACGGTCACGACTGTAACGACACAACAGACAGACAGAAGGAGGGCTTTTAAAGCAGTGGTTTTACTATTGCCTCATTTCAGCATGCTGGAATCCTGCCCTGTTTTAAGGAGGCATTCACTACTCTTCCTAAACAGGCTGCCATACCTCCTCTGGCAGCTTTTATGATTCACGAGGGGCAAGGATCCAGCAGACATGTGGTGGCCCTCATCTCCCCAAGGGTCCTGACTACATCATCCGGCTGTAGGACATGAAAGTCATCCATTAATACAGGACAGTTGGGTGTGGGTGGGTGTCATTTTATTTACTGGCCCAAGCATCCCTCTTGCACCTGGAAGGCACCATCCTCATTCTGTGACGTCTTATAGAGGGCAGGCAGCGGAGACTCGGGGGCAAGACCCTGGACAGCCACGGATTCTGTCCGGGGGGGGGGGCACATGAGACCAGGGTGTGCGTGTGTGTATGGCTCAGGAGAGGGCATCTGCCTGTCTTCCTCTGCACCCCTCTGCACCCCTCGGCAGCCCAGAGGCCTCGACTGGGCCCAAATTCCACAGAGGGCAACTCCCTGACATTGTCCCCTGGCCTGCTGGCCAGCCTGCTTTATCCCTGTCACTCCAGTCCCAGGGGCATCAGGGAACGGGGGCTATGACCCCCCTCCCCACTGGCCAGCCTTGGCAGGCAGTGTTGGGCCACCTGCCCCAGTGGAAACCCTCCCACCACACTGACAAAAACTTCCTTTTCAAACGACAGGACCTGGAGCCCCTTCTGAGAGGCCAGGGCACCTTCTTGGCCCAGGATAGCTGGCTTCTTTCTTGCCGATTCCGTGTCCTGCAGCATGAAAAGCGCCCACACCCAGAGGCATAGCCAGGATTTGGAGCGCCTGGGGACAACGTTCATTTTTTGCACCCTTCCTGCCCCCCATTGCAACCCCCCCAGCAACGGGGGCCCTGTGGGTGTGGGGTGGGTGCATGCATGCACATGTGCACGTGTGTGTGTGTGTGTGTGTGTGTGTGTGTGTGTGTGTGTGTGTGTGTGTGTGTGTGTGTGTGTGTGCACGTGTGTGCATGCAAGGAGGCGGGCGCTGCAGCCACTGGCACCCTCTTGGCATTCCTGGGGCAGGTGCAGAGAAAGCCTTGCCCTGGGAATGGGCTGCGTGGCCTGCAGCGCTGGAGGAAATGGCGATGTGTGTGTGGGGGGGGGCTTTGCTGCTGCTGCACTCCTTTTTTGCCAGGGGCTTCTTGCTGACCGGTGCTGGAGAGGGAGCCGAGCTCAGCCTTGGAGCGATGCCCTTCCTGATACCCAGCCCGGCTTTGATGTGCCCCCCTGAGCGGTGCTCTCCTTGGGCTGCCTGGCCTCCCATCTGGAAGACGCTGGCCTCCCCTCGGCTTGGCTGGGGCCCAAGGCTTGCTGGCTGGGAATTAGGCCCCATGGCCTCCCAGGAAAGAGCCTCCCTGCGCCCCAGGGGCTTAGGGGGGGGGCTCTCCCTCCCTCCCTCCTTGGTGGGGGGGCAGGGATGTTCCCTCCCCTGATTTTCCTTTCTGCTGCTATGAGAGGCACATGGGACCCTTGGGACCACCCCCTTCCTCCTTCCCAGGGTCTCCCCATCCATCTCCCAGGCTTGCCTCAATCTCACCTTTCAGGAGGGGAGCCCCCCCCCCAATTGAAGCAGATGACCACCTGGAATATTTTGGAGGGTTCAGATGTTCAGCAGTGTAATAATCCAAAAACAAACAAAAACATTCTACAGGGTCCACACTTTTGTGTGAAGTGGCTTTCAGTAATGAGGGATAATATACAGTCCAGTACAATTAAGACTGTAAGCTATTTTTAGATTTACTGGGTTCTGTACGCAGTTCGGAAGAACAAAAGCTCAACTTAATGCCAGGATTCCTTTTAAACAGAGAAAAGACTTTACTGAAACGTTGCAACGGACCCCAGCCGAGTCAGCTCGGAAAAACTGGGAGCCTCAAACAAAGAAACCCTAAAGTTTTTATAAGATTCTGCTCACTCACAGACCCCCTCCCTTATCTGAACTGATAAGGATGCAGCTGTGAGCCATATATCAGGCATAGAACAACAGAAGAATACACTTTACACAAAGATATACAATGTAACAATTCAAATTGACAGGAGTTCGAAAGGAAATTGAGGGAGGGAGACATTCATTATGCGGTCTGGCGCCACCTGGCTTGCACTTCCCGGACTCTTCTCCGCTTCATAGCAGGAGCCTCTTGACAGGCTGAGATCGATAACTGCTCCAAGGATATCTGGCTTATCTTTTTAAGAACTGGCTCAGCTAACTGTCTTTCTACAGAGCTGAGTGTTTACACAAATCCTTATTTACAGCCTTGTATGGCCGGAAAGGAATCTTGGGGTGAAATGCAGGGTAAGGCCGCATGGTATAGAGGGAGAGTGAAAGCAGGAACTGGGCAAAGGAAAACCTAAGTGCTGCCATTTTGATCATATACAAATTGATACAGGATTAATAAAGAAGTGCAATACATTGATATAATCATTCCTATCATTTCCCCCTTGACATGTGGACAATTAATTTGGGTTCAAATTAATTCGTCCTTAATTTGGCAGTGACCAGCACATAGTCATGGAAAAAGACTTTGCTCAGGGGATTAATTGCTAAACAATAGTGTAGGATTATATAGATAGCTCAAATAAACACTTGTACTTTCTTAAAAGTTCCCAATACACTTATAATGAACCAAAGAATACCTGTTACCGGCTGCTTAATAAGTTACAAGGCATTGCTAGCTTTTCTGTTAAAGAAAAAAATCAGGCAGTTCTCCCATGCCCCTTTGATGTTTGCTCTGGGCTGCCATCAAAGCGAGAGGTGGCCTTCTTTTAGATAAACAAATGTTTGTGCTTTCCTTCCCTCAATGCCTGAGAAGGAGGGGGGTGTCATAAAAAACAACAACAACAACAACCAGACCTTACATGTAAAGACCAGAGCAAAACTGAAAAGGTCCACTGTATTTAACTAAAAGGATCAAAATAAAAGCAAAAGATTGCTTCCCAGGTTTTTGTGGTGTGTTGAAAAAAAAATGACAAAAGTGTGATGTGTATCTGCACAGGCTAAAAACCTTGGATGTTGAAAAAAAATGTGTGGATCCTGTTGATCACTTCTGTACTAATGGGGACCGTTCCCCTGACTTAAGCAGATGATTCCAGTATGCTTATATTAATATATAAGAATGTGAGTGACATTAAGCACCGTTTTCCCAGGTTCACATTGCAAATACTGACATAATTGTTTGACAACCATTTTAAAACCATAAATGTGATTCCAATTCACATACCCCTCCCCTGTGGGGTCACAAATACATATTCAGCCTACACAGAAACTGGTTCTGTCAGGTTCCGTACTGCCATCCTTCATGGGGAATACACAAATATTTGTAACTGGTTCCATGGGGACCCATATTGTGATTCCAAACCTTTGACAAAAGCTTGGTGCATATAAAACCCAGATTTTTTGCCGGCGTAGCTGCCTTATTTTAGGACAACCGTGGAAAAAGGCCTTCCCCACTCTCTGGGAGTTTTCTCAAGAGGAGACCTGCGCTGTTGCCATCCCAGCCTAATGAATAAAACCATGTCTGACCAGATCTCAAGCTTTTAAACAGAGAAAGGTTTCTTGATATTTCCTCTGCATACCTGCATTCTGGTTGTGGAGCATTGGAGGGTGAGGTCCAAATGCCATCTTCCCAGGTTCCTATACAGGTTAAATAACCCACTGGAATAGAACCATTTCGGGAAAAGCAGACACGACCCACTAACTGAGATGTAACGGTCCATGTCATATTCTGAGACTGGGCTCTCTTGGTAATGTTACCAATTTTGACATGTTATTATACAATTGTGGGGGAACTTCCATCGCCTCCCAAGGCCAGTCCTCACCAAAATTCGTGCCCCCACAAACATAACAATTTGTAACTCCTAATTCTGTGGCTATTGACTGAGCCATTTCCAGAAATAAATTCTTGGCATGTTGAGAGATTTCAAAAGGACTCTCCTTTAGTTTCTCTACAGCATTTTCCACTGACCAAGAATGGCTTTTCTTTTCTCCATCTCTCACCTCAGCACGAGTAATTGTCAAATAAGTAACTAGATCTCTACCAGGTCCATCAATCCCAAAACCATACACTTGAACAGAGGGATGTGTGTCACTGATTACTAGGCTGACATAGTTTCCGCCTATCCTTCTGAACTGTGAAAGATGAGGGCAACCTGGATAGCCTCCAGCTGTAAAAGCACACACACATCCCCATCCTGAACATAATTTGTTTGAACCACACGGTGCCCAAACTTCAGGGTTACCTGCTCTGGCACCTTCATGAGGGTAGCACAAATACTTATGTTCAGATTTATATGTATTTACCCATGCTGTGGATCCACAACGGGTTCCCTTGCCTTTTCCAAGGGCATCACAGGCATTGAACCATATTACTGCCCGTTTGCCACTATGCTTTAACACAGTAGTGGAGTTCACATAATACAGAAGTCCACCACCTTCTGGGTTGTCCCTTCTGGGCTCTTTGGTTCTGGCCATTCCAGCCCACACTGTATAATTAAATCTAGCTGGGACCTCAGGCCTATAACAAAGATAGTCTCCAGATGTACTTTCACATATATGATACATCATATCTTGATTCAAACATGTGGTTCCAGCTTGCTTGCACTCTGCTGGCTTTTGAGTGTAATATACCAGGGTGTTTACCACTCTACTGCCTTGACTAGCAGCAATAATGCATGGGGTACATTCTTCTATACCCTCAGACTTGACAGCTAAACAAACTGGTATCAGAAATAAAAGAACAACCATTTCCACTAATTTAGACATCCCACAAAACCTTCGCTTTCAATTGTAGCAAATTAATAACACACCCAACACATACATTGGAGAAATGACAAACCAAACCCAATTCGGAATGTCAACCCACATAAGTGTTCAGGTCCCTTTAAGAGTTTTGACAGCTGCAGAGCTTTTGACAGCTCATGGAACGTTCGTTGACAGCTCGTAGAACGCTCTTTGACAGCTGCTGCGCTACTGGCGCGCTGTCTCGTCCACTGCAGTACTTCAAGGAACTTAAAGGGAAACACTATTCAGCTTCAAAGAAGAAAGAAACAGGGCACTTTTAAAACACAGTCTCGCACAAAATAAATGTTGTCCTAGCTAACAGCTGAAACGAAATCGCTCGCCTTCTTGTTGGAAACCCTCTCCCCCCTCTTCTTGTAGAGGGGAGGATTCGAAAGGCGGGAAATTCAAAGGCTGAAAGGAAAGAGTCAAGTCTTCTTGTCAAAGAAACCTCTCGCCACACACACACATAGGAAGCCAACATTTTACTTTGACTTCCCTATGTCTGAAGTAACTTTCTTAAAGGTCAACTTCAAGCTGTCATCTGGGTTGGCGTAGTTTCAAGCAGTCATCTTTCCTCGTCCTGGGGGGCGGGGGCGGTTGGTACCGCTGGTTCCACACGCGTGCGCTGAATGAACCCACGGGGTCATCTCGCCACGGCGATAGGGGTGGACATCAGGACGACAGGGGGGCTTTCCACTGTAGCCTTATCGCACGCTGGCTCCAACCTCTCCGATCCAAAACCACGCCTTTCGATCCTAAGGCGACGAACAAAGTCCTGCAGAACCAGAGAGTCCACCTATGTAGGAAAAGATAAAAACCGGCCAAGCAATCTGCAGATTATAGGTCACAGAGACTATATTCATTTTTCCTTCATGCGTGTAGAATTCTGGAATCTGCACGCTGTGTGCAGATCTCAATTGAGCTGTAGGGCTTTTGGCAAGGCCCTGGAGCAACAAATAGCGATACAGTCTACATTTGGGGCAATTCAGCACAGTCTATCTGAAAGGCCCGGAATGGTTTCTGCCCATGATATTGAATTCTAGATGGGGGGCAAAATATCCTGAAAGGCAAATGTCCTGCACAAGGGTTATTCCTTTTGCAAAACACACATGTGAAGGGGGCAAATGTTCGGAAATGGTGCTTGGTCACACTGCTTGAAGTATTCTGTGGGCCAAATGTTTTGGGACCCACAACTGTCCGTCTGGCATAATGTACCACTCTTCCTCAGTTTGTGACAAGTCCTGCTCCTTTGCAAATTGCTCTTCCAAAAGGGAATAAATCGGCTGTGTGGGTAGTGGCACATCAATGGGAATTAAACTGAGTTCGAATTCAGGATCGCTTTTGGGCTGCCTGCTTTGTGATCCTATGTATCAGCCTATGTCCTCTTGCCTCTCAAAGCCTAAGGCAAAAGAAAATTCGTTTGTTCCCCTTCGGCAAATTAGTTTTAAAGAGTCATTAGTTGAATTGATCCTTCAATTACTCTTGGAGTTTTTGAACTCAGAGCAGCTGCCTGATTAAGAAGCGTGTGTATTTTGCTGGATCAAAAACAGACGCATAAGTGAGGCTTCTAAAGCTAAGCTCCATTGTTACCTTTGCCTTGGAGCTAACGCTTCTGCTTTGAAGTGTAAAAAGTCTAGCATGTAGAGGAGTTTGAAGGCTGTTAATTATTTTGACAATTTGGCTCCTCTCTCTCTCTCTGGTCACAAAGATCCTGCGCGGCTTGGCGCCTTGCCATTTCTTTTAAGGAGGCATGGAAAATTGTGTTTGATTTTGGCTGGGTAAAAGGGAGACTTTCTGCCATGGGTCTCCATTTATTAGCGAGTACACGGACAGTCTCTGATTTTGTTGTCCCTTTATTTCCTTGATGTTTTGGGGAAGATCTCCTATTGCACTCGTTGCTAGCAAAGGCCAGATTGGTTGTTCCTAAAGGTCCCACGCCAGTCTAAGTGCATTGAAGCCATGGAAATTCAGGGACTGGCTTTTGGGGGCTATTTTATTCCTTCGCTATGCACCCATTTTTCTGGTTAATGTATCCCGCCTCACAGTAAAACGGGGGCTGTGTGCCCAAGCTTTTTCTACAGGCTTGGAAAAACTTTCTAAAGAGTAGAAAGACATTATCACATTGCTTTTCATCCCGGATGGGAGGTTTGATTTGGTTATTATGGCGCTTAAAGTTCCACTCTCTTCCCCCTTTCCTCCTATCTATGGGGAGGCAAATTATTTCTGGATGTTTTCAGTTTAATTTTTAAGCATATTAAATTACAGTTCTTCCCACTTTCACCGATGTTGTGCTGGGAGGCTGGCTTCAGGATAACGCATTTACGTGTGTGGTGCTTTGGGAGATTTCTGCTTACCTTAAAGTAACAGTTTGCTTCAGGGTAAAAATATTTATTGGAATCTTCTCTCTACCTTCCCTTCGCCCTTAATATGGTAAACTCGTGCAGTTGCGCCCCTTCTTTTGGTGTTTAAAGTTCCGATTTTGGGCGGGTGGTGGCTGGAGTTCGCATTTTTGCTTGTGCCTGAGAATCTCCCTGTTTCAAACAAAACTGCCTTGCTGTTTTAAAAATTTCCCTTACTTCTTTTGATGGGGAAAAAGGCATCTGCATAGGTGGGCAGTTAGATTTTTTAAAGAAAAATGCCTTTTCCTCATGTCATGTGCCTTTATTTAGATGTCATCTGGACAAGGCACAGGCTGTTCTTGAATTACATTACTGCTTATAAAAAAGCGCATGTTGCATAGTGGAACTTCTGGGTCCTTTCTGTGTTGATTCTACAAGATCGCTGACCCTGCTTTCATTTAACGTTGCTCTTTCCTCAATTCTCCTTCCTCTGCTCCTTTTTCAATCCCGTTTCTTCCCATCCTGGTCTCCGTCTTCTCCCTCTCTCTCTCTCTCTTCCTCTTCTCCCCCATCCTTTCCTCCTCCTTCTCATCATCTCTCGGTCTCCTTCCTCTGGCCTGAGGCTCATCTGTAGCGGGTAGGGAAAGTCTGGTCTGCTGGAGATCTGCTCAGGCAGCGCTCCTGGATTTGGATCGGGCAAGGCGTCTGGGGCATACGGGGGTTGGAGGAGGCGGTTTTGGGTGAAGTATAAGGAGAGATGCTGGATTGCCTTGCTGTATCTGGCTGCAGTCTGCTGGGCAATTTTCTAAAACTGCTCGCTGCTCCTTTTAGGGCATAGAATTGGGCTTGGAAAGGGAGGCAGTGTTTCTGGATATTTTCCCTCCTTAGTTCTATGTATGGGACTTGATCTTTAAGGATTTCCGCCTCAATTGCCCTATGGTGTTTTCATTTAAAAAAGTCCCTTCAGCTGGTCAATTTCGTTGTGTAACAGGCCAGCCTAATTGGCACAAAGTATTTCGGATGTTCCTTTCTTTCTTGGTGCCCAAAATTATTCTTCTTAATAACAATGTTTCAGCTAGTTATGAAACAAGCAAGTGGGGCCGTCGGTATACTGGAATTTTGCCCCCATTTTTAATGACTTTAAAAAAAATGTTCCTATTTTCTCCCACACAATGCCACTTGACCCGCTCCTATATTCTTTAAACAATTTTCATACACACAACACTCGATACTGACTGTGATCTGTACGGTCGCCCGTAAACAGAAAATGCACAGCCCAGACGTCGCTCGGCCAAAGGGAATTCTAAACCCCGACCATTCCACGCATACACACTTTCATTGGGTCAGTGGCCACACAAATCACCCACATTTCAAACCGCCTCCCAACCTAGTCTGGATCCCTCTACCTATTGAAAAACCTTTTTTTCCGCTAGTCTACTTTGACAGTTGAGAGCTCCTTCTCACTGTCCACACCAAATGGGTTCCCTTATTACACGCGGGATATCAGAGCACTGCTCCTCTCCTCCCTCTGGGACATCAGAACCGTCGTTCCTATCCGTTACACACACCGGGGGCCAAACCCCTTACCTGGGATGTTAGAGACAAGCTCTTCTCCTCCCGCTCCTTTGGGTGCTGGGGTCACCGCCCCACGCCCTGTTATGACCGGTTTCCTACTTACCAATGCTTCGCGAAGTCTTTTCCCCCCAGCCGGCTTGTCTTTTCTCTTCAGGCGATAACGTCTCCACCAACACGCAGGACGAAATGAGTCTCCTCTCAAGTGGGAGGTGCACGCTAGACTCCTCGCCCTGCGCTGGCTGTTCGAGATCGCCTGACCTGGCCTTTTGTTTCCGAATCAGGGCAGTTCCCCAGCATCTCCACCAGATATGTAAGCTATTTTTAGATTTACCGGGTTCTGTACGCAGTTCGGAAGAACAAAAGCTCAACTTAATGCCAGGATTCCTTTTAAACAGAGAAAAGACTTTACTGAAACGTTGCAACGGACCCCAGCCGAGTCAGCTCGGAAAAACTGGGAGCCTCAAACAAAGAAACCCTAAAGTTTTTATAAGATTCTGCTCACTCACAGACCCCCTCCCTTATCTGAACTGATAAGGATGCAGCTGTGAGCCATATATCAGGCATAGAACAACAGAAGAATACGCTTTACACAAAGATATACAATGTAACAATTCAAATTGACAGGAGTTCGAAAGGAAATTGAGGGAGGGAGACATTCATTATGCGCTCTGGCGCCACCTGGCTTGCACTTCCCGGACTCTTCTCCGCTTCATAGCAGGAGCCTCTTGACAGGCTGAGATCGATAACCGCTCCAAGGATATCTGGCTTATCTTTTTAAGAACTGGCTCAGCTAACTGTCTTTCTACAGAGCTGAGTGTTTACACAAATCCTTATTTACAGCCTTGTATGGCCGGAAAGGAATCTCGGGGTGAAATGCAGGGTAAGGCCGCATGGTATAGAGGGAGAGTGAAAGCAGGAACTGGGCAAAGGAAAACCTAAGTGCTGCCATTTTGATCATATACAAATTGATACAGGATTAATAAAGAAGTGCAATACATTGATATAATCATTCCTATCAAGACATGTTCAAGTAATGAGAACAAGGAATCGAGGGACATCTTACAGCATTAATAGACTACATTACATAAAAGCTACAAGGTTATAAGTAGCTATAAACACAAAGTCTATATGTGCACCTATAGATTCATATAAAAGACACATAATGGTAGTCCATCATTCATGGAAAGCTTGCCTGAAGAGAAAGGTTTGCCTGTTTCCAGAAGGACAACAGAGATGAGGCAGTCCTGGCCTCCAGTGGGAGGGAGTCCCAGAGTCTGGGTGCAGTAGCAGAGAAGGCCCTTCCATGGGTTCCCACAACAAGTGCCTGTGAGGGTGGCAGGATGGAGAGAAAGGCTTCCCCAGATGACCTTAACACCCGAATCTTTTAAAGATATCAAGGGAGGCCTTTCTCTCCATCTTGCCACCTTCACGTGCATTTGGCTTCTCTGTCGCTGCCCCCTAAGCTGTGGAACTCCCTCCCACAGGAAATCAGCCTGGCCCCCTCTTTGTTGTCTTGCTGCTGGCAGGCAAAGACTTTTCAGGCAAGGTTCTTCTCTGTGACCGGCTGCGTAAGAGGTGTTTGTTCATTTCCCTTCCGGCTTTTGTATTGTTTGTCTGCAACACTGTAAGCCACCTTCAGTCCTCTAGAAGAGGAAGGCATGGCAAGAAAGAAAGAAAGAAAGAAAGAAAGAAAGAAAGAAAGAAAGAAAGAAAGAAAGAAAGAAAGGTGAATAAACACGCACGTACACACACACACACACACACACACACACACACACACACACACACATTGCATGTGGGGACTTGTTTGGCCTTGTAATCAAGAGTTTCAGCGCCCACATATGATACTCAGTTTCTGCTTGAACCAAAGGGGTCAGCAATAATAATATAGCAGCAAAAATACCCAACTAGCTTATGCTCAGCCAAAAAGGAAAGAGAACTGGGCAATGTGTTTTTAGAAAAGTAAACAAGAAAAAACCTTACTAAGTACAAACATCAAAATATGTACAATAATGCATACCGGAACTCAAGGGAGAAAGGGCACAGGTTAACACAAGGACACAGAGATAAAACATGGCTTAAGCTAGACTAGCAGAGTTGAAAAGAGAAAAGGAACAGAAAAATTATATATTTCCAAATCTGAAGAATGCCACTCTTCTGCAGAGCAAGCAAACAGGAGCTTCCCAGGCAAGCAGTAGCCAAGAGGAGGGACAGGGAAAGAGGGTACAGAGGGCCTGAGTTTAGTTTATTTAGGATTTTAGTTTACTTAGGATCCCTGGAGTGCCAGGTGGCGGCTGTCTCCAGGGCTGCCTTTGTCCAACCTAGGCTCCTCGCCCAGATTCGCCCATACCTTGACGGTGACCTCCTAAGGACGGTTGTGCAAGCGCTGGTTGTATCGAGGATAGATTACTGTAACACGCTCTACATGGGGCTTCCCTTTACCCTTATTCGGCGATTGCAGCGGGTGCAGAATGCAGCAGCCAGACTGGCGTTTGGTGAGGGGAGGTATGGCCACATCACCCTCACTCTGGCTTGCCTGAATTGGCTATGAATTGCCTCCCGAATAAAGTTCAAGGTATTGGTTTTGATTTGCAAAACCCTCCATGGCTCGGGTCCAGAATATCTGGCGGAGCGTATCGTCCCATGACCAACACTCCATTGTGGGCGCCCGGTGGGGGTGGAGGGCGGGGTGGGATTCCCCCATGAGCACCTATGATGTGTCCGAGAGGGAGGCTGTGACTCAGGCGCTAGTGGGTGCTGAGCTTCACGGCCGCTTCCCCTTTCAGCCTCTGGGAACCTGCACACTCATGCGAGACCTAAGGGATGGGGGCTTTTTTTGGGGGGGGGGAGGGGTGTCCAACAGAAGTGCCCGAAAAGGAATTATCCCCCACGGCACAGAATCCCATTAGTTTTGGGGGGGGGTCTTTCTGGGCACCCCTTTGTTTTCACACCACTGGCACTGGCGGTCTTGCGACAAAAGCCGGGGAAGGCAAACGGGGGAAGCCTCCCTGAGAACACTCGAGGGGGCTGCTGCCTGAAGGGTGAGGAGGTGGGGGTGGGGGTGGCAGGCAGATGGGGAGACCCACCTCCCCCTGATGGCAGGGATGATGGGACCTCTTTAACTCAGCTCCTCTCCTGAAGGCCCCTCTACATGAGGCCCAAGGGGCTCAAAGGGCGGGGGGTGGGGGGACAAGGCAACAGAAGGGACAAGGAGCTGGCTCAGTTACATGCCTGCCTGGGACACAGGGTGCTGAAACCAACTCCACGGGGCCATCACTGCTCACCGTGGCAGGAGACAACAGGCCACCATGGAGACAGACCCACGATGCAGGAATCCCTGGCCGCCAGCTTTTACTCCCAGCGCCTGGGGTGCCCCTCCTGCAGAGATACGGTGCCTGGGGGTCGGGTCACCCCCTGGAAACCACAGAGAATTGTCTCCACAGGTCTTGGCCCCAGCGTGTGGGCAACTGGGGGACAAGGTAAAGAAACCAATCGGGATGCAGAAAACCTTTGTTTAGGGGAAGCGGTGTCAATGGGGGGGAGCCACTGGTCTCTAAAGAGAGGCTTCTCTCCTCTAAAATCCTGGCTCCTTTTTCCCTTCCAGGGTCTTCCCCTCTCACTCACCTGCCCTTCTCCAGACCACCCTCCCTCCCATCCCCCACCTACCCATCTGGGGTCTAGGGGGAGGCTCTTCTGGGGCCACACTCTTTGCCCCCCCCCCGCACTGGAGAAGGTGGCGATAATAGTGCGGCAGTCTTGTGGCAACCCCCTTGGGAGCTTTTAGGGCTGCCTCTAAGAGTGAGGGGCCACAGAGAGCTTTTTAAGAGTTGCTAGAACATGTACGTGTTATGAGCCACCCAAAGTGGCTGGCCGGCTGTCAGATGTGCAGTATAGAAATATGATCAATAAATAAACAATAAAGATGTAAACATACTTCAAGCGGTTGCTCATTTCATAGGCCTTGGTTTTGGTCACCACACATTTCATTTAAAGTGTTCATTTGGTTTGTTCGGGATTGTATTATTCCAACAGCTTTAGCAAAAGCGGCCTCAAATGTCGGCTTTGGATGGGAAAATTCCTGTGTGTAACAAGGGGTTTGATTCCAGCGAATGTGATTGCTCTCTTGCGGAATGCTCCACTGTTCTTCTGTTTTTTATTTGAAAATGTTTCATCCTCTTGGCACTTACAAAAGGGCATTTTCTGCTTTCAGGGTTAAAGTTCAATAATAAATGAATTGTATCTGGAAGGAGCTTTGTGTCATTCTGGGTCACCGCATCTCAAGAAAGACATAGTGGAACTGGAAAAGGTGCAGAAGAGAGCGACTAAAATGATTACTGGGCTGGGGCACCTCCCTTATGAAGAAAGGCTAAAACATTTGGGCCTCTTTAGTCTGGAAAAAAGGCACCTGAGGGGGGATATGATTGAGACATACAAAATAATGCAGGGTATGAGTAAAGTGGATAGAGGGAAGCTCTTCTCTCTCTCCCAAAATACCAGAACTAGGGGACATACACTCAAATTGAAGGCTGGGAGAGTAAGAACTGACAAAAGAAAATGTTTTTTTCACCCAGCGCGTTGTTAGCCTGTGGAACTCCCTGCCACAGGATGTGGTGATGGCATCTGGCCTGGATGCCTTCAAAAGGGGATTGGACAGATTCCTGGAGGAAAAGTCCATCACAGGTTACAAACCATGATGGAGAAACCAGGGTACTTCAAGGGCCAGATGCAGGGGAGTGGTATCAGGAGACAGATATCTAGTCTCATGCGCTCCCAAACGCATCTGGTGGGGCCGCTGTGAGATACAGGAAGCTGGACTAGATGGTTCTTTGGCCTAATCCAGCATGGCTCTTCTTATGTTCTTATGTTCTTATGGGTTACCCTCTCCCACCCGACCCACGGGGGTTCAAGGGACCCATGCTTTTCATAGAATCCTAGAATCCATAGAGTTGGAAAAGGAGACCTCAAAGGCCACCCAGTCCAACCCCCTGCCATGCAGGAACCCCCATCACAGAACTCCCGACAGATGGCCATCCAGCCTCTGCTTAAAATCCTCCAAAGAAGGAGATGACACCACCTCATGTGGCAGCATATTCCACTGCCGGACAGCTCTAACCGTCAAGAAGTTTTGCTGGGGAGCTGGCTGGCCCCAGCTCTCCTTGGCCAGGTGGGATTCGCAAGGGGCCTTCCTGTGGGCTTCACCAAGAATCTCCCCAGAAGGCCCCCTTCCTTTTGGGAGGGAAATTGGGGTACACACTCACGTTGGTTGACATCCCTCTGCAAAGGTGCTGCCATTCCAGTGGCAGTGATACTTGGCAAGAGGGAGGGGGAGAGCCGCCCAGGTGTGTGCCTCTTTCCCTCTTCCTACCTGGGGATTTCCACCAGTGGATTCTCAGACGGAGCCCTTGGGAAGAGCGACAAGCCCTGGCACAGCCAGGGGAACCCCCCCCCGTCCCCCGCCTTCCTGGCTCTGTCTGGGTGGAGGGGAAGTCCAGCTCCCCTCCTCCCCAGGAAAGCCAGTCAGAGCTTGCTGCAGGGAGATGGCGGGTAGAGGGCCGGAGGGATCCCGCCATCCCGTCATGATGATGACCTCATACCTCACCTTGCATGGCAGGAGGGGGCTCAGTTCTTTCCCCCTTCCCTGTCTCCATTATCCTGCACCACCCGGTAGAGACCTGGAGAACTGGGGGGAGACCCCAAGGCTCACTCGGGGCTGGCTCTGAGACCCTTGGCAGGAGCCTCTCCAGCCTCTGCCTGAAAACCTCGGGCAAAGGGGCCTCCTCCACCACCACCTTCCCTGTTGGACGGCGGCTCTGACCCTCGTCAGGATGGAAGTTCCTCCAGTTTGGTTTGGTTTGGTTTCCTTCTCTAAATCCTAGAGTTTCATTGGGTTGGATTTTCATTCTTTCCCCTTCGGCCCTCTTTTCTATGGCCCACAGCAGGCCTGTCTTCTGTGCCAACAGGTGATCGATCACCTCTCACACAGCCAGAGGGGGCTGGCTGCCTTCTCACCTCTCAATCCCCCCCCCCACCTCCACTGCCAGTCAAATGCATCCAGTCCTTACTACCACCCTTCCTGAGTACTTTTCAGGCAAAGCCCTGCCTGCCCGGGGTTGCCCCTCCAGCCTTTGCCCCTCAGGCCAGCGTTAGGGCCATGGCTACCAGTGGCTGCCCACTGCCTGTTGACCAGATTCTACAGACTTGGACTCCAAGGGCTTCCTTTCCTTGAGCTCTTGCAGGGGGACCTGGAGGGGTGGCCCAGTGGGCACAGGAAGGGCACAGAAGGAGCGGGTCTCATCCAGCTCTGGTGCTGCAGATTTTGTGGACTATTGGGGGGGGGAGAGAGACAGGACCCCAGGCTTTGGGTGTGAGTTACCAGCCCCAGACCTCCCCAGAGCAGGACCAGGGAGCATGCGGTGTGTGTGTGGGGGGGTGCAGAGTGGTTTCTGTCTGTATGAACTGCCTCTGCCTCTAGGAGCCGTAGGAGGGCAAGGGGGCAACCAAGGACAGCGGCAGAGAGAGAGAGGGAGAGGGGTGGGTGGGACAAGAATTTGGAGGCTCCTCAAGGGTAGAACTGTTCCTCGGTCTTGCTGGGGGGGGGGGTGCGGGACATTGGTCTTCCTTCACATGCCAGAACCTTAAGAAATGTGGCACTTATTACTCAAACCAGACAAAATCCACAGAAGGTCCTCCTTCCAATCTGGCCAGGCGGCCCTCTCAGCTGAGCCGGGCTCAGGGCTTGGGTTCAGGAGGCCCCATCCATAGCCTCTGGATGGAGGAGAGGAGTGGGCCAGAGGCCAAAGAGGTCCAGCCCCACTCCCGTCTGCAATGGGGCCAAGGGGAGCTGAGCCGGGAGGGAGAGCTCTCCGGGTCTTGCCCACTCACCCACGCCCCGGCCAAGGCGAGTGTACCTGGGCATAACATGGCAGGGCTTGCGACCCTGAGCGCCTTTCACCTGCCCTGGTTCCTGCCAATCCTCCCTTGGATGCCCCTGGGAGGGCAACTGGCAGGGGCACCTGCCCAGCTTGATCCAAGGGGGGGATCTGAAGGACGGGGGGCAAGAAGATGGAGGAAGAGGCCGGCTGCCAAAGGACCCCCTATTCCGGGGTTGGGGTGATGGAGGGGGAGAAGCTGACACCCCCCAAGATCACCGGGGTGGGTGGGTTGGTGATGAGGAGAGGAGGCTCGGCTGGCCCCTCCCCCTCCCTCTCGCCAGGAGCAACCACAGTGCTGTTCCTTGCTGGATTTCACACTTCCTGTGACTCCGTAAACAAAGTGTTGAGACAGCGGCCCCAGGAAGTGGCCATTCCCTCCTTCTCTCCCCCTGCCTCCCCCTCCCCCCACACACACACACACACACACACACACACACACACACACACACACACACACCACTGGCTCACTGCATTTCTTCCCCTTGCCAGAAAAAGGGAGTGATTGGGTGGGCTGGAGGGATGACTCACCCGCTTCCTGCCCAGACGCCAGGCTATAAAAGGGCCGGGCAGGGGCTCCAGGTTCAGACACACCACGGCTGAGGTGCAGAGGCTGATCAAAGCCAGCATCGCCCTTCGAGAGCCACCCTCCAACCCTCCAGAAGAGCCATGGGACCCTCTGGAGCCCCCCTGGTCGCCCTTCTCTTTGGGCTGCTGTTCCTGCGCTGCCCGTGGGCTGCCCCTCTCCAGGACAATGGGCCCCTGGTCATCACCTTTCCAGGCGAGATGGTCAGCAAGCTGTCAGAGAAAGACTTGGCCAAGGTCAGTTTTCCTGGCGATGGGCTGACCGGGACCCCCTGCCACGGGCATGGCGGCATTTGGAGCCCCAGGGCTCTGGGCTGGGGCACTGAGGGTGCCACTAGGGCTGCCAGCTTCCCAAGGAGCCTCCTGTGAACCCTCCCTACTCCACCTGGGACTGAGAGAGAGGTGTGTGTGTGTGTGGGGGGTCTGGCCTTCTCTGGGCACCAGCAGCGTTGGAGGGGCAGGCGAGAGGAGCGAAAGCCCCTCCCAAGTTGCACCTGAAGGAGGCAGTGCGTCCAGCACACCCGGCCAGGCTCAGTTCTGGTGGGGTCTCTGGGGAGGGGTCTTTGAAACCACACGGGTGCTGGCGTTTTTGCTTGAACAAATGGACCCAACTTCTCCTTTCACCAAAACCATTGCTGGCTTTTTCCTGGTAGCCCTAGGGTCGGCACCCCTGTATTTGCATGTTCTCTCGGTTGCTCTTTCCCTGCCGGTCGTCGGTCGGTTGAGAGCAGCATCCAACTCAGGTAGCGCTGGAAGTGTTGATGACCCCCCCTCCCCCCTCCCCCCATGGGTTGGGCTGCTCAGCCAGAAAGATGACTTGAAGGAGAACCTGGATCCCGCCTTGTCCCCTCAGAGGGTTGGTGGGGAGGCGGGTGGCTCGGTTTCTCAAAGGGGGCAGGCGAGGGGGGAGTCAGCATGCAAGGGTTGCAGGGGAAGGCGAAGGGGAATCCGGCCCAGGGCAGTGACCTGCCTCTTCCTCTTGGCCCTTCATGGCCATCAGCCGATACACTTCCCTCTGGTCCTTGAATGTGTTTCCCACACGGCTTTGTGTCTTTTCTCTTAATTGGAGCCTCTGCTCTCCGTTTCATAGACTGCAAAATGTCTGTGAAGATTCTCAGTCATCCAGGTGAGGTTATCTGGAAGTGGAGTCATGGCAACTGGACTTCTTTTCTTGAGAGATCAAAATGCTTCTCTGCTCATCCAAGCAGTTTCCTCAGTCTGTAGTATTTCCAGATGATCACCCCCCCCCCGCAGTGCCTGCTGGTGCAGACCTCAGCACCATGCAAGCCACAAACAGAGCAATCCATTGGCAGATTCAGCTGCTCATTAACAGCACTTGTGTTCTAATTATGGTACACTAATTTAATATCCCCAGTGTGTGCCTTGCCAGGTGAGGGACAGAATCTGTAGTGCCAATCAATTCCAAGCGGAGGAAAATTGAATTTCCTGTTAATTCTCATTCAGCCAGTTCTCCTCTCTCTCTCTCTCTCTCTCACACACACACACACACACACACACACACACACACACACACACACCACCACCACCACCACCACCACCACCACCACCACCACCAGAGATGCTCTTTGTGCCTGGCAGGGGGAGTTCCGGAGGGTTCCTCCGCTGCCAACTGTCTGAAGGGTCACCAGGGCCATGGGTGTGTTGGCACACACTTAGCCTCCCCCGCTGGCCCAAGGGGGCCTTTCTCTCCCCCCCCCCCCCAGCCCACCAACCTGAAGGCGGTTGTCTGTCCTTCTCTCCCCCCTGCAGCGCTACCTCCAACGATTTGGGTACCTGGACGAAGATGGGCCGGTGGTTGGTCAAGTGACGCTGGACTCAGCTCTCCGGAAGATGCAGCAGCGCCTGGGCCTGCCGGAGACGGGGGAGCTGGACGCCCCCACCCTCCAGGCCATCCGGGCTCCCCGCTGCGGAGTCCCAGACCTCGGCACCTTCCAGACTTTCCAAGGGGACCTCAAGTGGGACCACAATGACCTCACCTACCGGTGGGTGCAGCAGCCAACTGTGCCCGTGGCAGGATTCGGGTCTCCCCTCCGCCAGCAACACAAGGGGGCCCTTGGTGCAACAGTGGGTCAGGAGGATGGCTGTTCATCACCCCCCTCCGCCAGAAGCGACATACAGCCCCACCTGTTGGGTGGGGTGGGGCACCAGTTTTGGCTTCCAGTTGGCCAGGGCAGGGATGAGGGGTGGCGGGGGTGGCAGGTGGGGCCCAACATCCTTGGGTTGGGCTGGCCCACCATCCAGGGCTCTGCTGAGGCTCCTCTCTCTCTCTCTCTCTCTCTCTCTCTCTCTCTCTCTCTCTCTCTCTCTCTCTCTCTCTCTCTCTCTCTCTCTCTCTCTCTCTCTCTCTCTCTGCTAATAGAGTGGTGAATACCTCCCCCGACCTGGACGCTGGCATCATTGAGGACGCCTTTGCCAGGGCCTTCCAGGTGTGGAGCGATGTGACCCCCCTGACCTTCACACGCAAGGAGAGCGGGGACGTGGACATCCTGATCCTCTTTGGCACGGGAGGTGAGCGGGGGGGGGGGGAGGAGGAGGGCACCCGGGCCAGCCGGGGTGGGGGGTGGGCGCTCCTCCTTGGTTGCAGGGCAGGAGGAGGGGAGCCACGTGCACTGGCTCTGGACGGCCAGAGGGCACTGGGCCAAGGGGGGGAGGGGCGGGGGGCTCTTCCCCATGGGCGGGGGGTCTCTTGAATGCTGGACCCAAAGAGTTGTGCCACTCACCAGCTGGCCTGCCTCTCCAACCCCCCCCCATGTACCCCCCCCCCCCCAGAACATGGTGACGGCTACCCCTTTGATGGGAAGGATGGTCTGCTGGCGCACGCCTTCCCGCCCGGCAAGGACGTCTTCAGTGGCGACGCCCACTTTGACGATGACGAGTTTTGGACCCTGGGCACCGGCATCGGTGAGTGGCTCTGTCCCGGGGGTGGGGGTGGGGGAAGAGGTTGCCCTTTGCCCCTGAAGGCCCCTTACCCCCACCCCCACCCCCCCGGCCTCTGAATTGGGACCCCGCCTTCTGAGAGCCCCCCCCTCCTCCGTCTCTCCCCTTTTCCTGGGCAGTGGTGAAGACCTACTACGGGAACGCCAACGGAGCCTCCTGCCACTTCCCCTTCACCTTTGAGGGGCGCTCCTACTCCACCTGCACCACGGAGGGCAGGGAAGACCAGCTGCCCTGGTGCGCCACCACCCCCAACTTCGACCAGGACAAGATGTACGGCTTCTGCCCCAGCGAACGTGAGTGGCAAGCACGGGGGGGGGGCGACGACACTGGGGGAGGAGGGGGCCCTCCCTAGGAGTGGTAGCCCCCCCCCTTTTGTGGATGGAGCGAGTGTGGCTTCTCTTTTTTTCTACATGGCAGCTCCATGCTCTTCCTTCCTTCCTTCCTTCCTTCCTTCCTTCCTTCCTTTCTCTCTCCCACCCATGTAGTAGAAAGCCACTACTCTGCAACATAACATTCAGCAACAAACATAAATTAAAAAAAAAGAGAGAGAGAGACCCTCCCTAAATGCAATTATAGACAAAAACTAACACAAAGGACGGTAGCAAGATCAGTATCAATTAAAACAAAAACTTCAAGTTATCAGTGATTAAAAGTAATTAAGATTAAGGAACATTAACACTTTTGAAGGTGTGGTTAAAAATTTATATCTTCACATGGATTCTGAAGCCGACACAAGTGGATGTCTGGTGCACCTTCACCCTGTAGTAGAGAATTGCACAGGAAGCTCTCCAAGGCAGTGAGGTCCCCAGCTGCTGGGGGCTTTCTTTCTCAACATCATCTCTCTCTCCCCCCCCCCCCCCCCGCCTTGGACTTGGCCCAGGCGCATATACTGGCAGCCAGGGGAAAGGAGCCAGGACAGACACGGCCCTATTCCGGTCTCCCCAATACAAACCTGGCCCCTGTGTTTTGCACCTGCTGCCACTTCCAAACCATCTGCAAGGGCAGCCCCTTGTAGAGAGCACTGCAACAGTCAATATTCAAAATTGCCTGCACTGTTGAGCCAGTACTATTAGGGGGCTCGCTAGTGATTTGAGGGGAGAGGGGAGCTGGCTGGGGAATGCCCCATGGCCTGTCGCCATGGGAGGCTCAAGAGAAGCCTGCTGGAAGGCCACAGGCCAGGGGGAACTGGAGGTGCTCCCTTTGCTGTGCATGGCCCCCTCCCCGGATCCATCCCCAGGCAGGGAAGCCCGGGGGGGGGGGTCCGTACCAAGGGGCGCTGCAGTTCCACAGAGCCTCACGTGGGGAAGGGAGGGGGTGTCCTTCCTGTCCTCCCCACCACTGGCCCTCCCCTGATGCTTGGGGGCTGCACTAGGGCCCAACCCATGACTCACCTCCTTTTCTCTCCCCCCCCCCCAGTGCTCTTCACCTACGGCGGGAACGGTGGGGGCAAGAAGTGTGTCTTCCCCTTCGTCTTTGACGGCAAGTCCTATGACGGCTGCACCACGGACGGGCGGGACGATGGCTACCGGTGGTGTGCCACCACCGCCAACTTTGACCAAGACAAGAAGTATGGATTCTGCCCCAACAGAGGTAGGGGGGGCACTTCCTCGAGCCATTTGGGGGGGGGGGCGAAAGGGGGTTGAGGGGAGCAGGTGGGGCTGAGGGGAGCAGTGGGGTTGCAGGGGTGGTGCCCCATCGGACTGCTCTCCCCCCTCTCCAGGGGGGCCTGTGGGGGTCCAGGGGGTGGGCAGGCCGAGTGCTGAGTGTTTCCACCCAAACTTCTCCCGCAGACACGGCCGTGATTGGAGGGAACTCCCAGGGCGAGCCCTGCGTCTTCCCCTTCACCTTCCTGGGGAAGACCTACAGCGCCTGCACCTCGGACGGGCGGGGGGACGGGAGGCTCTGGTGCGCCACCACCAGCAACTACGACACAGACAAGAAATGGGGGCTCTGCCCTGATAAAGGTACTGCCGGGGGTGTCGGGATGCGGGCAAGGAAACAGGAGCACCTCTGGAGAGGGGAGGTGGGTCGGGGGGGGCTGCTACTGCAGACATACCCCCCCCGCCTGCAGACACCCCCCCCCCGCCTTGCCCACTCCCCACCACAGCAGGTCTCTGGCCAGGACGGCCCTGCTTCACCTCCGGGTGTGCCTCCGAGAGCCTGCAGGGCAAGCGCTGACATGGGTCCGGGGGGGTGGGGGTGGAGGGGAAGAGGCATATTTCTCTCTGCCCCCCTCCCCCAAAGCCCACATCCCCAGCAGGAATCTTGTGCCTCCTTCCAGGGTACAGCATCTTCCTGGTGGCTGCCCATGAGTTTGGCCACTCCCTGGGCCTGGAACACTCCAGCGTGCGCGAGGCACTCATGTACCCCATGTACACCTACCTGGAGGATTTCCACCTGCACCCTGACGATGTGGCCGGCATCCAGTACCTGTATGGTGCGTGGGGGCTGCTTTCCTTCCCCCCCCCACTAACCCAGCAAGCAGGACCCTTTCCTGGCTGGAAATGAGGGGCAGTGGCCTGATTGTGCCCCACAGCTGGCCTCGTGGGATCAAGGGGAGCTGAGCAGTGCCGAGCCCCTCCCCCATGCGCTGGGGCTCCTGGCCTGATCCGGATGGAAGCCCACCCCCACCCCCCTTGCCTTACGCGCCTCCGTCTCTCACCACCAGGAAAAGGATCTGGCCCTCAGCCCACAGTGCCCAGCGCCCCCACTCAAAGCCCGGATGAGGATGACGACGATGTACCTGACCCAAACCCCACAGAATCAGACGGCTCCTCCACGACCGATGAGGAGGGCTCCTCGGTGACTGAGACCACCCCTGTGGATCGCCCGGCAGAAGCCTGCCACGTTGGCCACTTTGATGCCATCAGTGAGATCAAGAAAGAGCTGTACCTCTTCAAGAACGGGTGGGCATCTCTGTGTGTGTGTGTGTGTGTGTGTGTGTGTGTGTGTGTGTGCACGCGTGTGCATGTGTGCATGTGTGTGTTGATAACATGCAGGTGCGGAACAAGGAAATGAAGGCTTGGATTCTGCTGAGGGAGGTCACCGTGACAAGTCGTGCCTCTAACCGAGTCCTTGCTCCCTCCTCCTCCTCCTCCTCCTCCTCCTCCTCTTTCCCCAGGCAGTACTGGAGGAAGCTGGGGTCAGGGTCAGAGCCCATTGAGGGCCCGCTCAGGATCCAGGACACGTGGCCGGCCCTCCCTGATGTCATTGATGCCACTTTTCAGGACAAGCTGACCAAGAAGGTTTTCTTCTTTGCTGGTGAGTGCTTCCCACAAAGGCCTTCCAGGGTCACCATCTGTCCCGCCCCCCCCCCCAACCCCAACCCCTTGGTGCTGAGTGGTAACAATGTGCCAAGCACAGAGAACAGACAGACACACGGACAAGCGAATGCTGCCCGCTTCAATCAGAGGCGCAGTGCCAGCTTTTGAACTGCCTGGGCCTCTTCCTGGTGCTCCAGGTCCAAAGGCAGGCTTCTCGGCGGCCCATGGCTTCCAACGGCCGTGCAGAAAGCACTTGCCGACAAGCTGGACTCGGCCAAACACCGCCCTTTGCCTCGTCCCAGGGAGCGGCCGTGCCAACAGACGACGAGGGGCTTGGCTACACCCTGAGCCTCCTTCTTTGCGTTTCGAAGGTGCCTCTCTACGCTGAACCCTTCTGTCAGTGGGAGACCACCTTCTCTACCAGGCCTCCATCCGCTGGTTTCCCTGGGATCTGTCATTTCAGGGGGGGGGAGGGCTTCAGGTCATCTGCTAGAGGACTTTAATGCCCTCCCTTGAACTCCTGCAGAGGAGCCCATGTTCCTTGGCCAGAGGGCCAACCCCAGAGGTCCCAGGCATCCTTGGGACAGAGCCTGGGCAGTGATGTGAGCAATGGGGCAGAGAGCCTCCTTTCCCATCAGGTGCCTCTTGAGTCATCCTTGTGCACCAAGTCCGTGAAGGCTTCCTCAGAAACTGCCCCCTCCCGTCCCCTCCCCAAGACGGGCCTCTGAGGTGCCCTGCTCGGGGGCCTCCTCCGCTGAGCGCCAGTCCCCTTCGTCTCTGTGACGGTGCACCCGACTGAGCAAGGGCCCTAAGGCCCGCCATGGGAGAGGTGCCCCCAGTGTGGGCCAGGCCTTGCGGGGTGTGTGTGAAGTGGGTGGGTGAGAGAGAGAGAGAGAGAGAGAGAGAGAGAGAGAGAGAGAGAGACTGAGGGGGGAGACCATACAGATTTCAGTCTCCACCACTCCTCTAAAATGCGCTGGCAACTTAAATTCAGACCAGAGATTGTGGGGGTTTGTCCCTCTTCCTGTGTTCCCACCCCTCCGCACTCCATTGTTCCTGTCTGCGATGAGGGGAGGGAGGAAAAAAGGGAGAAAAAAAACGCAGGCTCACCTCCGCTCACCTCCGTCTGCATTTTAGGGGTCGTGTAAAAGCAGCCAAAGGCACGGCACGGAGGGAGTGGAAGAGTAGCCAACACGTTGGCGCCCCCTCCGCTCTCCCAGCCGCCATCACCCTCTGCTGCCTTTCAGGGCTTGGTGCAGGCCAGGGGTCACGTGCAGAGGGATGGTGCTGGCAGTGTTCAGCACGACAGTGGAGGGGGTGAGCCCAGGAGGGTGAATAGGGAGAGCCTGAGCCTCTGTGCCCACGGAGGAGGTATACTGTGGCGCAACAGCTCTGTGTGTTCCGCAGGCCAGCGCTTCTGGGTATACCAAGGGACAAGGGTCCTGGGGCCCCGGAGCCTTGAGAAGCTGGGCATCCGGAGGGACGTGCAGAAGATCACCGGCGCCTTGCAGAGGAAGAACGGGAAAGTGCTGCTCTTCAATGGAGAGGAGTTCTGGAGGTAGGGAGGCCAAAATGAGCAGCTGGCCGGCCGGCTGGTGAACCCCTCAACCTTGGCACATTCAAGATCCCCCTGGGCCATCAGCAGGAGGCCTGTAGGGCCACCCGGCAGCAGCAGCAGCAGCAGCAGCAGCAGCAGCAGCAGCAGCAGCAGGGGGCTTCAGCTGGTGGCCCAAGCAAGCCACACAAGGAGCCAGAGGGAGGGAGGTGCTTGTCCGAGGCCACCAGCCACTTCTCGTGGCATTGGTGGGGTGATGGCAGGGAGACCCCTGGGCCAGTGCCAGGATAAGCTGAGGGCCCCATACCTATGTCTGGCAGATATGGCTGGAGGCCCCCAACACCTCCAGGGGCACCAGACTAGGGTCTTTCTGGAGCCCCACCTGCAAATCCTGAGGCCAACCCAATGTGAACCTCCTGGCGCCCATCTGAGAGTGAAGGAGGTTGGGATGAGGGTGGGAGGGAAGGGGTCGGAGATGTCAAGAGAGCTGGCCCAAACGCCCTTTCCCCCTCTCAGGCTGGACGTGAAAGCCGAGCGGGTGGATCGGGGCTACCCTCGCCCCACCGAGAGCGTCTTTGGAGGCATCCCTCTGGACTCGGACAACATCTTCCTCTACAAAGGTGAGTGGAGCTGGGAGCCGGACCGAGGGAGACCGAAGGCATCTCATCCAGCAGGGGCCACAAGGGAACCCCCCCCCCCCATATACACACACATACACACACCTCCCCTGCCCTGGCCTCAGCTGCGTCACAAGCACTCTTTGGCAGTGACCGCCTGGCCGGGCAGCCCCCTTGTGCCCAGGGGTCCTGGGCCCAGGCAGGGTCCTCCCCCACGGCCCCCTCCTTCGGCTTCTGGGTTCTGTACACAGCCTAGTGTTCAGGGCGTCAAATGGAGGTCCGTGTGAGTGCTGCGAGAAGAGAGAGGTGTGTGGTTGTTCTATGTGAGGGTAGACAAATTAGATCAAAACCATGCCCCAGGGAAGGGAGGAGCTTAACTCTCTGTTTATGTTCCTTTCCATTCCTTTGTTAATATTCTTCTTTTTTTTATGTATGTGACAGGTTGAGGATGATGGGAGGGCAAGCAATTTACACTCAAAATAGATGCTGCCAGTCCTGGTGCAAGGCCAAGTGGGAATGATCCTTATTTATTTATTTATTTATTTATTTATTTATTTATTTATTTATTTATTTATTTAGAGTATTTTTACCCCATCTTTCTCCTTGGAAAAGGATCCAAGGTGGCTTACAGTAAGGAGAGACTGTACAGTCCATTACAATTAAGACACAATCAGTTTGAGAAACAGGGCATTGAGGGGCATCTTACAGCATTAGAAGGCAACATTAAAACTAATTATTGATAACATAGTATCAATGTAGTCACTCAAGAAGAGATACGAACACAAAGTTACAAGTGGCTATAAACACAAAGTCTGTGTAGCCCTTTATGGTAGATTCATATAAAAGACACATAATAGGTAGAGTCCATCATCATGGAAAGCTTGCCTGAAGAGAAAGGTCTTTGCCTGTTTCCGAAAGGACAACAGAGATGAGGTAGTCCTGGTCTCTAGTGGGAGGGAGTTCCAGAGTCTGGGCAAAGCAGCAACAGAGAAGGCTCTTTCATGTGTTCTTATGAGACGCAGCTGTGAAGGTGGCAGTATGGAGAGAAAGGCCTCTCCTGGTGACCTTCGCAGCCAAGCGGGTTCATCCTGCGAGATTCAATCGTTGAGGTAGCTCAGGACCCAGGCCCTACAGTGCTTTAAATCCTCTGGCTTTAAAAATCCTCCCCCTTCCTGCTCCACAGCCCCCAAAGGATTCCCCAGGATGAAGGGGATCTCCAGGGATCCCCCAAACTTGAGGGGATGCCAGAAAGTTTTTTTTTCTTGCCCCCAAATGACTACGGCTGATGACATCATCCTCCCTGTGCAGCATAAAACGGCACAACAGAATTTTAGCCAGTAATCTGCAGAGTTAAAGAACAACCGTACCTTAATACGGTTATGCAAACTTTTGAAAGTTTTGCAAGCGCAGAGTGTTAGAAGAAGGGACTCGCCCATCGGTTTGGTTATAAAAAATCTTTGTCAATGGAAGGACAAGAGAGAAAGGGCCAACCTGATTCCCCCCTTCCCCCCAGGGAGAGCGTCCCAGAAGCAGCCCCAGGGAAGGCCCTGCCCCAGTGCCCGTGTCAAGGGCACCTGCGATGGCTCTGGGAACCACAGGAGGGCCTCCTCTGTGGATCTGAAGAGCAGAGAAGGCTCGTGTGGGTGAGACACTGTCCGTCAGGTAGCCCAGACCTGAGCTGTATATAGGGCTAGAGAGGTGATGACCAGCACTTGGAACTGGGTTCAGAAACGGACTGGTGTGGTTCTTGCATGAGAGGAGTGAGAGAGGCTCCCTAGAAGCGGCCAAAAGTCACTCAAAATGAGACCAAGCCCCTCTCTCTGCCACTCCACCCCCAAGACCATTCACTGTGTCTGCATGGGAAGAACTGAGTTGCCCAGGTGGTATCTTTGTTTTCCCCAGTGGAATAAATAAATACCACGTGAGGGTGGGGTGGTTTAATTGGGCAAATGGCAGAGGGGAAGGAGGAGGCTGAAACCCTTCTGCCTTCCTGTAGTGGCCCAGATCCACCTGGGGATGGATGCCCTTGAGGGCCCTTCTGCCTGCCTCAAACCTCCAGGGAGATCCTGGGGCCTGCATGTGTCTCTCGGCTTAGCTAACCCCCCCCCGCCTTCCCCCCTCTCTCTTCCCAGGAAAATACCACTTCTGCCGGGACCCCTTCTGCTGGCAAATGACCCCGCGCTACCAGGTAGACAAGGTGGGCTACCTGAAGTATGACGTCCTGAAGTGTCCTGAAGAGTAGGTTCACCCCTTGGTCAGAAGCAGGCCGGACCCCCCTGGACCTGTGGCACTGGGCCGTGGCTCAGCAGGGACTCCTCCGTGGCAGCTGCTGACGCTTTTACCCCTGCCAGGGCTGGCAGAGCTGGCACTTAGAGCTCACTTGGGGCCAAGAGGGGGACTCTCCAGCCACCCCAGGGCACCTTTGCCCCCTCCCCCCCAACCCGCCCCAGCCGGGCACTCTGGGGCACTGAGGGGGGGGCCAGGCTCTTGCACAAAGGCTTCCCTGTTGGAGACGACCAGATTGCTGCCGTGGGATTGCGGGGGGGGGGGTTGCCTTCTTTCTGCTGGGACTCCTTCACCCCTGCCTGATGGAGCCAGGGGCTCTGCACATCCACAGCTTACGCTGTTTCTGTCGCACTGGGGCCTCCATGCGGACCCTGCACTTTGCACACGTCTGCAATAAAGGACATCCTGGACCCTTCAGAGTCTCCTGTCTCTCTGTGGGGCACACAGTGTGTGTGTGTGGGGGGGAGCAGAGGAGACCGGGGGAGCTTCTGCAGATTTGGGGTGGGAAGAAACAGGAGGAGAGGCGGGCAGAGGGCAAGGTCCCTGCACCAAGGGAGATGACCTCCAACACAACCACACGCCATGGCTTTCCTGGGGTTTCAACCCCCCCCCACCGATTCCCCAGGGCAAGGGCCCTGTCCTGGGGGCCTTTGGTGGAAGGGGGCTATGGTGACTGTGGCCCTGTGACTGCCCTGGGGGTGGGAGGGGGCCCCTCCCAGGAACAATAATGACCCATCCCAGTTTGCCTGGCTAATGTGTCACTGACGTTTGTGCTTTATTCAGGATGCAAGTGTGTGTGTGTGTGTGTGTGTGTGTGTGTGTGTGTGTGTGTGTGTGTGTGTGTGTGTGTGTGTGTGTGTGTGTGTGTGTGTGTGTGTGATCTGTGGAAGATCTCGGTGCATCCTCTCCTTTGTCCTTTGCCACAGACATAGCTGTCCAGGACTTGTTCTCATGGGACCCGTCAGCTTGGCAAAGGTGGGAGATTCCTTAGGAGAGGCAGTCCCAGGGCGGTGGTGGTGGTGGTGGTGGTGGTGGAGGCGGCGGTGGGCTCAAGTGGCAGAGCCCCAGCAATGCAGGCAGCAGTTGGCTGGCACCATCCTGAGCACCAACTCCAGGGTGGGCCAGGAAGGGACCCTACCAGAAGTGGCTGGTGTGGTCCTTGCCAGGGGACGTGGACGGAGCCCTCGGCTGGCTCGGTGGTGTTGGCTTCCTTTTGCTCTGTGTCCTAGTTCAGTGGACCTCAGCCTTTGTCCCTCCCGGGGCCTCTGTGTCCAAAAGGCCCAGCTGGCACAGTCAGTGGTCAGAGATTCTGAGACGTGGCACCCAAGGCATCTGGAGGGCCAACACTGGGTTAGACGGGTCAAGGTGGGGTATAAATAAACAAATAAACAAACAAATAAATAAATAGGCCTTGCCTGGCAGGGTCCCTGTCCCCACCTGACTCAGTAGGAAGAGAGGGAGTCATCAGGATGGACCACTCTGAGCAGCTCTCTTTGTGTTGCCTCCTGGATCTGCCCACCAGGGAGGCAGCTGCTCAGTTCCCTGCAGGGGGAGCCACCCCCCACCTCTCTCTCCTCTCCTCCCACCCCCAATCTGGGATGTGGCAGGAAAAAATCCACACACAAAATTCCATCATGCTGCCGTGTGCCCCTTTCCTGTGGCTCAAAATATGCCCACGGGAGAGGTGATGATGCAGAGGTGCGCAAGGAGGGACAGGGTGGATCCCCCGCCTCTGCGGATCAGTGGCCACGGAGTTCCCTGGGCTTTCCCACCCGGGCAGGCCTTCTGCTCTGGCTGCCAGGAGACCCCAGGGTGAGACTACCAGGGTGGTGGAGTCTCCTTCTTTGGAGGTTTTTAAGCAGAGGCTAGGTGGCCATCTGTCGGGAATCCTGTGATGGGGGTCCTTGCATAGCAGGGGGGTTGGACTAGATAGCCCTTGAGGTCTCTTCCAACTCTTATGATTCTATGGGTCGTTCCCCATCTCTGAGGGGGCCTCCTACTTCCTGCCTAGGCGCACCTGCTCCAATACAGGAAGGGGAGAGAGACAGTGAGGGGGCTGGTGCCCAATCCCCCCACCCCCGTATCCGTCCTGGGGCACGCAGCCCCCCCCCTTAGGCTTGCCCACGTGGACTTGGTGGCAGCAGTAGGCACGGAGGCCACCTGAGGCTTCAAGTGGGACTTCAGCCAAGTCCCCCCCCGGGAACACAGGGAGTTGAACCCGGGGCTTTTCTTCTGCTGCTGTGCCCCAGTGCTGAGCCATCACCTGTCCCCAAAGCCCCCCACTGACATGTCTAGTAAAGGCCCCCACCCTCATTTTTTTAAATGGGCCTGCCAAAACATTACCAGGCGGTTGCTCAGCCTGGGACCCGCTAAGATAAACAGATCTTCAAATTGCGTCCCCATCT
Source organism: Phrynocephalus guinanensis (assembly GCA_037367245.1). Lineage (NCBI taxonomy): Eukaryota > Metazoa > Chordata > Lepidosauria > Squamata > Agamidae > Phrynocephalus > Phrynocephalus guinanensis. The sequence goes on from CM074737.1 coordinate 131,893,853, forward strand.
TTTGTCCAGTTCCGCCTGCCTTCCTTTGTTGGGTTAGTTTTGGTCGAATCCGGAGCCTCCCCGGTGTGTGTCACCTGAAGACCTAAGACTCGGGGAGGCCAGCGGCCGGCGACATCCTGTGGAAGGGAGTTCCGCAGGTGGAGAGGGAGCTTCGCCCGCTGAATGGGTGAAGAGGCTCCGCCTCTTTCCCAGCCAGGTCTCCGGTTCCGCGGCTCGGAGGGGGGCGGGGGCGGGGGCGGGGGCGAGAGCTGGGGCGCTAGGACCACGCGGCGCCCGGAGTCGCCCTTCGCCTTCGGCTGAGCCGCGGCGGCGGGAGCAGCTTCCCTCGCCGCCCGGGCCGCCCCGGCAGCAGCAGCAGCAGGAGCAGGAGCAGCAGCAGCAGCAGGAGCAGGAGCATCGCCCGACCGAGGGTCCGGCGGCGCGTGGTAGTGGCCACTAGGGCAGAGCCCGCCGCCGCCCGGCATGAGCCGCCGCTTCACCGTCACCGCCGGCGAGGAGCCGCGCCCGAGCAACGCCGCCCCGCCGGGAGGAACCCCAGCACCCGCGGCGGCGGCGGCGGCGGCGGCGGCAAGCGGAGGAGCCCCCGCACAGGTGCCAGGTAAGGGCGCCCCTCCCCGGCTCGCCCCCCCCCTCCGTGCCTGCCTGCCGCCCCTCCCCTCCCCTCTCCTCCCTCCTTCCCTCTTTCGCCGACCGCCCCGCGTCCTCTTCCCGGGCGGCCGCAGGTGGTGGGCGGAGGTGGCCGCGAGGGTGGGTGGGGGGGGGGGGTTCGGTGCGCCGCTTGGCCTGGGGCGGGGGGCTTGGGCGGGACCGCGCCGGGAATCCTCCACCCCCCCCCCCGCTCGCCTCTTGCCGGAGCTCCGGAGGCGGCCGGCCGGCAGGGGGGCGCAGCGGCGGCCGGCTTTGTTCGGAGGGGCTCATGGGGGGGGGGTTGGGTGTCCGGGCCCCGCCAGCCAGCCTCCCCGGCGCCGCTCCTCCCCGGGCAGCCGTGGCAGGTCCCGTCACCGGAGCCGTATCGATCGCGGTGGAAACCCAAGCCCGGCAGCCGCCCGAGCGCTTCCTGGCCCCGACCTTCCTCCCCCCAGGAAAGGGCAAGCGGGAGGCGCCGGGAGGGAACGGAGAGGAGCCCCCCGGGCCCGGGCGGGGCTCGTGGCCGAGGGTTGCGGCGCGGGTGGCCCCTTTCTCCCGGAACGGCTGCCGGCTCGGAGATGGGAGGCCAGGCTGTGATGGGGGTGCCGAAGGCGCTCTGCGTACGCTCAGAGGCACCCTCCGCGTCCCTCGAGAGGGGCGCTGGAGAAGCCGGCACGAAGGGCTGCCCGCCGCAAGCGGACCCTCCCAGCCTCAGTCAGGGGGGCAGCCGGGTTTATCTGTCTGTGGGGCCGACCACCGCGGAGTGGGGCTCGGTGAACCTGCGCCCGCCTCCGCCACTCCCGTTTCCCTGCCTGGAGGAGGAGCGCAGAGCAGATAGATGGCCACTGGTAGCCTTTGCTCGGATTGGGGGGGGGGGAGGCTTCTTGAGCCCGGAAAGGCGGAGAGAAGGGCAGGCGAGGGAACGTGGAGCTGAGCCCAAGGGAGCCCCTCTTCACCCTCCGAAATACATGGGGTGTGTGTGTGCTTGGGTTGGGGCTGGGGAGATTTGTGTGCGACTCAAGCGGGGAAGGAGGGTTTTTTCCCCACCTCCGCAAATCTGGAGGGGGGGGTCCTCCGTGGAAGCCGAGTGTTGAGAGCCCCCCCCCCTGCGGGCCATCTGGATGGAAGTGGAGGCCAGGAGGCACAAGGGCCGCCCCCACCTGAATGTCTCTGGAGGGAAAAGATGGAGCCCATACATGGGGTGGGGGGTGGGGTGGGGTGGAGTGGAGGGAGGAGGTTGCTCTCTGAGGTGGCCTTTGATCCTTTGGGGCTACCACAAGGCTCTGGGCATGGGACTGGCTGCCTCAGAAGAGCATACCTGTCAAGTTTTGGATTTGAAAATAAGGGAAATTTCCCGAAACCGGCTGTGAGTTATCCCACCACACAAGCACAACCAAGCTCCAGTATCTCTCAAATTTTAAGATAGGGGTACAAACTATCTGACTGCTGTATGTAAGTACCTAAAGAAACCTGATGTGATATAAATTCAATAGGCAGCTGTAGCTAAATTCAGTTTTTCTCCTTACAGGGCTTACAATGTTCTTATGTCCACATTCATCATGCTATAATCTTTTATTTTTTCAGTCACAAACATATGTCCACTTCATCTGTTGTTACTCTGTAATAAAATGTCTTAGTCTCTGAGCATAAGCAGAGTTCAAATGAGGCAGCCTTTGTCTAGGCAGAGGAGCCTCGATTTCCCCCTCCTTCTTAGTCAAAGAGGGGACTTCGCTTCCCCCTCCCTTCTCAGGTTGTTCCTTTTGTCACATAGGCAGGCTAAAAACAATAGCCCTTCTCTGGCAGAGGCAGCCAGAGATCTGCATTTCTAAAGCTGTTTTCCAGGTTTTGGGAGCTAATCTTTACAACAACTAAAGAATTTGTCTGCCAACTGTGAATGGCCTGCCTGGTGGGTACCAGATGTTTTTAAAATATGGGACATTTCTAGGAAAATAATAATCCGGGAAGATGGCGGGAAAGAAAACAACAGGAGTTTCCCTGGCAATAGGGGACACTTGACAGGTATGGAAGAGCCTTGGGAAACTCTGCTTGGTTCCGAATGCTGCACACAGGCTGCCCGCCTGGACCCGGTCGCAGGGAGCCTGCCGTTCCCTTCTTATCACAGCTGTATTGGCTGCTAGTTTGTTCCCTGGCTCAGATCAAAGTTTCTGGTTCTTGCCCATGAAGCCCTTTCCAGCTTGGGTCCAGGTGAGATCTGAAGGATCATATCTCCCCCATATTCAGCCTTCTTGGCTTATAAGATCTTCTGGGGAGGCTCTTCTTTGGGTTCCACCATCTTCGTAAGCCCCTTGGGTGAGGAGGACGCCAGAGAGGGCCTTCTCCGTGGCTGCTCCCAGGGTTTGGGATGCACGCCGAGAAGCCCAGTTGCCCCCCCCCCCCGCTCTCTCTCCTGGCCCTCCGAGGCTTCAGCCAGGCCTTTAAGCTGGACGAGTCTCAGGAAAACATTGTTTATTCAACGTAGAGATGTTTAATTCATTTAAATAGCTTTCAATCTTGTTTTTTTTTATCTTAAAGTAAGCTTAATTGTTTTAATACAATATTTATATAGTATTTAAAAACGGTGCTTGTTTTGTACTTTTATCTGATGTGAGCCACCTTGGGTCCCCTGTGGGAGGAAAAGAAGCATATTAGTAACTAACCAACTAACCACCCTTAAGGAACATCCTGAGTCCAGGCCAGCTCTACTGCTCTTATATGGGTTGTTGCACCTACATCTCGTATGTGGGTTTCCCAGGAGTGGTATCTAACTGGCCACCCATCGTGGGGCATTGCGGAAAGAGGCTGCTGGACAGGATTTGCATTGGAGCAGTTTTTATGTTACAGGGCAGGGAACCCTTTCCCCACCACAGGGGAGGACACTTCACCTTTGTGCCTTTGCTAGACATGCTCGGTGTGTGTGTGTGTGTGTGTGTGTGTGTGTGTGTGTGTGTGTGTGTGTGTGTGTGTGTGACTGAAGAGATCCCAGGGGAGCTGCCATCATAGAAGGTTGGGCAGAGGGTGCTCCCGGGGTCACCTTTCCACACCTCGTTAAGGAGGGGAACATTTCCTGAATCCTGAGCCCAGAGCAACTTAAGTGTAGAAAGGGGGGGCACCAAACTCCCAGGAAGGTGACCCGCTGTGGAGCCTCTGGCTAGTCTTTCTGCCGTGTCAGTTCTTTGCATAACTGACCTGGCAGGGGCCCAAAGATGCCTGCCGACACCCTCTTTCTCTCTCTCTTTTCCTCCCTTTGGGCAAATCGGGAATGCCCCCCCCCAACTTTGGCCGGGAGGGCCAGCCTCCTGGCATCACTTGCTGAGTGAAGAGATGACCATGGATTGGAGTAGCTGGGGAGGTGCAGGTGGGGGTGGAACAACGTCTGGTCCTCCAGTTGATCCTGGGCTGCCAATCGTAGCCTTCTCCTCTGTCAGATGGGCTGAGGGCAGTTGTTGTCCCCCTCCATTTGGAGGGAGAAACACCCTATGCCCACCTGGGCTCAGTGCTTGGTCTAGTGTCCACCTGTCCTGTCTGTCTCTGGGGGCACGGGGTGGGGCTGCACCAACCTCCTTTTAAAGAAGGAAGGAAGGAAGGAAGGAAGGAAGGAAGGAAGGAAGGAAGGAAGGAAGGAAGGAAGGAAGGAAGGAAAAGCCTATTTGAAAAGTATATAAGTTTTCCTGGAAGTTCCAGTGAGCTGCAATCCACTGGCATAACTAGGGAGGGGTTGAAGAGTGCATTTGTCCCGGGGCATGCAACAATTTAGGGGTACCTGGAGGGGGAGCAGCAGGAGGAAGCCATGCGCCATCCCACTGGAAGTCCTCCTTTCACCCCGCTAAAGCTTAGCGATCCTTAGTCAGGGAAAGGAGGAAGAGGAAAGCAGGCAATTTTCCCCCCCAAGCAGCACGTCCGTCGATTGCTCCCCTCCCCCTGCTAAGGTTTGGCAATCATTAGCCTGAGAAAAGGACGAGAGGGAAGCATGCGACCGGTGTGTGTGTGTGTGTGTGTGTGTGCTGCTGCTTGGGAAAAAAATCCCATTGTCTGCTTCCCTCTCCTCCTTTCCCCAGGCTAACAATCTCCAAGCCTTAGCTGGAGTGGGGAGTAGGGGGGGAGGAGCGTGCTACGGAGGTGATGCTTGAAAAATACACACACACCTGCTTGGCACTATTCGTGCACTCTGCATTTGCACAGGAGAGCCTTGTCCGGGAGACCCCTAAAGACGGCCTGAGAGGTACTCTTCTCCCCCTCTCCAAGGAGGGATGCCCCATTCATCCCTCCTTTCTATCCCGCTTGGGACCAGTACAAAAAAACCCCTTACTTCACGTCCACAGCGTGACAGCCAAAAGTTGTCTCGACCACACCTCCATAACCGGGAACAGAGCGTGACAAGCCATACCTGACCCTGGACTGGGGAATTCTCTTGTCACGGTTCGTTCCCGGTTCCTGTTCTGAGACAAGGGACCGTGTGGTAACAACTGTCACACAACAACCAGTGCCCACCTAGTGGTCAGTGGCTGAAGCTGCATTTGACATTAGTTTCCCTACGGGAAACACCATGCAGTGCAAATGTTTATTAAAGAAAGTACTGAAAATTCTGTAGCATTGACGTGTAAATCCCAGAAGACCAGTAAATCGAAATATCTATTTTATTTATTTATTTATACGATATTTATTTATGATATTTTTAAAAAGGGTTAAGAAAGCAGGACAAATTCAGAATTTGTCACGGAACAAGACCATGAAGTAACAGTTGTCACGAGACAAGTAATCACCACTGTGGGTAAACGGAAACCGGGAATGAACAGGGACAAAACCACATGACTGGGAACAATGCTGTCACGGTACAAATGTAATTGCGGAACAAGGTAGGGCATGAAGTAACCACCGTACTGTTCCCCCAGGATCGGGCACCCCTTGCTTGGTGGGTGGGACGAAGTTGGGGGTCAGGAGGGGGCACAAAAGCTGACTTTGTCCCTGGGCGCTCCAAACTCTAGCTACGCCAGTGCTGCAGTCATCCTGCCTTCATGGTGGTGTGGGTGTGGGTGTATCTCTTCAGGAGCCTGATGGGGTCAGACCTACACACCTAGTCTTGGCAGCCGCCTGGGCTATGCCATTCCCACCCCCAGTCCTGGGGGATCTCTGGGCAACCCATTGCATGGCCAGGGCCCCCTGTCCGGTCTGTCTTCTAGGCCGGGCCGGGCTTTCCTTTCTGTGTCTACAGCCCTCCTGCTCAGAGGAGGAGGAACCTCCTTCCATGTGGGCGTGTCTGGAGGGGTAGCTCTTGATTAAGCCTGGCAGGCAGGCAGCAAAGTTTTCTGCCTTTGCAGCGTTCAGGAGCAAGGTTGCTTCATCAGGTGCCTGAGGTCTCATCCACCGCTGACCAGCCTGGAGGCGAGGGTTGTAAATCTTCTCCTTCCTAGCAGTTTCCCCACAGGCACAGGGTCTGCTTCTTTGGATCCTGGAACGCTGCTTTGCCTGATCGCCTGCGTCTTTGTGGCGCAAGGCCCACCATTAGAATCACAAAATCATAGAAGAGTCAGAGGAGAACTTAAGGACCATCCGGTCCAACCCCCCAGCCATGCAGAACCCACCCACCCCCAATCGCAGTACACATTCAGACATGGGATATAAATGAGGTAATGAAAAGCCTAGGTCTGTGACATTTATAGATAGGTTTGGATGGGTCTAAGTGAATGTGTGTCAAGTTAAAAAAAGAAACTCAACCAAATGCTTCGTAGGGTTGTCAACTTCTTCATAATTAATAACAACATCATGCTGCCAACTCCATTCCTTCCAGGGATTTCCACTGTATCAGCTTCTCTGAAGTGGTTTATCAGCCTCTCCTTCTGGTGAATCTTTGGACCCAGGGAGTTTGCTCAGGGGAGCAAAGCACAGAAACCCCCCCCCGGGGGGGGGGGCCTTGCAACCTCTGCTGGGGAACTCTTGGCTGACCCCAATCTGAAATACACGCTGGGGCTGCGAACTCGTGAGCGTTGGCTTAGCAGGCGGGTGCTCCTACCCACTGGGGTATTCCTGCTGTTGCCCAGGAGCTAAGAGATCCGGCGATGGTGCCCTTACATTTGCCTTTCATTTATTTTCCTTATGTGCCTCTTTTTATCAGGTGTGTTTCCAACTTAATGATTTTTTTAAACATTAAATGGCATCATTGTCATGTAGTTTATTGTTAGCTGCCTTGAACCTTATGCTCATTGAGGGAATGGGGTATGGATCTAATAAATAAGCAAGATATTCCAGTGTTGTTGCCGAAGGTGGAAGTGGAACGGGTGGTGGGAGAGAGTGCAGAGGGTCTGCCATGTTCATTCCTTGCCCAGCCTGGCAGGGGCTGGGCGGCCCTTCCGTCCAGCAGAGAGGAAGGACAGGTGGACAGTGGGACCAGCCTCCTTTCTTGTAGGGCCCCTGCCCTTCCTGGCATCTACCAGGCCCCACAAGGAACTGGGGCTGGCACCTGGATGTGTCTGCCTGTGACTGTAGCCACTTTGGGTCCTTTCAGGAGAAAGGCAGGAGATAAATATTTCAAAGAAACTAAGTGACTTGCCTGTGGAGGCTAGGCTTGGCTTTTTTTTTTACACCTTGCCCCCTTAAATAAACATTGGCAGTGTGTCTGCGGGGGGGGGGGGCACAGGGCCGGTGAGCAGCACTGTTACTAAAGAAGAGAGTGCAGTATCCATGGCAGATGTTATTAGACAGCAAAGTCTCCTGGAGCCCCAAATGTTTACGGATTATTCCGCCTCCGTGGATCCAAAGGCGAGGGACAAAACCTCCGGCAGCCACTGGCCCTTTCAGATCCGCCTCCCTTCCTTTCAGGAGCCCCTCTCCCTGGCCTTGGAGGCAAAGTGGGGCTGCTCACGTGTGTTTCATATCCCTTCCGGGGAAGGTCCCCAGAGATGTGGCCTCTATCTGCCTGACCCCCACCCCCACCCCCAACCCCCCAGCATGCTAGGAGCTGTGCTGTTATGCTGCTAACACACCCATCAGCCTCTACGTTGGCCGTGGCGGAAGGTCCCCCGGCGCCTTTGCTGCCCTACCATTTCCGCTTCCACCCATTCTTAAGATCCACCCTTGTGGGAGCGTGGAGAGGGCTCTTGAGATCTAGTTCTGAAATGATGGTTTCCTACTGGGGGAAGAAAGAAAGCAGAGTGCACTCCCCCCCCCCCCCATCCTTTGCTTCATCAGTTGCTTCAGGTACGCTTGCCATGTCTGCTTTGGAGAAGAGAGAGGGGTGTGGGGTGGAAATGGCCCCTTGCCCACCTGTTGCGAGCGGGAGGCCGGGGCCGGTGCAGAGGTGAGGAGCTGCCCTTCAGGCCTCCATGCCTGCCTGTGGCCTTTCTCTGGGTCCCCCACGGTCTCACAGGGACACTTGGGGGGGGCACACGGGAGAGCAGGGCCTTCTCGGCGGCTGCTCCCAGACTGGAGCTCCCTCCCACTGGAGGCCAGCCTGGCCCCGTCTCTGCTGCTGTGGATCTACAAGCAGATGACGACCTTTCTCCTCAGGCAAGCTTTCCCTCAGAGGCTCATTGCTCGAGTGGGGTTTTAAATGGATGGTGGTGCCTTCCAGCCACGAAAGCTTTTGTTTTTGGTATTACTTTTGTTTACTGGCTTTAATATAATACTTGCTTAGTTCTTTTTAAATATTTGTATATCTCCAGTTTTAGCTTTTAAATACAATGGACCCTCGTATAACAAACGGTTTGTATTACATAAAATATGTACAACATAAAAAATTCCGGAGAGAGGGGAAATTTGCTTAACAGAATCGCCTGTGGGGCAAGTCCGTACAACATATAAATGGTTGCAATCAGGGATTACTCTGTTTTCAATGCATTCCTATGGGAAGTCTGTATAAAGGAAAATTTGCTTAACATAATTTCATTTGGAATGAATTAATTCCTTTATACAAGGTACCACTCTATTGCAAAATTTTAATGTTGTGTAAACCACCTTGGGTTCTTTTAAGAGGAAAGGGTAAAACTATTTTAAATAAATAAATAGAGTGTTACAGTAATCCAGCTGGGATGTAACTAAGTTCTGTGTCACTGTGGCCGTGACAGGCCTCTCCACCAACAGGTGCACTAGTTTTAATGGTTTAATAAAGGCACTCCTGGACACCCCTGAAATCTGGGCCTCCTGGCTCAGACATTGACTGAGTAGGACCCCCCAAGCTGCTCGCCGGTGTTATGCCAATACCAGAAAAGACTCAATAACAGATCATTAAATAGTTAGTCTGCAAGCATTTTGGAGGGAGGGGAACCCAAAACACATATGTGCTTTCTAAGATCCAGGACAACTTTCTCATAATCAAGTCACACCATTTTAAAGAAGCCTGGCCTGGCATTGGACGATTTAGCCACCTATCGCCCAATTGCCATTGTTCCCTTCCTGGGCAAGGTTGTCAAGAGGGTGGCCACCGTCTGGCTTCAGTCTTACCTGGAGGAGAATCACATCTTGGATCCTTTCCAGTCTGGGTTCAGGCCTCTTCGGGGGACCGAGACTGCCCTGCTCCCGCTGCAGGATGACCTCCTCAGGGAGGCAGACAGGGGGTGTTCCACCCTGTTGGTCCTCCTTGATCTGTCAGCAGCCTTTGATACCATCGACCATGGTAACCTGCTGGATTGGCTCGCCGAGGTGGGAATCGGGGGCTGGGAGTTCTGCTGGCTCCGATCCTTCCTTGACGTCTGGTCTCAGCGGGTTCAGCTGGGCGAGGATTTGTCGGCTCCTTGGACGCTCCCTTGTGGGGTGCCCCAGGGGTCGGCAATCTCTCCTATGCTGTTCAATGTTTACATGAGGCCGTTGGCGGAGGTCATGAGATTTATCGTTCGCTGTCATCAGTATGCTGATGATACGCAGCTCTATCTCTCCTTTTCTACATCTGCAGTGGAGGCAGTACGCTTCCTTGATTTGTGCCTGGAGGTGGTTCTGGAATGGACCAGGATTAACAGGCTGAAACTGAACCCGGAGAAGACCAAGGTACTGTTCTTCGGGGTGCCCTTGCCTAGGTACAATGGCCCCCTCCCTAGTCTGGGGGGAGTTTCCCTCCAGCCTATGGACAGGGCCACAAATCTGGGCATGGTCCTGGACTCAGTCCTCTCCCTGGAAGCCCAGGTGATGGCGGTCTCCAGGGCCACTTTTTCCAACTCCACAGGATCGCCCAGATCTGCCCGTACCTCGATGAGTCCTCCCTGAGGACAGTTGTGCAGGCCCTCGTGATCTCGAGGATCGATTGCTGCAATGCCCTCTACGTGGGGTTGCCCTTGACCCTTGTCTGGAGACTTCAACGGGTGCAGAATGCGGCGGCCAGACTGGTGGTGGGTGCTCATAGATACGACCACATCATCCCAGTTCTGGCTCGCCTGCATTGGCTGCCCGTGGCTCTCCTGATAAGATTCAAGGTCCTGGTTTTGGTTTTCAAAACCCTCCACGGCTTGGGTCCTGAATACCTGTTAGAGCGTATCTCCCAGAGGTCTTCTGAGGCCAGGCCCACTCGATGTTGCAGGCACGCTCACTCAGGGTGCCCACTCCTAGGGAGGCGCGGAGGTCTGCTACGCACAGCCGCGCCTTCTCTGTTGTGGGCCCATCCTTATGGAACCATCTCCCGAGTGAGTTGTGCCTTGCACAGTCCCTGCCACCTTCAAAAAGGCCTTGAAAACCTTGCTTTTTAAGGAGGCATATGGTGACGTACTTTAGTTTTTTTAAAGTTTTTTTCTTTCTTTCCTTTTCTTCATCTGCCCATCTTCTGATGTCTCTCACCTGGGCTTTTCCCCTGCTCTGTTTTATATGTCTTTTAATTGTATATTTTTATGTTTTTTTTTAACTGTAAACCGCCCTGAATTCCAGTTTGGAAGAAGGTACGGTATAGAAATGCAACAAATAGATAATAAATAATAATAATAATATTCATTTTTTTAAAAATTAGAGTAGTAAGTTTAATTAATGGGATGCTTTAAATGTAGCATATCTTCATTTCAGGGAGGCTCTTGACAAGGTCTCTCCACATATTCTGGTGACCAAGCTGATGAAACATTCTGTCCATGGTGGTACCACTAAGGGGATCCCTACCTGGTTGAGAGGCTGTGCCCAAAATGTGCTCCCCTGGGGTTCCTCCCCATCCTGAAGAGAGGGGTGAAAGCGAAGGCACTACGTAGGGTTCCGTCTTAGGCCAACTCTTGCTCGGCCTCTTCCTAAAGACCCAAATAAAGATGGGGAATAGAAGCTCAGTGAACTTGCAGGGGACACAGAGCTGGGGGGGGGGCGGGAGAGAGAGAGAGAGAGAGAGAGAGAGAGAGAGAGAGAGAGAGAGAGAGAGAGAGAGAGAGAGACTCTTTGAAGGTCCGTCCTGTGGAAGACGGAGCAGGCTCGTCCCCTGTGGCTCCAAAGGGCTGGGCTTCAAAGAATGGGATTAATTTACAGGGAAGGAGATTTTGAATAAGGCTGTAAGTATACAGTCATTTATCATGGGATTTGCTGCAGTTACAGTTCAAGTCACTTTGAAGATATGTGACTTTTTCTCTCTCGCCACTGGGGAGAGTTTCTGTTTTCTTTACACTGGACAATTCAAATGGACCCCCGCCCCCACCCCGTGTGACCCACTAATTTGTTCTTGTCAAGACAGCCAAGGTGGGGTGGGGAGGCATTCTGCAGGCAGTGTTTTGGTGTCATAGGCAGTTGGGGTGTGATGCTCAGGAGGACCAGCAGTGAACCTTATCTGAAGCACAAATCAGAAAAAAATGACAGCCCAGGTTACTTTGTGGTTTGGTTTGTGACCCAGTTGGGGGATCCTGTGTCACCAAATCAAATCAAAACACTGAACTCTTTCCATTGATGGATTTTATTTTTATGCCCCCCTCCCCAAATCTGACCAATGGTCACTCTGGACTCTGGTTTACAGCCAGTAACAAAAACAAAGGAGATGTAATAAAATGCATTGAATTAGATTCACAAAACAGCACCAACCACTGTTTTCCAGGTTTGCATCCAGCTTTATTCAGGATGGAGGGAACATTGGCCCCCCACACTCATTCTCCTGATCATCTCCCAATTAAAAAAAAAATACATGTGTGAGATCAGCATGAGATCATAATTAACCTATCAATAATGTTGATATACTAGTTCAGCAGTACATCACCTCAGATGAGGAAAAAACAAAACAAATTAAAGGAAGGGAGACCAAACAAAAACCAAAACCAAACCAAACAATCAAACATGCTGAAACCACCCAGAAAAAGTAAAAAGTGTTTCTGTGGTATGTAGTACAGATTAAGAAGAGCTTTGGAATGGCACCATCTTTTCTAGAACACTGTGCAAGCCTTTTAAAAAACCAAGACTGTGAATCCTAAAGGGATTGACAGAGGTGGGACCAGAGGAAGGAAGGAAGGAAGGAAGGAAGGAAGGAAGGAAGGAAGGAAGGAAGGAAGGAAGGAAGGGCTGTCAGATGAAATGTGAATTACATCACAATTAAGCATGAACAATCCCCAACCCCTGTGTTATCCCCCCCAAACACACACCTGACTGCAAATTCAACCCTAATACCGGTTGTGAATCAAGTTGCCAATGTAGCTTCAGCCTTAATGTTAGGAAGCACTTCTTGCGAGGGAGAGATCTTTAAGCACAGCAAGGTCTGGATGATGATCCTTGTGGACTGAGAGGATAACCCCTTGTTGGTAACACTTGCATCATCACCTGCAAGGACCACACAGCTGCTCTTCCCTCTCTTTTGCTTTTTAAAAAAGAGGAATTGATTCAATGGTCATACTGTGCCATCAAGTGGACCTGCCACCATTCAGGGCAATTTACGGTAATAAAACAAAAATAACAAAAGCAACCAAACTGCACCCAATTCAAAAATAAAAATATACTATGAAAGGACAACAGATCTAGAAATCAAGGTGGCAGCAACAGACCAAATGATTTAAAAATAAACTAGTCAAAATAAGTCTGAATAGGCAGCAATGAAAAGAGGAGGTTATTCTGACATGCCTCCCTGAAAAGCCAAGTTTTTAGATGCATCCTGACTATTAGGAGGGAAGGGGCTTCTGGGCGCTCTTCCACGGGTAGAGTGGGTAGAGCGTTCCACCAGGAGGCAGCCACTGACCGCCACCCCCACCGCCCAAGAAGGTCCGGTGCCTCATCACAGATTTCCTGGCCTCCCTCTTCAGGAGACAATGCCTGGGAGTTGCGAGGGCCCGGGAGAGTTGATCTTAGGGAGAGATGCTCCAGGAGGTAGTCTGAAAATATCCCACACTCTGTACCTAGGGTGGTGGTGGTGGTGGTAGTGGTGGTGGGAGAAGAATGGGGCCTTTTCACACAACCCCTAAGATCCGCTGGCCACTTAAATTCGGACCAGAGATCTTAGGGGTTTGTCGCTGTTCCTACGTTCCCACCCCCTCCGCGCTGCTGGCTGCGTGAGGGGAGGGAGAAAAAGAGAAAGAAAAGCATGCCGCTCACCTCTGTTCTGCCTCCGTTCTTGCAGCGGCAACATTCCAGTCTCTTAAGTAGCTCTTAAAGGGGGGGGAGCCAAAAAACAACAAACAGAAGCGAGGAGAGCCCCGCACTCACTATCGTTACACCACATCAAAGAATTTTCACCTCCAGAGAGCAGGTACTTGAAAGGTGCGCTGGGACGCGCTAAAGTGGGCGTGGTCGCACAATTTCCTGTAAACTCCGGAGCTGGTGGGGAAACATTTTAAAGCTCCGGAGCTGGGAGCCATTTGCGGCAGAGTTTAGGGGTCATGTACAAAGGGCCCAAGAGGCACTAGAGGAGATTTTGGAAGGAGCCTTCTCCTGAGTCAGGCCATCTCGTCCAGCCTCGCCCAGTCTCTCACCACCAGCAGGGGAGCCTTTGTGGGAAGCTGAGGAGCAGAGCCCACCAAGGAGCCCTGCCCACATGCTGGCTCACCCCCCAAGCATTGTGAAGGGCTGGTGGGGCCAGGCGTTAACATGGCAGGCCCCCAAGGCCAGCTTTCTTCACAATGAGGGGAAGGAGCATGTGTTGCTGTTGGATGTCTCTTAGCCGTCCACTTAGATCTAACTACCTTTTTGGTTCCATGGTTGAGATAATTATTGATTAAAAATAAACTAGTCAAAATAAGTCTGAATAGGCAGCAATGAAAAGAGGAGGTTATTCTGACATGCCTCCCTGAAAAGCCAAGTTTTTAGATGCATCCTGACTATTAGGAGGGAAGGGGCTTCTGGGCGCTCTTCCACGGGTAGAGTGGGTAGAGCGTTCCACCAGGAGGCAGCCACTGACCGCCACCCCCACCGCCCAAGAAGGTCCGGTGCCTCATCACAGATTTCCTGGCCTCCCTCTTCAGGAGACAATGCCTGGGAGTTGCGAGGGCCCGGGAGAGTTGATCTTAGGGAGAGATGCTCCAGGAGGTAGTCTGAAAATATCCCACACTCTGTACCTAGGGTGGTGGTGGTGGTGGTAGTGGTGGTGGGAGAAGAATGGGGCCTTTTCACACAACCCCTAAGATCCGCTGGCCACTTAAATTCGGACCAGAGATCTTAGGGGTTTGTCGCTGTTCCTACGTTCCCACCCCCTCCGCACTCCTGGCTTCTGGCTGCGTGAGGGGAGGGAGAAAAAAAGGAAGAAAAGCATGCCGCTCACCTCTGTTCTGCCTCCGTTCTTGCAGCGGCAACATTCCAGTCTCTTAAGTAGCTCTTAAAGGGGGGGGAGCCAAAAAACAACAAACAGAAGCGAGGAGAGCCCCGCACTCACTATCGTTACACCACATCAAAGAATTTTCACCTCCAGAGAGCAGGTACTTGAAAGGTGCGCTGGTCGCACAATTTCCTGTAAACTCCGGAGCTGGTGGGGAAACATTTTAAAGCTCCGGAGCTGGGAGCCATTTGCGGCAGAGTTTAGGGGTCATGTACAAAGGGCCCAAGAGGCACTAGAGGAGATTTTGGAAGGAGCCTTCTCCTGAGTCAGGCCATCTCGCCCAGCCTCGCCCAGTCTCTCACCACCAGCAGGGGAGCCTTTGTGGGAAGCTGAGGAGCAGAGCCCACCAAGGAGCCCTGCCCACATGCTGGCTCACCCCCCCCCCCCCAAGCATTGTGAAGGGCTGGTGGGGCCAGGCGTTAACATGGCAGGCCCCCAAGGCCAGCTTTCTTCACAATGAGGGGAAGGAGCATGTGTTGCTGTTGGATGTCTCTTAGCCATCCACTTAGATCTAACTACCTTTTTGGTTCCATGGTTGAGATAATTATTGATTACTCTCCCAAATTTCCTAATGTTGCCTGAGGAGGATGTTCTTCTATTGCGTTTAACTTTTATATACAGTATTTCATTTGAATCTGCATTAGAAACGAATGAACAACTAGAGGCAAACACTGCCTCCCTCATAAAAAAAACCAACCCCCCCTTTGCCAGCCCCCTCCCTCTCTTGGCCCAGCCATCTGCTTGTTTTCAGTCATTCAGAAGGGCTCCGACCCCGCGTGGTTGGTGGTTGACGTGTGCAGTCCAGCAGATGGAAGGCGAGCTCTTTTATTACGCTTCTCTTCTGCTCCATTGAGGCTCCGGAGAGTGGCCGTTAAGCCAGGACCAGGCCAAAAACCAGTCCAGTCCAGCAAGTATTTTAGTCAAGGACCCACTGCAGATCTTCTCCACGCTGACCAACCACTTCTGTATTCTAAATTCCCAGTTTAAAAAGGAGGAAAGATGTTTGTACCATGCCCGTGAAGATTCCAAAAATTTCA
Organism: Phrynocephalus guinanensis; assembly: GCA_037367245.1. NCBI lineage: Eukaryota > Metazoa > Chordata > Lepidosauria > Squamata > Agamidae > Phrynocephalus > Phrynocephalus guinanensis. Next base: position 131,909,180 of record CM074737.1, read on the forward strand.
GGGTTCACAAAGCCTTTAAAAGGAATCCCTTGGGGGAAAGTTTTAAAAATGCTTGAAAACAGCTCACAAAAATGGAGAAAAATAAAATCAAGTGGTGAAAAATAAGGAAAGCTTGTCATGAAAATTAACAGCAAAGCTGAGCTGAAGCAAAGCAAGCCAACCCTCCCCTCTCCTCCTTTAATTAATTAATTAATTAAAGAAAGAAAGAAAGAAAGAAAGAAAGAAAGAAAGAAAGAAAGAAAGAAAGAAAGAAAGAAAGAAAGAAAGAAAGAAAGAAAGAAAGAAAGAAAGAAAGAAGGTAATTCTTTTTCAACTTTCACAGCCACCTTCATACCGCTGTCCCTTATCTACCTCCCTGGGGCTCCATTGCACCCCTCATTATAGACCTCCTCTTTCGTTCTTCTCAGCACAGCTTGTCCCCCTGCTCCGTGTGTGCCTCTCCTTGTCAGAAAGAAATGTGGGATAGAAATAGTCCCCCCCCCCGTCCCCACCAAGGCAGGCTGGTTTTGGCCTCCCTGGCTGCTGCCTCCTCCCCTTGGCACTCTTCTGCCCTCCTGTGGGCTGGTGCCCCCTTGGCCTGGAAATTCATTGGGATTTTCATGGCATGTTTGTAGTATGGATTTTTCTCTCCTGTTATAATCATGTACCCCACTTTCCATTTCCATCAAATGAACCACTTTGGGCATAGACATCTTCCAGGCCTATTTGTGGGAATTTTTGGAACATATTTTCTGTGCACCTCGTGCATGCAGGACTTTTTTTTCTTTCAGCACAATGCATGGCAAAGTGCCAGAAATACGTGGAATTTTGACTTGTGAGACAAGAGAAATGCTGTCCTGCCGCCCATCCCCAGAGGCATACCGTGGGAGTTTTTGTAGGGAAATTCAACACACACACACACACACACACACAGAGAGAGAGAGAGAGAGAGAGAGAGAGAGAGAGAGAGAGAGAGAGAGAGAGAGAGAGAGAGAGAGAGAGAGAGAGAGAGAGATTTGGGGCTCTTTAGTCTGGAAAAAGGTGCCTGGGGGGGATATGATTGAGACATACAAAATAATGCAGGGCATGAGTAAAGTGGATAGAGGAAAGCTCTCCTCCCTCTCACCAAATACCAGAACTAGGGGACATACACTCAAATTGAGGGCTGGGAGAGTAAGAACTGACAAAAGAAATTTTTTTTTCACCCAGCGCGTTGTAAGTCTATGGAACTCCCTGCCACAGGATGTGGTGATGGCATCTGGCCTGGATGCCTTCAAAAGGGGATTGGACAGATTCCTGGAGGAAAAGTCCACCACAGGTTACAAACCATGAGGGAGATGTGTCATCTCCAGGCTTAAAACCAGGGTACTTCGAGGGCCAGATGCAGGGGAGTGGTATCAGGAGACAGATATCTAGTCTCATGCACTCCCAAATGCATTTGGTGGGGCCACTGTGAGATTCAGGAGGCTGGACTAGATGGGCCTTTGCCCTGATCCAGCATGGCTCTTCTTATGTTCTTAGGTTCTCATTTGTTCTTCCCTGGTCTGCTTTCTTGCTGCTGCGGCAGAATGCCAGGCCTGGAGTTCCCTCTGCTGGCTGGAGGGTTTTATGCAGTGAGGCTGGTCGACTCACCAGAGCCTTTGCTGTGGGGTGATGATGATGGTAATGGTGATGGTGATAGTGATGAGTCCTTGGTTCCAGGAGCTGGACCAGCCACACTCTGTCTGTGCTGGGCTCTCTTTCAGCGAAACGTTCAGGGCCAAAACCCAAGACTGGGCCCCTGCTGCTTCCCTGGCAAAGACTGTGCCCGTCTCTCTCTCTCTCTCTCTTCTCAGCTGGCATGATGTCTGGTGGGGCTCAGCTGTTTCTGCTGCAGGGCCAAGGGGTGCAGGAGAAGCTGCCCTCTGGAGCCCGGTTTGTGGGGCACCCCCCCAAAAAAAGGTGGCCTTTGGCATCACGTGGTCTTGGTTCCACTGCTGCTGCTGCTGCTTCTGAGGGCAGAAGGCAGAGGGGCAGACGGTCCCATGGGCCACAGCCGGTCAGCATGGGCAGCAGTTGGCACGTGCATTTCTCCTCGACTGTGGGAACATGGCAGGGCAGTGGTGGTGGTGGTGGTGGTGGTGGGGGAACTGAACCTGTGAAGTCAGCACTCCTGTTTTGTGGGCAGCTGGTCTTATGACAGGAAGTGTCCTCATCACCCTTGCGCGTCTCTCCCTTCCACCGCCCACCTCTTTACCTGCTCACTGATGCTTTTGCTGCCAGTTAGAGCTGGCCTGTAGGCATGAGGGAGGCCTCTCCTGCCCTGCCCTGAAAGGCCAGTAACAGAGCTCTGGCATGAAAGAAGGCCAAGCAGACACTCTGGCAGGCAATTGCACCCCTCTGGGGGTCCCGGGTGGGCTAACCTGTGGGAACCTCCAGGCTAGATTGCCGGCAGGCGTTTCACGTGGGGGCTGCAAGAAACAGCCTTCAGTCCAGGAGAGAGAGCCATCAGCTTCTCGGGGGGGGGTAGGGTTAGGGTGTGAGGTGCATCCCTGACACGTGACGTTTTCCCTCCTTTGGCTCATGGGGGTCAGTCGTTGCCAAATGCAACTGCCTGCATGTTCTCTCCCCCCCCCCCGCATCCCCCATGTGTCCCCAGCTTCTCAGTCTGCTGTCTCCTCTCTTAGCAGGAGAAGAAGAGCCGCCTGGGCTTTCTCAGATGCCTGAGCTTTGTGCTGGAAGGGGGGGGGGTCGGCCTCTGGGCCACTCAGACCATTAAGGCCTGGGAGTGAGAGCGGTGCTCCCCTGTTTAGGATGGGGGTTCTGCCTTCAGCACAAGCACACACCCCTCCCCTCCCTCCTGCCCATCCTTGTGTGTTTCTGCGACCAGCTCTGGGGCGTTTGACCTGGAGGCACAACTGCTCCCCGTGGAGTTGGCTACTTGGAAGGACTGAGAACTGGGGGTTCATTTTAGTGAGGAACAAGGAAGGGGCTGAGGTGCCTATTTGATTTTATTCACTTTTATTCGTCATTTTATTTATTTATTTATTTATTTATTTATTTATTTATTTATTTATTTATTTATTTATTTATTTAAATGCCTTTACCCTGCCTTTCTCCATAAAGGATGCAAGATGGCTTATGGTATTAAAACATAATGTTAAAAACTTTTAAAAGTAAATTATTCAACTATTCAAAAAGAATTTAATAAACATGCGGAGCCCCGTGTCACAGTGGTTAAATGCCTGTACTGCAGGTAAAACTGTGCTCACGACCTGGGGTTCAATCCCCGGTAGCCAGCTCATGGTTGACTCTGTCTTCCATCCTTCCAAGGTTGGCAAAATGAGTACCCAGCTTGCTGGGGGGGGAGGGGGGCAATGTGTAGCCTGCATAATTAAACTGTAAACCACCCATAGAGTGCTTGAAGCACCATGGGGCGGTATATAAGCAGAACACTTTGCTTGTCAAAATGTTAGCTCAAATCATGACTAAAGCAGATTTAAAAGCAACAACAACAAAAACTGAGTTCCCAGCCTCCTGGGGGAGCAATGTGTAGCCTGTATAATTAAATTGTAAACCGCTTCAACTGCTTGAAGCGCCATGGGGCGGAATAGAAGCAGATCATTTTGCTTTTGCTTTGCCTGAAGAGAAAGGTATTTATTTATATTTATTTATTTATTTATTTATTTTAAAACTTCTATACCGCTCCTACTTCCCAACCGGGAACTCAGGGCGGTTTACACAAAAGCCCGAAAGGCAAAGAACAGTAGCGGCGGCAGGGGCAGACTTACGGCATATGGGGGGGGGGAGGAGGGAAGGGAGGGGAAAAAAAAAAGGGGGGGGGGACTCTAGTCATTGTTAAAGGCATCCCTGAAAAGGAGGGTCTTTAGTCCTTTCCTAAAGGATGCCAACGTTGGAGCCTGTCTCAACTCCCTGGGCAAGTTGTTCCACATAGGTGGCACCGCCACCGAGAAGGCCCGCCCATGAGTACTTGTCTTGCGGGCCTCCCTCGGGGAGATCGTCTGCAACGAGAGGGCCAGAGATGAACGGGTGGGTCGGGCTCGATCTAATTGTCGGTGAAGCCGCTCCGCCAGATAAACAGGGGCCAAGCCATGGAGGGTTTTGTAAGCCAAAACCATCACCTTGAACCTTATTCGGGAGGCAACGGGCAACCAGTGGAGGCGGACCAGGATGGGAGTGATGCGGTCGAAACGACGCGCACCAACCACCAGCCTGGCCGCCGCATTCTGGACCCGCTGCAATCTCCGAACAAGGTTCAAGGGGAGCCCCACGTAGAGAGCGTTGCAATAATCCAGCCTCGACATGACCAACGCCTGTACCACTGTCCTCAGGGAGCTCCCGTCAAGGTACGGGCGAATCTGGGCGATTAACCTTAGATGATAAAAGGCCGACCTGGTCACGGCCGACACCTGGAGCTCCAGGGTCAGACCCGGATCCAGGACGACGCCCAGATTCCTCACTCTTTGCGCCAGCTGGAGGGCGGACCCATCCAGACTGGGAAGAGGGCCGCAGTACCCATCTGGGCCGCCCCCAAAGAACATAACCTCGGTCTTTCCGGGGTTGAGCCGGAGTCTGTGGGTCCTGGTCCAGTCCAAAACTGCAGCCAGGCAGCGGTCAAGGGTCTGGACGGCCTCCACTGCACAGGTGGAAAAGGAGAGATAGAGCTGCGTGTCATCAGCGTACTGATGACAGCAGACTCCAAAACTCTGGATGATCTCAGCCAGCGGCTTCATGTAGATGTTGAAGAGCATTGGGGAGAGGGACGACCCCTGAGGCACCCCACAGGAGAGTGTCCAGGGAGCCGACAACTCACCCCCCAAGCTCACTCGCTGGGTACGACCCTCAAGGAAGGAACGGAGCCAGCCAAGGGCCGAACCCCCAATCCCCACCTCCGAGAGCCGCCCCAGCAGGATACCGTGGTCGACGGTATCAAAAGCCGCTGACAAGTCGAGGAGGACCAGCAGGGTAGAGCAACCCCTGTCGCCCCCCCTCAACAGATAATCGTGCAGAGCGACCAGTGCCGTCTCCGTCCCATGATGCGGCCTGAACCCAGATTGGAAGGGATCCAGGACATGGTTCTCCTCCAGGAACGACTGGAGACGCAGGGCGGCAACTCGCTCAATCACCTTGCCCAAAAAGGGAACATTGGCTATGGGGCGATAGTTGGACAAATCGTCCACAGCCAAGCCAGGTTTTTTAATAATTTTTAATAATTTGCATTTTTATGGAAGGATAGCAAAGATGGGTCCAGCCAGGCCTCCTGTGGCAGGGAGTTCCAGCGTCTGTATAACAATAAACTACCTTAAAATGGCTGGTGGTCCCATTTAGGAAAGAAAAGGAGCAACTCAAAGGCCATAAAGTCTATAGGGGCACTTTAATCCGTTTCCATCAGAATGCCCCCTCCCCCAGGAAAAACCAAAAAACAACAACAGCTCTGGTGTCCTGAGGTTTGGGACACACTTCTGTGGCTCCCCCATGTTGGTGTCTCCTTTGGGCCAGCTGCACAGTCCCAGCGGAAGGGAAGAGGGAAACCACGCCTCTACTCACCACCTAGAGAACCCTGAAAAAGGTTGCCAGAGGTCAGGACGGCCTGGATGGCCTGTGATTCCTGTTCTTTAATTTTCAGTGAGAACTGGTTCAAAGAAGGATAATTCAGAGGAGGATGACAAAGGGAAATTGGGGCTGGGGGCTGCAAACTAAACCCTAGGGAGGAGAGACTGAAAGAACTGGTGGCAGAGTTAGAAAATTCATTTGAATGTCCCTTTAATTGCGCAAAGGGAGTAAGCCAGCTTTTAAGGCAAAAGGAGATAGACTCTCCCTCTTTCCACCCTCTGCAAGTGTTAATAAAGGAAAGAATGGAGAATAAAAATATATATCCAAAAGGAAGTCTGTCTCCACAACCCATGTGGGGCAGGGAGGACACAGCTGGAAAGGTGAATTACGTCCTTCTCTTACAAAAATGAAAGCAAGAAGTGAGGGCTTCTCAGGACACACATGTGTGGGACCGCAGGGAGGAAGAAAGAAAGGGTGGAGCGTCAGTGAGCCCAGGAAAGACAAAACCCCTCTGGTTGGTCTTCTTGCAACAAGCCAGCAAGTTATTAGTTGGTGTCATGCAGAAAACCCTCCCAGCTGTGTGGAAATTTGCACCACAGATTGTGATACCCAGCAAGAACTGGCCAGGTTTAGCCTGGAGAAAAGGCAACGGAGGGGATGTCATAAGATGATGGCACTTTTCCAATAATGTCCTATGGGGGGGAGGGGCAGGATTTGTTCTGGATCTCCACCAAGTGCAGGACACGCAAGGATGGGCTCAGGCTTAGGAAGCCAAATTTGAGTTAAATATCAGGAAAAAACTTCCTGACTGTTAGAGCAGTACGCCATGGGAAGCAATTGAAGAGACCTGTGAATAAGCCACCTGCACAGAACCCTCTGATCTGGGGTGTGTGTGTGTGTGTGTGTGTGGCCTGGACAGCCTCCTTGTTGGCCTCTTTCCAGCCCTATGGGTTCCAGGGTCCCTTAGTGTTTGAGCTCAAGATTCCTCCCCCCCCCCGCACCTGCTCCCCACAGCTGCCCCCGTTGAAGGCACCTCTGCCCCTCACCTTTCCGTCTGAATTGTGCCTACATATTGAGTGCCTCCCCCAATGCCCACAGGGCCTTGCCTTTTCTTGGAGGGGGTTGGGGGGGGTGGGACCATCCCAAGGGGAGGTGGGACAGGAGCAGGGCCCATTCCCCAGGCTGGGCATGCTGGCACGATCTGAACTCTGGCTTGCCCAGGGCTAGGATCCCTCCCTGCCAAATCCTGTACTGAGCTCCACTCAAAACTCCCTGTAATGAAGTACAGGTTGTTGGGGGGGGAGGACAGAGCCAAAAGCCACCTTCTCCACCCTCAAGAACCACTTCCCCAGCACAAGCCGGTCCCTCCCTGGGGGAAGCATTGGGGCACAACACACAAGAGGGACGAGCTGGCCTTGGTGGCCACTAGTGGAAGCAGCCACCTTTGGTGAGGGCAGCGGCTCCAAGCCCCTGGAAATCTTGGGGGTGGGGGCTTTCTGGGTGCTGCTGGTGAGGGTAGGGACCACCCCCCCCACACACAAACACATCGCCAAGGTGTGAAGGCTGACTGTTCCCTGGCACAGGCTTCTCTGGAAACGGAAAATCATTGGGACTATGATTATGGGATGTAAACCCAACAGGATGGCCCCTCGCAGCCAGCCATGCAGTGCCAAACCTGCCCCACTCCTCCTCCCCCCGTTGCCCCCTCCCCAGCCCCACGGCCCCTGCCTATCGGCCAGACGCCCCCCTCCCTCCTGCTGCTTCCCCGGACCACCCCCTCATCGCCGGACCGGCTGCCCCAGCAGGCGGGAGCCTCCTTTCAGGCCCTGCCTTAGAGGCGCTCTCGGAGCCCCGGCAGCCGCAGGACACCCCCCCCCCCCCCGGGCAGGCGCCGAGCTTCGTCTCTTGAATGAGTGTGTGTGTGTGTGTGTGTGGGGGGGGGTCGCAGCCTGACTCACAGCTCACTTCGCGTCGAGGCTGGGCAGCCGATGCGCGGAGACCCTCGGTCCCTGGGCGGGCGTCTGGGGGCCCCAAAGCGCCCCCCACCCCACCCCACCCGGTCGGGGAGCCGGACCCTGCCTGGCTGCTCCTGGAGGGCCGAGGAGGCGCTGCGCCCCGCCTCTGGCGACCCTGATGTCCCTCCCCGGGCGCAAGCCTTGCGCCCTCTTTCCCCACTCCCCCCGGGGGACCTCGGCGTGGAGACAGGGGCCCGCAGGAGGCGGCGTGCGGCAGATCGCGCAGCCTTCTCCGCGCCCGGAGGAGACTCCGCGAGCCGACGCGTTTCTTAAAATAAACCCTGATCTAGACCGGCACCCGGCGCAGCTGCCATGGCAACCGCATCCCTGGCTCAGCCCCGGCAGGATGGCGCGGTGGGGGAGGCGCGCGCCAGCGGTCCGCAGGAGCTCCGCGGCGGGCGGGTGCGCAGGGAAGGGGCGCGCCTGGCCCCAACGGCAGGGGGCGCCCTCTTCCCCTTCCTCCCTCCAGCCGCCGAGACCGCCGCCGGCAAGGCGTGTTCGGGGTTGGGGGGGGGGAGACGAGGCGCGAACACACGTGCGTTGGTATGCGTGTGTGTGCGCGCATACACTCGTACGGGGGGGGGCGCACTGCAAGGTAAAGGGGGATAATCTCTCTCTCGGTCCGGAAACGTCCCGCTGCAACCCTTGGGCGCTCCTAACTTGACATTTCTGGACTCAGGGTGTTGGTGCGTGCGTGCGTGCGTGGGTGCGCGCGCCTGGGTGCGCGCGCGTGTCCCCATGTGCCATCTCCATGGCAACCAGCTGCTCAAGGAGGCCTTCTCGTTTCCAGGGCAACCAGTCCGCCTGTCTTCCCTCTCTTTCTGCTTGAAGGATCCCACAACCACCTTTCTTAGCGGGGCGGCGCCGTGGGGGTGGGGGGGGGAGCCACTGGGAAGCGCAGGCGGGCCGGTGGGGGCAGAGGTGGGAAGGACGGCCCCCGCGCCGGGCGGCCTCGGAGCCCCCGGGAGGCGGGCGGCTCTTGGACCCCTGGCGGGTCAGAGGGAAGGTGCCCTCCGGGAGGCAGCGGTAGGGATCGGAAGGCCAGTCCCGCCAGACCGCGCCCCCCCCCCTCCTCCTCTCGCCTTCTCCGCTGCCTGGCAGGGAGGGACTTGGCCCCGGGCGGAGGGCCCGCGGCGGAGACCAGCGCCACGAAGGGGTGGAGAGGGGTAACTTGGAAGGGGTGAAGAAGCTTAAAGACCTCAATACGGATCAGTTATCCTCGGATCAGGACAGCGGAGACGGACGGGGTGCCTCTGAGCAGATGCAGAGCGCCTTTCCTTCATGTGGAGCATACACGGACCGGCACCTCCCCCTCCCCCCAGCCCCAGAGAAGTGCCCCGAAAGTCGGCAGTGGAGCGTGACGCTTTGCACTTCCGCAGAAGCGCTCTTGGACGGCTCTGCTGAGGCCCATGCAACATCTGGCCGAGACCGGACAGAAGGGAGGGGGGGAATCTACCTGCCGGGTTGCTGGGTTGGGGGGCCGGGGAACCGAACTGGGCTTCCGGGGAGATTCTCGCTGCCAGAGAAGGAAGCCCCGGGCGGCTCCTGGGCCAGGACTCAGGGAACCTCACGCCCACTGCCCCAAGCACGCCCCTCCCTCCGTGGAAGGCGTTGCCCCGGGGCTCGTCTCGCTGCCCAGCTGGCCGCAGGTTGCACGCCCTCGTCCGAAGCCGGCCCTCCGGAGTTTCCCCCAAACTGGCCAAAGGAAAGTGAGATAGATGAACCCCTTCCTGCTCAAACGGGTTGGCCTTAATCCGACTTCTGCTGGTGAAAAAGCGGCTGAGGAGGGGAGGAGGGGAGGCACCAATTTCCCACCGCTTTCAGCAGGGAGGGGGAACTGGAGGGGGAAACCTAGGAGAGCATCACGACAGGGCAAGCCGGCGGCGACCTTGAGGGGAGGTACTGTGGTGGCCCCTCCAGCGCTGGAGGCCTCCCAGAGAAAATCTCGGTCCGTTTTGCTTTGACTACCTTGAGCAGAGGGATGGGCTGGATGACTCTAGGGGCCCCTTCCAACGCGCTACCATCATTCTAAGGTTCCGGGATTCCGCCCCAGTCGGGCGTTGATTGCCGCTTGTTCTGCACTGGTGGACACGCACGCGCAAGCGCGCGCACCCCTGGCAGCGCGAAGGACTGGCGCGCTGGGACGGGGGACTCTCCCTCCCCTGGCTGCCCCGTGGCCTGTTGGCGCTCCTTCGTCCCGCCGCTCTCCCTTTCTCTTTCATTCGGGTGTGTGTGTGTGTGTGTGTGTGTGTGTAGGCTGGCGTCTGTGGCGGCGGGAGGTTGGGGGTCCGGGGTGCGCGAGCTGAGTCTCCTCTGCAGGGCCGCCGCTGGGGGGGGGGCGGTGTGGTACAAGGGGCTTCGCGGTAGGTGGGCTGGCAGTGCGGAAGGGGGGCTCGAGTCTGTCCCAGTGCTTTACTTGTGGGGGGCTTTAAAGCGCAGCCTCACAGGGGTCTCCGACGCCCTGGCCTTCTACTCCGAGTCCAGGAGGTGGAATTCTTGGTCCGGATATAGATCTGCCGCCTTCCGCCTTCCGAGCCCAGGTGGGCGTCCAGGGAGGAGGCGCTGGGCAGCAGCCTTTAGGGCGGGGCTGGGGGAGGGGGGGGCTAGGGACCCCCAGGTTCTCATTCAGCTGCACCAGGAAGTTATGGTGTCAGGAGTCCTGCAGAGGCAGAACTGGGCGCCTGGAGATTTCCCCCCCCCTCCCCCAATCCCCAGGAGGAATAGAAGCTCTTGTTCTGCCTCACCTGACACTTTCCTACAAAGCTCTGGAGCCCATCCTGGAGCAGGAAAAAGCCACCCAGGGGCACGGGAGCAACACAGCCTGGCAGCAGGATGGGGTGGGGGGAGAGAGGCCAATGGGGGGGGCAGCACCGTCCACAGCTGGCCACCCCAGCCGATCCTTCTCATTAGAAGGCCACTCGGCCTGTCCAGTGCAGGGCTGCGCCCGCCTGCCTATCCGCCCGCCCGCCTGCCCGCCCGCCTGCCTGGGGCTTTGTGAAAAGGAGGAGCCGTGAAGGGCTCGGTGGCACCTCCAATGAAGTGTGAACAGAAGCTTGCCTTGGGTGATGATGGCCTGGGGCGGGAAGCAGCTGGCAAGTTCTCCACTTCCAGGAGAAAGGATGGTGGCAGGTAGGCAGGCAGGGAGGCCTCGGCTGCAGCAACCATCGGCCCACGATCCAGGAGCTGAGGCCAAAGCAAAGGGACCAGCAAGGCAGGGTGGCCTTGGGACCTGAGAAGGGGCTGTGCCCCTGGCCCAGGGTGGAGTATGTCTGCGGGGCGGGGTGGGTGTGTGTGCACAAGGGCCCCTCCCCATTCTGGCCAGCGCCACCTGCTGCAATGGGAAGAAGGAGCAAGGCCTCTGGGGGCCTCAGTGTCACCCGGCACAAGGAGGCTGCCCTTCCCCTCCCGGCGTGCCTGCCAGGGTTGGTGGGTGGGTTTTCCCAGGCTTCGGGGGCCAAATCCTGGGAGAGGGCAGGGCTGAGAGGCGACCTCCTTCCCTGTACAGCCACCAGCCCCAGAATCCAGCCCCCTGCCTCCTCCCTCTGGCTCGGCCATGACAAAAAAAAAGGCAGCATGGAGCACCCCCCACTGGCACCCCCATGCCAGGTGGTGGAGAAGGCAGCCTTCTGGAGGACAGCTCCCTGGACGTCCCTGGCGGCTTGGCCTCAGCCTGGCTTCGTAGTCTGAAACACCCAGGATGCAGGGCTGGCGGTGGCCTCTTTGAGGGCAAGGTGTCCTGAGTGACGCTGGAGCTTCTGGGTGGCTCAGAGCTGAACTGAGGAAATTGGTCGTTCAGGTAGGCGAGGGGCAGCATGGCCAGACGTGCGGCAATGCCAGGGTGAGTGGCCGGATGTACAGTATGTCTATCCCTGTGACTAGGTATTGCCAGCCTCTGAACTGGAGAAGAATGGGGGGGGGGGGTTGGAACACCTGAGCCAGCTTCTGTTGACCCCCAACCAACTTGGCCCTTTTGGGCAGCCCTTTCTTTTGGTGGGCGGGCAGGCGGGCGGCGGGCAGCAAGTGGCGGAGTGACATTTCTCCCAGGGAGGCAGGCTCAAGTACCTTCTGTTTGTCCGGCCTGTGTTCCAGGGGCCAAGTGGGCTGCCGTTTGCACCTTCCCCTCCCCCCTCCTTTGATTGTTTGATGCTTTCAGACCTGTGACCCCCCCCCCCCGCATCGGGGCTAGCTCAGGCCCCTTGCTGCCTCGGGTGGGAGCACCAGCCCCTCTCAGAGGGCGTGGAGGTCAACTCCCGCGTTCAGCCAAGCACTCAAGGCTGCTGGTCTGAGATCAGCCCTGGCTTCATCCTAGACGAGTCATCCATCCTTCAAAGGGACCTCTTGGCTGGAAGTGCCCAGCTGGCAACCCACACCTCCTGAAGGCGAGATGCAATTTAACTGATGGCCCTGTGTGCTCTCGGTGTGCTGCTGGCGGCTGGCCGGGGGAGGCTGCCACTGAGACCGGTCCAAGAGATGGAGCCAGGCCCGTGCGGGGTTTGTGGACTGGCCCCTTGGGGGCTCAGGGAGGCCCTTTTCTCCCGGGACAGCCTCGCCTTCAGATGCAGGAATGGTAGTCCAGAGGCTGCTGGGAAAGGCCAGGCCTCTCATGCTCGGGTGTATCCCAGAAAGGGGATGAGAAGTGAAACTGAGAGGATCCTCACAGCTTTATATCAAAATCTGTGGCAGGAGCACCTGAGTTTGGAACCCTGTGTGCAGCTCCAGCTCCACCTCAGAAAGGCTGGGCTCCAGGCCCCACCAAAGGCTGCCACAGGCCAGGCCAATTGCCTTGCTTGCCCCCTTTTTTTGGGGTGGGGTAGGGGAGAGACTCCAAAAGCTGGCACACTCTGGTGTGTGTGTGCAGCCCTTGGTGCTTGCCACAGGGACCCCCTCCATGCACAGGGATTCCAACTGGGCTCCCCAGCATGTGGCCAGACACCCCTTGGGTGGGCCATTGCTAGCGGGGCCCGTGAAGGTGAGATGGGACCTGGTGGCTGCTACGGTCCCGGGTCAGAGGGTGGCTGGTGACCTGTCACTGGAGGGGGCCTCAACCCCCCTCCTCCTGGCCGCGTGCCCCTCAGCTCAGGAAGAGTGTCCGGCTGGCACACGGGAAGGAAGCTGTATGTATGTTGGGGGGGGGGGGTAAGAGCAGAGCTGCCTTTGAAATGGAGACCTAATCCTGGGATTAGAGGATTAGGGGGTTGTTCACGTGCTGCGCTTCTCACCCTCGGCCACCCTTCCCTCCGCTTTCCCTGTGCTCCGAATGACGGAGGCGGGAGGTAGATAGCCAGGGAAGGACGGGCTCTCCCAAGTCCCAGGCTCAAGAGCAGGGCGGTATAGCTGGCATGGGTGGGGGGTGGGGGCACCTCCACAAGGAAAAAGAAGCCCTTCTCCCCACCCCCCACCCCCCCACCCCCCACCACCAAGGTGGAGAAACCCCTTTCTCCCTCTGGCTTGCAGGCTGTCTGAAAAGGACCTGGAAACAGCTATCTTTGCTTTCCCTACCAGGCTTTCTTTTTTTTTTGGGGGGGGGGAGGCAGGGGTTGGAGTTTTGGGGATCCTGCAGAGCAGTTGGCAGTGTAACCAGGAAGGGGCCATTCTTTTTGGCTGTGCAGTCCAGGGTCCATGCCCTCTCTTTCGGCTCTGTTTGCTTCTCTGTGCCACTTGGCTTGTATGTATGTGTGTCTTGGGGGGGGGGAGGAATTGCCGCTGCCTCCCCGACCGGAGTTTCCTCAGCCATAGATCTGTAGCTCTTTAAAAGAAAATTGAACTAGAGCCCCAGAAGCAATGGTTTCCATTTCATTCCAGACTCAGTTCCCACCATGGCGGGTCATCAGGGCTGGAGCGCCACTCCCCCCCTCCCTTCATGGCCTATTGGCCCACCCCTGCTCTGTCATCCTGGCCCCGAAGGCTGCACCTCTCTTTGGACTCAGTGGCTCTGCTGGCGAGGAGAGTGCGCGTCTGCTTGGGTGTCACCTTCCCCAGCAGTTGCTGCCCAGAAGCCCTTGGCAGCTGCTGCTTCCACTATGTGTGTGTGTGTGTGTGTGTGTGAGGTGCATCCCTCTTGATCCGTGACCCCTCGTGGCCCTCTCCTCCACGAGTCTGTCAGGGTGAATCCCTTCTCAGCGAAAGTGGCCTTTTCTTTTTTCTCATGGTGCAACTCGGGGGGTTGGTAGGTGTGGTTTTAACACACGAAGTCACTCTGCTTGACGGGAGCTGATCCACACGGCTGATGGGAGAACATGCCTGAACTCTTTTTGAAATCCCAGGAGGAGGAGAGGGCCCCTGTGGAGTGGACCACCCTGTTCTCAAAGGGCGCAAGCTGAGCATGACTGAGGCCTCGCTGTGGTGGGAACCATCTAGAAGGTTCTTCTCCAGCAAGACCAGTCTTGCGTCTGCTTCGCGCTTTTGCCTTTAGGGGGTCTTTTCATGTCTTCCCCTCGCATAAGTGGTTAACTCCCCAGCTGGTGGTTTTCTGGGTTACCCCTGAGTGCTTTTTTGGAACATTAGCATCACAGCAGCTCTCACAACTCAAAGGGTGGACCTCTGGCTTCTGGGGGTGGGGTGGGCTTGGACTCAGCCTGCCAGACAGTTCTAGGAGCCCCATGTTCCACAGGCAGATGTTAGGGGCAGGTTAGGGGCTTTTACTGGAAGACCACCAGTGGCCTCCTTGAGGTGGTCGTCTTCTCAAAGAGCCCAAGGGATCTGGTGCTTCTTTCGGCTCGCTTTGTTGCTCTGGTTTTCACCTCCGATCCTCGCTTGGACTCCCTTCTCAAAAGGCTGATGTGTCCACCCTTCATCTCCTTCCATGGGAAGGGAAGATGAAGGAACCTGCTCAACTTCCCTGCCAAACCCGCAACTTCTGTTGTTGTTGTTATTGTTGTTGTTGTTGTTGTTGTTGTTGCTGCTGCTGCTGCTGCTGCATGCTATCAAGTCACCTTTTACTCAGGGCAATCCTACGAGCTGAGAGACCTCCGACATGTCCTGTGCCCTCAACAGCCCTGACCTGCTCTTGCAAACTCCAGCCTGTGGTTTCCTTAAGGGAGTTAGTCCATCTCTCATCTTTGGGCTTCTTCTTTTCCTGTTCCCTTCATCCTTTTCCTAAAGTCCCTTTAACCTTCTTGTCCTCTCAGAGTCCAACACCCACCCACGTCTCTTCCCTGTCTCTGAGGCATGGGAACAATATGGTGTTCTCCTTCTTCAGGGCAAGCATCCTCTCCAGACAGCCAGGAGGAGGACAGAGTCCAGCCACAGAGATCATAGGGACAGTGAAGCTGGAACAGGCCATCCCCTGCTCCATGCAGCAGTACAAATCAAAGGAGATCTCTGCCAGGTGGTTCTCCAAATTTCTTTCAGATGCCTTCAGTGCTGGAGCACTCACCACCTCCCTTTGAGGTCATGGGTGCCGCTCTTGTACTGCTCTAACAGTTAGGAAGTTTTTCTGGCTATTCACCTGAAATCTGAGTTATCTTAACTTTGGGCCAATTGTTGCACATCCCGCACTCTGGGATGATGGAGAACAGATCCTGCCCCTCCTCTGTAGGACAGCCCTTCAGATATTGGGAAAGTGCCATCCCCTGGCCCCTCTGTCTTCATTCCTGTAGGCTAAACATGCCCAGTTTTGGGGCCTGCAGGCTCCTGATCATCCTTGTTGCCCTTCTGTGAACTTGCTGCAGTTTGTCAGCATCCTTTGTGAAGTGTGGTGTCCAGAACTGGGCCCGATACTCAAGGTGAGGCAGAACCTGCACTGAATGGGGGGGGGCAAGAATCTCATGGAATTTGGAGACTATCCTTCTATTAATGCAGCCTACAATCACATTTGCCTTTTGGGAGGGCCACATCACACTGTTGGCTCATATTCCGCTTGTGATCTACAAGAATTCCAAGATCTTTCTCGCTTGTAGTCTTGCTGAGCCAGGCATCCCCCATCTTTTAACTATGCATTGGGTTCCTTCTTCTGAGGTGCAGTACTTTGCAATTATCCCTGTTGAATTTCATTCTGTTGGCTTCAGCCCAGTGCTCCAGCCTTATCAAGATCATTTTGAATTTTGTTGGACGTTTATTTATTTATTTATCTTGAATATTTTTACCCCACCTGTCTCTTTGGAAAAGGACCCAAGGTGGCTTACAATAATGAGGGACAATATACAGCCCAGATATATTCTTGAGCCCCGACAACATTTAAGACATATTCAGGTTAAGAACAGGGAATTAGAAGAGGCACCTTAGAGTCTAATTAAAGGTAGTAATACTACCATTAAAAGGTAGTATTAAAGTTATGAAGAGCATGCAAAAAGAAAAAAAGCCATTATGAGGGGTGGAAATTAACATGGAAAACACTGATGCTGTTATGACATCCATCAATGTAATAATACATGTTAGAGCCTCATGGCACAGTGGTTAAATGCCTGTCCTGCAGGTAAAACTGTGCTCACGAATTGGGGTTCAAACCCAGGTAGCCGGCTCATGGTTGACTCAGCCTTCCATCCTTCCAAGGTCAGTAAATTGAGTACCCAGCTTGCAGGGGGGGGGGTGTCAATGTGTAGCCTGCATAATTAAACTGTAAACCACCCAGAGACTACTTGAAGTGGTATGGGGCAGTATATAAGCAGAACACTTTGCTTTGCTTTGCTTTGGTAATCCATCTAAAAAGTCACATAACAGGTAGTCCCCTCATTCAGGGAAAGCTTGCCTGAAAAGAAGGTCTTTGCCTGCTTCGGGACAGACAGCAGAGACAGGGCAGTCTCCGGGCACAGGTGATCATCCAATATCCTACATAGCTACTCTTACATGCGGTGTGGGACCAGAGGAGCCCACCAGAGAGGTGGAACCCTTTTGCTCTGGCCTTTCCACAACTACGTGGCACAAAATAACAGTCGCCAATATTTTTAGTAAATAAATCAGCAGCCGCAACAACAATACAGATGGATAAAGCAAAGAATCTTAAACTTGCTGGCCGTCTTGACTCACTGAAACAGCAAGAGCAACTCAGTTGTCACGTGAAGACCACTGAAAAGAAGTTGCAGAATTATATATTCCAAACAAACTGAGAACAGTTATGTCCTGTTCTGAACAGGAGAGAAGATGGAAGTTGGATCTGGAGAAGTCCTGGGAAAATCTCTGCCCCAGATGTCACTTAAATGTCCTTGAGTTGCAATATGAACATGTCCCTTACCGCTTCCTACCTCCTGCAGTCCTCGATGAAGGACTGCCTGTCAAGCGGAAAACGCAGAATGGGAAGTACCTCAGGGTGGATGCGATCCATCGGTTTTGACCCAGAAAACAAAAAAACAAACAGAAACAGTCTCCATTTTAAGCAACGCTCTTGACAATCCAGAATTCTTTGCATACAGAATAACCCATCTGCTTTATAATTTTAGCAATCCTTCTGATCCTGAAAATTGCTTCAGCCACATCCAGCCTGAGTGAAGCAGCAAGGCCGTGGTGGGACAAGGATGTTAGCGTGGATAAAACAGTTGATTTCAGTAAGCCAGGTTTTGAATAAGCTCTCTAGGTTTATTATTATTATTATTATTATTATTATTATTATTATTATTATTATTATTATTATTATTATTATTATTATAGAAGGAAACAAAGAAAAACAAGCCTTATTGAAGTTGGGATTCCATCATGAAGTAACTCAAAAGGTCCAGAAATTACAACATTCTGAAGTATGAAACATGATGTTGAGAAATCAAAAGAGATCAGGTCCTCCTCCTCCTTGGACTAATTTCAGCAACTTGAGGGGTTCCAAATTCATTGGTAACCAATTTAAAACATTAACCAAGAGCTGCTAATGTTCTTCTTGAAATCCAACAATCATTGATTTGGCAAGAATGTCATCTTCCCTTATTTTTTAGGTTTGATTCCTTATTTTTAGGTTTGAGCCTTTGGTCTGCTTATTTCTTAACAAAGCCAAGAAATAAGGGACATCCTCTCAAAATGAGGGTTGGGAGAGTGAGAACAGACAAAAGAAAATACAGTACAGTAGTTCTTTACCTAGCATGTTGTTAGTCTGTGGAACTCCCTGCCACAAGAGGTCGTGATGGCATCTAGCCTGGATGCCTTCAAAATGGGGATTGGACAGATTCCTGGAGGAGAAGTCCATCCCAGGTTACAAACCATGAGGGAGATGTGTCATCTCCAGGCTTAAAACAGGGGTACTTCAAGGGCCAGATGCAGGGGAGTGCTATCAAGAGACAGAGATCTAGTCTCATATACTCCCAGAGGCATCTGGTGGGGCCGCTGTGAGATACAGGAAGCTGGACTAGATGGGCCTTTGGCCTGATCCAGCAGCAGGGCTCTTCTTATCTTCTTAAGAAGTATAGGAGGAACAACAGGGCCATCAGGTCAATTTGGACTTAGGGTGACCTTTTCCAGGGCTTCCTAGTTGTTGAGTCTTCAAAAGTGGTCCACCCTTTCCCTTTTTCTGGGCTGGGGGTGCTCTGGGACCCATGTGCAGCCCTAGCTTCAGGCAGGCCTTTCCTCCCGGGAGGCCCAGTGGGAAATGGAATGCCTGTGCTCGGATTCCGCAGCCAGGATCGCCCGCTTCCAGCTACATATAGTAGGCATTAAGAGATCCTCGTGACCCCTTCTTTCACATACTTTCTTGCCCAATTTAATTCCTCTGGTGCCCCCCCCCCCGCATACCTGTGTGGTCTGTTTATTTGGGTTACTAAGGGCGTTTATACACAACCCCTAAGCTCCGCCGGACCGCCGCAAATGGCTGCAAGGTCCGGACCTTAAAAATGTTTACCCACCAGCTCCGGACTTTGCAGACAATTAAGTGCGACCCCGCCCACTTTAGCAAGACCAAACAGCAGTTTTCTTGTACCTGCTTTTTGGAGGTGACAAATATTTGATCCGGTGTAAGGATAGTGAGTGCGGGGCTCTCCTGGCTTCCATTTGTTCTTTTTTTGCGCCCCGCCCCTTTAAGAGATCTGAATGCTGCCCGGAACAAAACTGAGGTAAACCGGCAGTCTTTTCTTTCTTTTTTCTCCGTCCCTCAGGCAGCCAGCAACCAGGAAGTGCGGAGGGGGGTGGGGACAGAGGAAGACAGAGGAAGAGCGATGAACCCCTAAGATCTCTGGTCCGAATTTAAGTGGCCAGCGGATCTTAGGGGTCGTGTAAAAAGGCCCTTAGTTCCAGTTACTAAATCTGACAGGACCTTTCCTTTTCTGAGGGCTTCCCAGACCCTGCTGGTCAATGATGCTGGTGACCTCTCGGACTCCGCGGTGACTTCCTTGGCCTGCACTGCCTCCCTGAGCTTCTGTTTCGGTGGTTTTGGATAACTGGCAGTCCTCCTGCGGAATAAGAAGACGAATCTGGCTGTTTTGATCTTGTCTTTCATCTTCATTTTCACTCTCATTTCTGAAGCCTTCCTCGTTTGAAGTTCTCAGCTGCTAGACTTTCTTGGCAACTTCACAGCTGCATATAAATGAAACCGTGGATCACTGCAGCCACTGTTTTCAGTCAGTGCAACAGTTCATTTCACACCAGGTCCCGGGTGCCATGGAAGGTGAAGGCCAGGGTGGTTTCTGAGTTCCACGGCCAGCAGTTCTAATGCACCCTTGTTCCAGGCCTCCAAAAATGTTACCCCCATGTCACGATTGGAAGGTGCATCCCGGCAGTCCAGAAGAGGTCTATCCAAGTCACCCATTGCTGCCACCACCACAATCCCTTTGGGCTTCATGGCCCATCTCAAGATCCCTGTGACTGTTCCGCTTTAAGGGAGAGATTGCATTCCTAGTAGCCAATCACTCTGCCGGATGCTGGATGAAGTTCCTTTAGGCTGCAGGTTGGAAGCGTGTGTAGCTGAAACCCAGTTGCCTGGCATTTTATAGGCAAGTTCGCTTGAGTTGCTTTTGCTTTGTGTGTAGTTTTAGCAGAGAAAAGGTGGGTGGGGTGCAGCTGGAGTGTCATCCAGGGATGTCTCATTGGCTACGTTTCAGTCTGTGCGTGCTGATGATGTGGAACAGCTTCTTCTTGGGAAAAGAGGACGGCCACCAGCCTTTTGATCTCAGCCCTTCCAGGCAGTTTAGAGTTTATTCTCTGGGCCTGATGGGGCAATGGTTAAGCCGCTGAGTTGCAGCCAGACAGTGCTCACAACACAGGATTCAAGCCCAGGCAGCCGGCTCATGGTTGATTCACCTTCTTGCCCTTCTGAGGTGGGTAGAATGAGGATCCAGATTGCTGGCTGGCTGGCTGGCTGGCTGGCTGGCTGGCTGGCTGGGGATACTTAGCCTGTGTAATTAAAGGGTAAACCACCCAGAGAGTGCTCTAAGTGCTGTGCTGCAGCATGCAATTGGCATGCATTGCTTTTGCCTCTCAGGTAGCCATGACATTCTGGGGGGGGGGGGGAAATAACTTTTGTGCCCATAGATCTTGAGAGGACAGTGTTTCATCCCAAGGAGGCTCATGGACCAAGGGAGGGGGGAGTGTCATTTTTTGGGGGGGGGAACCCCCCTGCTCTGGCCACAGGCCACCGACAGCTAGATCACTACTTAGGGAAGACAAATGTGCACCCAGTGGAGTGGCTTGTTGGTGGGTTCTGGGTCCCACCTGGATGGCACCGATAGTTGGGAATGGCCAGAAGCAGCCTTGGCAGCTCTTTCGGGTGTCTTACTTGAGGAGGGGGTCAGGTGGGAGGAGGGCAAGCCAGGAGGACAAGGCAGCCTGAGCTCCTTCCCAGCCGCCTCCTGTGGCACCCTTCTGGGTCCCCGGCCTGGGGCAGGGGCAGGGGCAGGGGCAGCAGCAGCAGCAGGCAGGCGTGTGTTGGGGTGTTCAGGCTGGTTTGTTCCTTGGTGGAGCTGATGGGGGATCCAAAAGTGGCCCCGGGGCCTCCTGTAACCATTGGTTTTTGAGAGCTGGCTGAGAGTTCCTCCTAGTCCCCAGTGCAAAATCCCTGGGAGATATTATCATCCTGTCTGTGGGTGGGTGGGTGGTTGAATCATGACCGTTGGGTGGTGCTTGGAAATCTTTTGGAAGTCCTGAGCAGGGGTCTGGAGGCACTTCTCACATGGGGGAAGGTTGACCTTCCTTCCAAGGCCTGTAAAATGAGTACCCAGCTTGCTGTGTGGATGGGTGGGCTGGCAATGTGTAGCCGGCATCATTCCTTGTCAACTGCCCAGAGAGTGCTCTAAGCACTAGGGGGCGGTACATAAGCAGCACACTTTGCTTTTGCTTTGACAAGGTGGAGCTGAACTCAGATAATGCACAAGTCTTGTGGGTGGAGGTATTTGCCAACCTGGCTGTCTCCAGGGCTGGGCGGCATTGCCCACCCCCTAGCAAGGCCCAACCGTGCTGATTAGAGCTTTTCTGGGGCTCCGTGGAGTCAGCGAAGGCTCTGGGGATAGGATCGGTGGGCAGAAATACCTTTGCCTGATTTGCCCCTGCCTGCCTGGAAAAGGCAGAGCCTGCCACAGCCTCCCCTCCCCCCCGCCGCCCCATGGCCATGGACAGGTGGATATGACTGCTCCTCTGCCCTGAACGTAGAGCTGCCTTTGATGGTGGTTGGGAAGGATTAGGAGGGCTTGTTTAGTTCCCTCTTTGCACGTGTGCTTTAAATGGGTTTCAAAAACCTGAATAATTTGAATTTGGCCCAGGCAGTCCGGCTTTATTATTTATCAGTCAAGGCCTCACTGCAAAATGGTGTGTGTGCAAGGGAAGTACTACATTCCACATTTGCAGTTCTGCTGGAAATTTATTGCCTGCCTGGCATGTGACTGAGTGCATGACCAAGAGACCGAGGTGGGTGTGTCCAAGTGCAGCTGGACAGGCTGCTCAGATGCAGCCATTGCACGATCTGGGTTTATTTATTTATTTATTTATTTACCACTCCATCCAACTACATGGCTACTCTGGGTGGTTTACAAAACTGAACAGAAATCAGACAATATAATACAATAGATAAGCAATCAAATAAGTAAAAACATAATAACTTAAACAATATATATGAAAACATTGAACAGGAGCAAGATGGACTACAGATAAAAAACAAAATAAAATACGTAGTAGTGAATCATTAGTAGAATAGATTACTACCCAGGAAGAGCCTTTTAAAATAGCCATGTTTTTAGATGTTTCTTAAAGACCGGGAGGGAAGATGCCAGACACATCTCAGGGGGAAGTTGGTTGCCACTGAGAAAGCCTGATTTCTCGTCAGAGATTTACGGGCCTCCTTCAGCGTTGGCACCCTCAAATGCCCTGCCTGAGATGGTTGGGTGTTATGGGCAGTATTTTGCGGCAGGAGCTGTTCTGCCAGATAGCAAGGTCCTAAACCGTTTAGGGCTTTGTATGTCATCATTAAGACCTTGAAATCAATGCAGAAGCAAATCGGCATCCAGTGCAGTGCAGCCAGCGTGGGGGGTGATATGTTGAGGTTTCCTTAACCCTGTATCTAATCTAGCCACAGAATTCTGCACTAGCTGGAGCCTCCGCATTTTATCTACAAGGCAGCCCCATGTAGAGTGCATTGCAGTAGTCTAATCTCAAGACTTCGAGTGCCTGGACCAGTATAGTGAGAGCACCAGGGTCCAGGAAGGCGTGCAGCTGAGCGATCCACCTAAGATGAAAATGAGCAACACGGACCACTCTTGCCACCTGGAAAGTATAGGGTCCAATATTATGTCCAGACTACGGACCTCATCGTGCGCGGAGAGAGTCACACACACACACACACACACACACACACACACACACACACACAATTGAGGGAGCTTCCTAAACTGCCAACTGCTGGTGCCCGCACCTCCGCCTTGTCCAGGTTCATCCTCAGTCTGTTCACCCTCATCCATCCCAGTACGGTGTCCAAACAGCCGTCAAGGGATGAAACGGCATCCACTGCAGGTGGGGAAA
Source organism: Phrynocephalus guinanensis (assembly GCA_037367245.1). NCBI lineage: Eukaryota > Metazoa > Chordata > Lepidosauria > Squamata > Agamidae > Phrynocephalus > Phrynocephalus guinanensis. The sequence goes on from CM074737.1 coordinate 131,931,580, forward strand.
AGGAGATATAGAGCTGGGTGTCATCAGCATATTGATGACCCAAGACCCCATGCCTCCTGACGACCTCCCCCAGTGGTCTCATATCGCTGTTAAAAAGCATGGGGGAGATTACCGTCCCCTGTGGCTCCTCACCCCCCACCCCACTCCCTCAAGGAAGACTGGCTTACTGGCGGCTGCCCCCCCCCCACCCTTTGTGAACTGGGCTCTGCTGCAGGGCTAAGGAGAGGAGCGGGTGGCAGTAATGCAGAGCAGCTGGCCAAGGCCCAAGAGGAAGTAAACAATTAATTACTCAGACAAGGAGTCATGAGGCCAGGCTCAGCCATGATCAGGCTGGAGTCCCAGGCTTAAAGGGGAGCCCCCCCCCCCAGCAGCAGTCAAAAGGCGTCACGGCAGGCACCTCAGAGGAGTCAGGCTGAGGGCCTCCCACCCCCCATCCCACCCCCACCCCCCGTGTGCATAGGCTCCTGCAGGCCAAGCCAGGCATGGCCAGACAGCCAGGGAGGACAGGCCACAGAGGGGCATGGCTGGTACCCGTGGGCCTGTCCAGGGCAAGGGTGCCTGGGGGTGAGGTGCATGGCCAGCTTGGCTCAGGGCTGGACTGCAGCAATGAAGCCCCATCCCACCCCCACCCCCACCCCCAGCACCTTTCATGCTCCAGGGGGTGCAGAGGACCAGAGTAGATTCTGGCGGGGGTTGGGGTGGTTTTACACGGGGGAGCTGCCTTTCCTTCCCCTCCTATGGAGATGAGGGGACTGGGCATATTCAGAGGCACTCAAAGCCTGAGATCATGTTCAGGAGGTTTTGGGAGGACGTTGGTGGTTCTGACAGAGGAGGGCAGTGGGTAGAATGTCAGACTAGACCTCTGGAGATCCTAGTTCAAGCCCTTTCTCTCCCAGGGATGGCAAGCCTGGAAGAAACCCTCCTGGGGTTGCCCTAGGTCTGATGCAGCTGGGCAGAATGTGGCCATTCCCGCAAAGATGGAGAGAGGCTCAACGCCAGGGGCCATTGCAGGAGACGCACACAAACCACCGGTCTCCTCTTCTTCCCCTCCCCACCATTCATGGGCCCTTCAGCATCTGAGGCTCTGGCAGCCTGGGGGCCAGCTGCTCCCTTCACCTTGTTGCAGGTGGGAAGAGCCATGGTGACTGGGGAGGGGACGCCTTCCCGCTGGCAGGATCTGGCTGAATCCTGTCCCCAGGGCACGCAGGAGGTGTGTGTGTGCCTCTCAAGTGGCCTGGGATCCAGTTCTCCTTTGCTTGCACAGGGCAGGGGCAAAACCCTTTTCTCAGCCAGGTGCGGACGGGGCAGTTTGCGTCGCTGGGACGTGGTGGTGCAGGGGATTTGGGATGATTTGCGGGCTGCAGAGGGCGGCCCCTGATCAGTGTGTGCTAGCACCAGAAAAAGAAGGGGCACTTCGGCGTGGCACCTGTTCCTAGGGGAACTTTTGCACCATCTTAGCTTCAAAGCGTATGCCTGCCTTCACAGGGCCAAATGGTTGTGCGGCAAGGATCGCCCCCTCCTCCTGCTCCCCCCCCCCATACACATACACACTTGCAGCTGGTGTTGCCGCCGCCGCCGCCCCGCCAGGCTCAAGAGCTGCGCGGCCCTCCGAGGTGGCGGCGGCGGCAGCAGCGGCCGATCAGTGGGAGCGCAGGCTGCCCCTTCCTTCCCCGGCTCGCTTACACCGCTGCGCCCCCGCCCCGCCCGTCGGGAGATGCCGCCTGAATACGCGATGAAGTGAGGGAGAGGGGCTGCGCGGCACCGGCGGCGGCGGCGGCGGCAGGAGGAGGAGGAGGAGGAGGAGGAGGAGACGGAGACGGAGTCAGCTCTTGCGCTCTGTTCCGCTCAGCTCTGCACTGCAGCGGCGCGCGAGGCGAGGCGAGGCGAGCGAGGAGACACACAGGAGCAGTCGCCGCCGCCGCCGCTGCTGCCGCCCCCGCCGCCGCCGCCGCTCCGGAGGAGGCAGTGGCAAAGAAGCACCGGCGGGCGAGCCAGCGGAGGAGCGCCGGAGCGGAGCGGAGCGCAGCCCGGACGAGCGCAGCCTTGGCCGGTGCTGGCGGGCGCCATGCTGAACAACCTGACGGACTGCGAGGACGGCGACGGGGGGGCCAGCCAAGGTAAGGCCGGGGGCGGCGGCAGAAGCGGCCTTCGGACCGAGACGGCGACGGCGGCGGGGGGGGGGGGGTCTCGCCCCCGTCACCGCGCTGCCCGCGCATCTTCCTGAGAGCCAGCCGGAGGGGCAAGGCACCGGCATGTGCCTTCCGCCTTGCCGGCTTCCCGGCGCTGTCCAGGGTGCTGGAATGGGGCCGCCGTCCCGCCTGGTGCAGCGCCCCGTCCGAGTCCTGTCGCATCGCCTTCCCCCCCCCACCTCCCCCGTTTCTCTTCCACCCCCACCCCCCACCCCGCCCTCCGTTGCCTTTGCCAGAAAATGGCAACTCGCTCGGGAGACATTTTGGCGGCGATGCGCAGGAAAAGCGAGCGAGAGAGGAACGGCCCGGGTCCCTTCCTGGGCTGTCTCCCGGGGGCCTTGCACCAGCTGCCCGGGGGAGGCCGCGGGCGAGGCTTCGTGGCGCGGGGGACGTGCCCACGCGGGCGCGGGCCCTTCTGGACCGGGATCCGCGAGCAGGCAGAGACCGGCCCGCCGGCATCTCCTCCGGCCGCCCCCCCCCCGCCCGCCGCCCGCCGCCTCTGTCCCTGGTGCTGAACTTTCCCCGCGCGCCGCGACTGGGCGAGCGGGCTGGGCTGCCGGCTGGAGAGCCGCTTCCATCCAGGCGGGAACCAGCCGGGAAGGGCCACGGGGGACCCCCCCCCCTACTTCGCAGGCCCAAGCGGGCGCACCCCGTGGCCCCGGCGGCGGCGGCGGCGACCGCGGGCGGGGCTGGTCAGCGAGGCTGAGGGATCGCCTCCTTGCCCGCCCGCCGGCGGCCGCGAAGGACCCCGGACTGCAGCCTCTATGCACCACGAACGGTGGTGGCGGCGGCGGCGGCAGCAGCAGCAGCAGCAGCAGCAGCAACGCGCCTCCCCGCAGCCCCCGGCCCCGGCCCACCACTGGTTTTCCCATGTAGTGGTCACTCTCTCCCTGCATCCACCGGATACTGAGTGGGTGTTTGGCTGAGATTTTCGGTGGGAAACTGAGGAGCTGGTGAAGCTGCCCCTGCTCGCTTCATGTGCTCACAGTTGGCAGCGTTGGGCACAGTGCAGAGTTATGGGCTGCAGGTCTCTGCATGGGAATGTGCCAGGATGATGTCCCCGGTGGATTGGGGGGGGAGGCACCTCCGTGCCCCTGCAGTTTCCTCCTTGCAGGGAGTTACTCGGCCCCCCACCTCACCTGGGCTCCAGCCCCCTCTCCTCCTAAGCAGATTGACTGTTCCTTTTAAGGGGGAAGGATGCCGAGACTGGACTGAGATGGGCAGCTGCAGAGTTTGGGGGACCAGGACTGCATCAGGAACTCCACCCCCCCCCCCCCAATGAGTAAAGCAGCTGGTGTGAGGGAGTGGGGGTGAGGGGAGTCTGCCAGCTGGCCCCTCTTCTGGGTCAGAAACTGCCTCCTGCCCTTCCACTGAAGGGTGGCTTTTTGTGGGCGCCTGCAATGGCCATGTCTCAGAGTAGGTAGGGGTCATCTCACTACCCCACAGGGTGCCTAGCTTGGGTGTAGTGCTGCAGCGAGCCAGCCTGGCAGAGCTCAGCACCAGATGCAGCAACCAGCTGAAGGTGTTCTGTGGGTCCCTCATGAGGCTCTCCGGGTGCAGGCACTTGGCCCACTGTCATCGAAATGCCAGACTCCCAGAAAGCAGCGGCTGTCGGGCCACCTTTGGCACTTGGTAAGTGACAGGCCCTCTGAACATGACAGCTCCCACACGTGGACAGCCCCCTCCCTGGGCTGCCTGGAGGAGAGGGAGGGGGAGGGAGAGGGGTGTGTGTGAAACCTCGGGGGGGGGGGCAGATGCTCTCCAGGACATGGTGCCCATGAATTGGCAGAGGACCCTGTGCCTGACCAGATCCCGTGAGGTTAGAAGACAGATTCCTGTAGCACTGGGTAGCAGCTGAATGCCACCTAGGCAGCAGCCTGTCCGGTCTGCGCAGGAGCATCTCTGGAGTCCGTGGAAGGCAAGAGCCACGGGTGCCTTGTGCAGTGGGATGGTTGTGGCTTGTGCTCATTGTGAAAGGCCACTCCTGGCCACTGCAGGGCAGCAGCAGCCTTGGTTACTCTTGCACAGATCCATCCTGGCTAGCAGAGACCCAAAGTACCTGTGCGGAGCCCAAAGCCCTTGTTTTTTCAGGTTCTTTTCTTTTTTAAAGGGTGAGTGTGATAGAGGGAACTGCAACTATGAGGTGACTGGGGGGGGGCAATGCAAAGCGAACTGCTGGAGGAGAGCCATGTGCCCCCCCACCCCCACCCCAGTGCTGCAGGTGTCTGACCTCCCTCCTCCTTGTGGGGAGAGGGGCCAGAGGAAGCGGTGGCCTGGGCCTTCCTCTTGGGCCTCAGGGATTCCCTGGGGGAGAGCAACAGGGTGTAGGTGGAATGGGCTGGTGGCCCTGGAGCACAGCTGCCCCCCCCCCACCCTTCCTGTGGCTTGTTCTGGCTGGGACTGGAGGCAGCTGGAGGCCGGCAACAGGTAGGAGGAGCCCCTTGCCCGAGCAAAGGAGGATCCTAAGCCTGGAATAGATTTCCTTGTTCCTCATAAGTTAAAACGTATGAGGCAGACTGGTTAGGAAGAGTAGCGAATGCCTCCTTACAACAGGGCAGGCTTCCGGCATGCTTAAAGGAGGCAATAATAAAGCCACTGTTTAAAAAGCCCTCCTTAGATCCAGCGATACTGAGCAATTAATGACCAGTATCAAATATCCCATTCTTGGGGAAAGTCCTAGGGTGTGTTGTGGCCTCGCAGCTCTAGAGGTTTCTGGATGAGATAAACTACCTGGATCCATTTCAATCTGGTTTCAGGCCTGGCAATGGGAATGTAGGTATACCAAGTTGGTATGAAGTGATTCAAGTGCTAGAATAATCAGGAGAGGCCTTTCCCTGCATCCCGCCACCCTCACAGATACATCTTGTGGGAACCCATGAAAGGGCCTTCTCGGTTGCTGCTGCGCCCAGACTCTGGAACTCCCTCCCACTGGAGGCCAGGACTTCCCCATCTTTAATGTCTTTCCGGAAACAGGCAAAGACCTTTCTCTTCAGGCAAGATTTGTCTCCATTATGCAATTACATTATGTGTCTTTTATAGGAATATATATGATCACATAGACTTTGTGTTTATAACCACTTATAATCTTATGTGATTGCATTGACACTATATTTTCAATGTTAGTTTCCATCACTCATAACTTTTACATAGAATTCTACTCTCTTTTTAACTGCTTGCGTTCTCTTGTAGCTTTAATGCAATGTTGTCTTTTTAGGCTGCAAGATGTCCCTCAATTCCCTGTTCTCAATACTTGAACATGTCTTAATTGTACTGGACTGTATATTGTCCCTCCTTACTGTAAGCCACCTTGGGTCCTTTTCCAAGGAGAAAGGCAGGGTAAAAATGCTCTAAAATAAATAAATAAAACAATAATTAAGGAACAGGATAACTCGGGAGCAGCGTGGAAACTGTGTACTGTGGAACACTTGTCTCTTGTATCCATTGCAACAGGCCCATGGCATTTTCGAGGTGACACTAAAAGTCCCACGTCTTGGCAGTTCTCTGGCCCAGCCTTCCCCTTGCCAGAGTCCTCTGGTTGTTGTGCTTGACCACAATTGCCATCAGGCCTGCTTGCTTAGCCATGCCAGGAAATGGGGTGGAGAGCAGACGAGCCCGGCTGGCTCACGGAAGGACAGTTGGATTCCCTTCCCACCCCCACCCCCGCCACTGCCCCCATCATTGCTTTTGGCTGTTGCTGTACAAGTTGGGGAGAAGGGGGGGGGCAGAACCTGCATTTGGGGCTTTGCCTGGGGGCCTCTCCTCCTCCCCAGAGCCTCACATAGCCGGGAAAGCATAAAGGAGGAGTAGGCAGGGAGAGCTTGCGTAATGGAGACACTTATCTGGTGTGTAGGAGGAGGAGGAGGAGGAGGAGGAGGAGGAGGAGGAGGAGGAGCGGCTTTGCAGGCCTGGCACCTTCCTCTTGTGCTGCACAGGAATGTGGGTTGTCGGGTGGGGGGAGCGGCGAGAGGGGGGGAGGGACATATCTGGAAAACCTGACGAAGCCTTGAGCAGCAGAGGCTGTTTTCGGGGTGGGGCTGGGGGGGGGGGCTGGAGCACCTGCCTCTGAAGCTGTGCAGGATTCCTTTGGTGCTTATGGCTGCTGGGGGAGGGGGGGTCTGATTCGGAGCCCGCAAGCTGAGCTAGGCTGATGTTCGTCACAGTCCACCAGGATTGTACATCCCCTCCAGTATTTTTTGGAAGGCAATTAACAGACATAAAGGGGAAACAGAGTGAGTGAGAAAATGAAGCTGGTCACTGACATGCCAGGCAGGCTGGCATTCTGCTTCGTTCCCCAGCCCTTGCTGCCACTGCGGGGGTGGGGGTGGGGGTGGACGAGGGCAGGAGCAGGGGCAGGGGAGTGATTTTATTTCCCCCCCCTCTCTCATTCTCTCTCACACGCACACACAGAGAAGACGCTCTTCCCCTCTGGCTGGCCTGGCCTCTCTCTCTCTCTCTCTCTCTCTCTCTCTCTCTCTCTCTCTCTCTCTCTCTCTCTCTCTCATTCACTTGGCAATCACTGTTGGGCAACCGCAGGGAAGGCGCCCACTCCCCAGAGTCTCATCCGGGAGCAGAGTTTGAGAGCGGAAGAAGCAGGAGGCCTGGCATCAGGAAGGAGTGCTTGAAATGTGTTGGGCGAAAGGCGGGGGGGGGGTCCCACTCCAGGGGTGGGCAGCAACCACCCGCAGCCTTGTAAGCAGCTGGCTCGAGATATCTTCGGGGCCAAAGCTGGTGGAACCCAAAGGTTGCCCAGAAGCACTATGCATGTACAGGAGAGAGGGGGGCATCTCCAGGGGCCCTGCCGCTGTTTCCTCCGTGGGAGGCCTCTTTCCTGCTCACCCACAGGCCCTGAGAACAAAAGGAGCAGCTCGGGGGGGTGGGGTGGGGTGGGGTCAGTGGTGGCTGCTGCCAGGGATGGCAGGTAATTGCTGGCCAAGGGTAGCCACAGGTGCCAGGGAATGACTGCAGGCCACCCCCACACCTAACAGGACGGCTAGGCTAGTTCAGTCATGGCAAATTCTCAGCCGTCTCTTCTCTGGGCTGCTCATGTTTTGGGCAAGGCTAGGCTGGCCAGAAGACGGGAAGGAGGCCTGAAAGGGCCTCCTGGCTACAGGTGGCCTGAGGGTGGCCCAGACCGGCCTTGCCTCCTCCTCCTCCTCCACAAGCAGGGCAGGGGAACAGGCAGCCATGTGGGGCTCTCCCACGGGGGACTCAACAGGGCTCCCATCCCCTGGACAGGGGAGCACTCCCCCCCCCCCAATTCTGCTGCCCTGTGCAGAGAAGGACACTCCAGGCAGAAGAGATTTGGGTCGGGCCTAATGGGAGGAGGAGGAGGAGGAGGAGGAGGAGGAGGGCTGCAGCCTCCTCCCTCCCTCCCTCCCTCCTTCCCTCCTTCCCGTCTTGGGTTTGAGGATTATCTGATCTTCACACTGGGGCTGTTGTTTCCCTGCCAGCGATCCAGCGGCTAGCCAGCGTTGCCAGCCACCGCAGAAAATTAAAAGGCCGGTTCATGTTGAGTGATCCCTGGGGAGGGAGGGAGGGAGGGAGGGAGGGAGGGCGGAGGAAGGAGCTCTCTCTGAGCCTGAATCGAAGAGGAGCCAGGCGGAGGACTCTCCTCCCTGCCAAGCCCTCTTTGCAGCTGCCTGAACGCAGCCCATTGGGCAGTGGTGCCCCCCCCAGGGGTCATATCCCTGCCGGGCTGGCTGGGATACTGCCCCCCCCATCCCTTAGCAGCAGCAGCAGCAGTAGCAGCAGGACCCTTTCGGGCCCCTTTGTTGGGCACTGGCTAGCCGAAGGGCAGGGGGAAGAGGAGGCAGCCGGTTGTGTGAATGGACACATGTGTGAGAGGGACCGTAATCTTCCTCTCTCACCAGTGCTGGTCCAGCCGGCCTGCTGCAGAGGAGAACGGTTTTGCAAGCCCCTGTGGAAGCCCCTGCCTTCATCAACACAACACACTTTCCCGCTCAGCACAAAGTCGCTGCTCGGCTGTGTTCAGAGGAAGTGGTGGGCCAGCTGGCCAGCCTCAGGAGGTATCCATCTGGCCAAGGTGGGACTTGGGGGGGGGCAGTGGCAGCAGGGGGTGGGGTGGGGTGGGGTGCAGAGAACCCCTGCATGGCAGTAGGTGCTCCAGAATGGAACATTCTTCCACGGGTGCTTTCAAGGCTTCCATGTGAACTTGAAAGTGATGCTTGAGGGAACATCTCATTTCTAGCTCCTCCCCACCTTAAAGGAGCACCTCCACCCAGGCTGCGGTTTCCGTGCAGAGCCTCTCCCTCCACCTGAGCTGTGCTTCACCTGCAGTGGTTTACAGCAAATGGCAGTGCCGTGTGTGTGTGTGGGGGGGGGGGGAGACGAGCGCAGAAAGGGGCAGAGGGAGAGAAAGACAAGCAGGCACGCAAGCACACTCGCAGAGGGACCGAAGGCGGTGATAAATTAGCTTGCCCTGTTTAAGAGCGCAAAGACGGACGGACTGCTCCAAAGCCAGAGCTGAGACAGGCCTGTCTGACCTTGCGCGCTGTCCGCACAGGAGCCGACGGGGTGCCCCACAGGAAAGCCCAAAGGTGGGATGGGGGCACAGCCCTTCCTTCCCGTGAGCTGGAGGGGGTCAGTGTGGCCCTGCGCCCAGCAGGCGCTGATGCCCCCTCCCTCCTCCAGGCCTTCCTCCAGGCCTTCCTCCCACCTGGTGATGCACCTGGCCAAACAAAGGGACTCCATCCCCAACCAGAAGTGGAGTGAACGCCTTCCAGCTTTGCTCAGTCTCCAACTGGTGCAAGGAGGCTGCAGGGTCAGCCCTAAGCAGTCAGTACTCGGGATCCGAATGAGCGGAAGGCTGGTTCTCTCCCGTGGTACACGATCAGCTTGCACCTCATCGTGGGAGGAAGTGCCACGCGTCCTGGTCACGGGGCAGAGTAGATGGGAGGGTGGCCAGCCACTTCATGAGGGTGGCTGCAATGGAGCTTACACTGAGTGGACTGTGCCTCTTTCTTTTTTAGGGTTGGGCTTGGGCACCACGTGCAGATGGAGTAGCATATGGCTTTGCGCTGGCCGGCCAGCCTCTGAGTGTCAAGCAGTCAGGATGGGAGGAACATGTGATCCTTGCGGCCCCAGCAGGGAGTGCCTCCCCTCAGCTGGCCCCTAACTGACCACCATTTGAGCCAGGCTGTCTCCAAAGGAGGCCTCAACCAGGATGCAGGCGGAGGAAGGGGCGGAGGAAGGGGCTCCGCGGGCTGGAACTGGGCTGCAGCTACTCGGAAAACCAGTGGGGCTTCAAGGGAGGAAGGAAGGAAGGAAGGAAGGAAGGAAGGAGGGAAGGAAGGAAGGAAAATGAAGGAAGGAAGGAAGGGACAAATGAACAATCAAACTGGAAGGGAAGAATAAAAGAAGGAAAGACGAGCAAAGACAGGGAAATGAGGGAGAGGGGTTCCCAAGAGTTTATTCCAAGACAACCAAGCTCCCAGGATCACCTGCAAGAGTACAGAGTGGTCCAGCAGGTGCGCCTGGTGCTGCAGAGCCCCACCCCACCCCACCCATCCCGTCCACCGCTTTCTGGTTCTCTCTGACTCCTTTTCCTCCTCCCTGTTGTGCTCAATGAGGCCGGCACCACCTCTGAGCCAAATGTCGGCTGCACCATCCCAGGCCTTTCTGGCTGAGCCTTCGCACCCTGCATGGAGGGACCATGGCTGTGTGTTTACCTCCTTGCTGTGCTGGTGGGAGAACGCTGGCATCGGCTCCTTCTCCCTTTTACTGCTGCTGCTCCTGAGGTGCAACAAGGGGCAGATGTGCCCCTCCGTTTGGGTAGATGAGCCTGGGGGGGGGGTCAGCTGGCCGGGGGGAGGGGGGCAGGGCGACTCACGGGCCGGGGGAATCTGCCTGGGATTCCACCCACCCACCCCCTGCCCACCAGCCTGCCTGCCAGCAACACCAGTTGAGGGCCGGGATCAGAATGAAGCAGGAGAGGGAAGCCGGGCAGGGGGACAAAAGGGGCAGGACGGCTGAAGCACAGCCCTGGCTTGCTTTCCTGCCCAGGGAAAGGAGTGTGTGTGTGTGTGTGTTTTTTTTGGGGGGGGGGGGATATAAAGACCAGGGGTGCCAAAGGTGCCATCCTTCAGCTACAGACGTGCTCAGTAGGTGGATTTGCTGAACATTGTGATGGCCTACCTTGCAAGAATGTTGCAGGCATCAATTCTGGCTCCCTTTTGAAATATTTACAAACAGCATGATAAGAATGCTGTTCCTGAGATCAAAAACACACACCAAAGGCTTTGAATATTACAGCGGCCTTTACTAACCCCCATCGGGTGTTGTCCAGAGCTCCAGTTTGCTTCAGCTCAGTACTAAAGTCAAGCGTCTCTGAGCATGTGCAAAGAATATCTGCAGTCCCTTCCATCTTCTCCCTGCAATGTGAGGATGGAAGAGCGTGTTGTCCCAAGCGGCAGGTTCCCCCCCCCCCTTAGCAATGCCTCACCCCGGCACGGCTCAAGAGTGGAGGTGGGGTCAAGGACCCGTCCCCAGCTGGCCCAAGAGGGCTTGGTGGTAGCCTGCTGGCCGGCCAACTGGCCTGCACTCCCTGGGCATACGAGGCAGAGGCAGACGGAGAGCGGCAAGTGAAAGGCCACTGTCCTCTTCCGCCACCGCCGTGCATGGCTGGGCCCAAGGCAGCCCCAGGGAGCTCTGCCTCTCTCTCTCTCTCTCTCTCTCTCTCTCTCTCTCTCTCTCTCTCTCTCTCTCTCTCTCTCTCTCTCTCTCTCTCTCTCTGCCTCTGGGAGAGACCAGGAGGCCGCGGGGGAGGCCCCTCTTCTTCACGCCCTTCATTCCCCCACCCGTGGGAAAGGAGGGCGCAGCGGCTGGGCCCCCCACCACTGGTCAGGCCAGGCCAGCTGTGTCGTTACATAACAGCCTTCCTTGGGAAGCAAGGCTCCTCTCCTGAGTTGCCATGGCAACTGGCCCAGTCAGGAGGATGGCTGTGCCCTGCATCCGAAGGGAGCACCAGGATGCTGGTCTGTGGCAGCCCCTCCAGGTGAGACCTCTGTCTTTCTGAGCAACTCCTGGACTGGCGGCTGCTGCTGCTTCCCCTCCCCACCCCACCCCTGACACCCCCCACCCCGGCCTGCCGTTCTCCTCCTTTGCTGGGAAAAGGGTCTCAGACTTCTGCTAGCATGCCTGGGCCCCTGGTGCCAGCTGCCCCCGCCTCCTTCAGTGGGAAAGACACCCAGGTCAACCCCCAGAGCCACACCTGGGGAGGGGGCTCTCTCTCACAGCTGTCCCAGGCAAGGGAGAGACCCCAGGACGGATGAAATCTGAAAGCTTTAATCGGGTTATTGGTATGACTGGTCCAACTAATGCTTCACTAGCCTTTTCCCAGGCCTCCTCACAAAGATCTTTTACGGCACCCCCCCCCCTTCCCAGATTCCCAGAGCACAGCTCATTTTAACTGACAGCCCTGTTCCATTCCTCTGTGTTCTTTTTTTAAAGAAAGCTAAACATTTAATGGCCTAGGAGCCCAAACTGTGAATAAAGGGTCCGGCTTGCAGCCTCTTCTGATTTCAGTGTTTAAGAGTGTGCATCAGAGAGAGAGAGAGAGAGAGAGAGAGAGAGAGAGAGAGAATCATCCCTCCCCCCACTTCTTGGCTTTCTGCAGGAGAGTGTGTTGAAGCAGGATGAGGGATCCGGCTCCAGTCATTCATGCTCCTTCAAACTCTCATCTGGACCGCTCTGTGGTGCAACGATTGCTTTGTGAGGTGTCCCTCGAAAAGGGCCCTGGTGCAGTAGGCAGAGAGCTGAGGATGATCTGGGCCTAATTAGCAGGGTGGTGGTCTTAATCCCCTGTGGGTGGATGAATGCCTCAGAGCCCCAGGCGCCCCCAAGGAGACTCCAGGAGCTGCAGCCCCGATGAGGGAAGGAATAGTTTCTGGAGAAAAAAACCCATTGCATACATTGCTCCAGGACTTCCAAGGTAGCATTTTCAGAAGTGCTACCTGTTCCTCGTGCAGGACCCGCTAGGCAGGCAGAACTCAGAAGCCTCAATGCGTGGATGAGGCGATGGTGTCGAGAGGAGGGCTTTAGATTTGTCAGGAACTGGAGAACATTTTGGGACAAGCCAAACCTGTTCAGGAGGGACAGGTTGCACTTGAATCATGATGGGACCAGATTGCTGGCACTCAACCTCAAAAAAGCTGCAGAGCAGCTTTTAAACTGATAACTGGGGGAAAGCCGACAGGAGCTGAGCAGCATCCGGTTCGGAACACCTCATCCCCGGGGAATGAAGTTGGAGAGGGTAGAGAATCACATAGAGATGACATAGCAGGTATTAGCACTGGGAGAATAATGGAATGTGATAGTTTGTCTACTGAAAATAATAGCTGTGGGGGGGGGGGAATAACAAAGCAGCAGCTGTTGTTGCAGCACCCACTGTACAGGTGCTTCTACGCCAATGCTCGAAGCCGCCAACCAAAAATGGGAGAACTTGAACATTTGGCAGCTAGGGATAACATAGATATAATAGCCATAACAGAAACCTGGTGGAATGTGGAGAACCAGTGGGATACAGCAATCCCAGGCTATAAACTCTATAGAAGGGACAGAGAGGGGCGAGTTGGAGGGGGAGTGGCCATCTATGTTAGAAGGGGTAAAATCCAGCAGAATGGAGATTGACAGAGGGTCTGACTCCACCATAGAATCACTGTGGGTTAAACTACCAGGTCCAAGGAGTGATGTGATAGTTGGGGTATGCTATCGTCCACCAGATCAAAAACTTGAGGGGGACCTTGAAATGAGGAGACAAATCATGGAGGTGTCTCAGAAGGATAGCATAGTAATCATGGGGGACTTCAACTATCCCCACATTGACTGGGCCAATGCGAGCTCTGGGCAAGAAAGAGAAACTGGGTTTCTCGACTTGCTGAATGATTGTGCCTTAGAGCAACTTGTCATGGAGCCCACCTGAGAACAGGCAACTCTGGAACTAATACTGTGTGATACTCAGGACCTGGTCAGGGATGTGAATGTCACTGAGCCTCTGGGGAACAGTGACCATGCGGCAATCTCCTTTGCCATGCATGTTGGAGGAAGAGTGTCAAACAAATCAGACATAAAAACCCTTGATTTCCGAAGGGCAAACTTCCCTCAGATGAGGAAACTAGTTAGAAAGAAATTGAAGGGGAAGGTTGGAAGAATCCAATCTCTTCAGAGTGCATGGAACCTGTTTAAAACAACGATAACAGAGGCCCAGCACAAGTGCATACCACAAAGAAAGAAGAGCTCATTTAAGTCCAAGAGGGCACCGGCATGGTTAACGAGTGGAGTTAGAGAGACTCTAAAGCGCAAGGAGAGGTCTTTCTGTAAATGGAAATCCTCCCCAAATGAGGAAAATAAAAAGGAACACAAACTCTGGCAAAAGAAATGTAGGACGATGATAAGAGAGGCAAAGAAAGATTTTGAGGAACGCATGGCTAGCAATATAAAGGGTAATAATAAAAGCTTCTTTAAATATGTTAGAAGTAGAAAACCTGCCAGAGAACCAGTTGGCCCTCTGGATGGTGAAGGAGGGAAAGGGGAGATTAAGGAGGACTTGGAAATTGCAGAGAAATTAAATGAGTTCTTTGCATCTGTCTTCACGACAGACCTTGAGCAGATTCCGCTGCCTGAACGGCCCCTCTTGACTAAAGAATTAAATCAAATACAGGTTAAAAGAGATGATGTTTTAGGGCTAATTGATAAATTGAAGATTAACAAGTCACCGGGCCCAGATGGCATCCACCCAAGGGTTATTAGGGAACTGAGAAATGAAATAGCAGATCTCTTAACGGTAATATGCAACTTGTCTCTTAAAACGGTCACAGTGCCGGGGGACTGGAGGATAGCAGATGTCACACCAATTTTTAAAAAAGGAAGGAGGGGGGACCCGGGAAACTACAGGCCAGTTAGCCTTACATCTGTCCCAGGGAAGATGGTGGAAAGCCTCATCCAAGAGAAAATCTTAAAACACATAGAAGAACAAACCTTGCTGAGAGAAAATCAGCATGGCTTCTGTAAGGATAAGTCTTATCTGACAAATCTTTTAGAATTTTTTGAAAAGGTCAACAGGCATGTAGATTTGGGTGAACCGGTGGATATAGTCTATCTGGATTTTCAAAAGGCTTTTGACACAGTCCCTCACCAAAGGCTGCTAAGAAAATTGCACAGTCAGGGGATAAGAGGGCAGGTCCTCTTATGGATTGAGAACTGGTTGAGATCCAGGAAACAAAGAGTAGGTGTCAATGGGAAATTTTCACAATGGAGAGAGGTGAAAAGCGGTGTGCCCCAGGGATCTGTCCTGGGACCGGTGCTTTTCAATCTGTTCATAAATGACCTGGAGACAGGGATAAGCAGTGAGGTGGCCAAGTTTGCAGATGACACAAAACTTTTCCGTGTGGTAAAAACCAGAGAAGATTGTGAAGAGCTCCAGAAGGATCTCTCCAAACTGTGGGAATGGGCTATGAATTGGCAAATGCATTTTAATGTAGCCAAATGTAAAGTAATGCATATTGGGGCAAAAAAATCAAAACTTTATCTATCAACTCATCGGCTCTGAGTTATCCGTGACAGATCAGGAAAGAGATCTTGGTGTGTTGGTGGACAGCTCCATGAAGGTGTCTCCCCAATGTGTGGCAGCGGTGAAGAAGGCCAATTCCATGCTAGGGATTATCAAAAAGGGGATTGAAAATAAAACAGCCAACATTATAATGCCATTATACAAAACAATAGTAAGGCCGCACCTGGAGTATTGTGTACAATTCTGGTCACTGCATCTCAAGAAAGACATAGTGGAACTGGAAAAGGTGCAGAAGAGAGCGACTAAAATGATTACTGGGCTGGGGGACCTCCCTTATGGGGAAAGGCTAAAACATTTGGGCCTCTTTAGTCTGGAAAAAAGGCGCCTGAGGGGGGATATGATTGAGACCTACAAAATAATGCAGGGCATGAGTAAAGTGGATAGAGGGAAGCTCTTCTCCCTCTCACAAAATACCAGAACTAGGGGACATACACTCAAATTGAGGGCTGGGAGAGTAAGAACAGACAAAAGAAAATATTTTTTCACCCAGCGCGTTGTTAATCTATGGAACTCCCTGCCACAGGATGTGGTGATGGCATCTGGCCTGGATGCCTTTTTAAGGGGATTGGAGAGATTCCTGGAGAAAATGTCCATCACAGGTTACAAACCATGATGGAGATGTGTAATCTCCAGGCTTAAAACCCGGGTCCTTCAAGGGCCAGATGCAGGGGAGTGGTATCAGGAGACAGATATCTAGTCTCCTGCGCTCCCAATCGCATCTGGTGGGGCCACTGTGAGATACAGGAAGCTGGACTAGATGGGCCTTTGGCCTGATTCAGCAGGGCACTTCTTATGTTCTTATGTTCTTTTAAAAGGTTGGAAATTTTGCCACATCCTGACTGTATCAGCCACAATCTTCACACAGTCATCAAGGGCAGCCCCTAGGGCGGTGTTGCTGAACCTATGGCACAGGTACCAAAGGTGGTACTAGGAGCCCTTTCTGTGGGAATCCGACATCGCCCCTTCTTCACAGCCACCTGTATTCAGGTTAATTGGTTGTATTGGCCCTTTGCGAAAAATGAGTGGGTTTTGAATGGCATTTTGGGCCCTCGGTGGTCTCTAAAAGGTCCGCCAGCCCTGCCCTAGTGGAATGCCAATTAAGGGCCTGCTTCTCTCCTTGGTCCTCCCCTGCTGCCCCTTGTCCCCTGGTCAATGGGCTCTCAGAGGGAGAGAGGGAGAGCGTGCGCTGCCTTTGATTCCCAGCGGTGTCCCAGCGGTAGAAGAGGTGGTCTCTACCGGCCTTCTTCCTGGTGCGGGCCTGGCACTGTGGAAGAGGGGTGCCCAATGCTCGGCTCCAAACAAAAGGGCGCTTGGTGGAGAGTCGTCGGTGGGTCTTCCCATCTCCTCTTGTCCTTTGATGGGGTTCTCAGAGGACCCGATGGTTCAGAAAGAGAGGACGGAAGAGGGAATCCATCAGTCAGGGTCTGTTGTGGGTGCGGGGAGGAGGCTCTGCGTGAGGCAGCAATGCGCAGGAAGAGCCTTGTGGGCACGAGGGGGAGAAGTGCCAGTGGGTCCCAAAGCACAGCCATGTCTGTCAGGGAGGGGTCGTTGGCCGACTGGGAGAGGAAAGGCCTGCTTTGCCTTCGGGCCGGATCTGGACGGGCATCCCTGCTAGGGTGTGCAAAGCTTTAGGCGCACGTTCCATCCCTGACGATCGGAGTGGGAGGGGGCTCCTTCCACTTGTGACCGTTGCTGCCTCTTCCCTCGGGCCGTCAGGGGCCACGTGCGCCACAGCTACCTCCCCAGCCTCCTCGAAGGGTGGCCGTACCCCAGAGGTGTCTGGCCAGGGGCTGCACAAAAGGGTCTTCTGGAGGGCAGGGATGTCTTTGGGCTGCACCCGTGTTGGAACGTTCTCTGGGGCCTTACGGTGCTCCAGGGGCATTACAGAAAACGGGAGGCCAATCCACCACCCCCACCTGCCTAGTCTTCTGCTTAAGGTGCCCTCAAAGAAGGTGCACAGGGCATGTGTGTGAGGCACAGAGATGATGGGTTCTCTGGTGCCTGGAGAGTCTGTGAAGATTCTCAGTCATCCACATCGGTTGATCTGAAAGTTGAGTCATGGCAACTAGCCTTCTTTTTCTTGAGAGATTGAAATGTTTCATTGCTCATCCAAACAGCTTCGTCACTCTGACTGACCAAGCTGTTTGGATAAGCAGCGTGATCTCTCAAGAAAAAGAAGGCCAGTTGCCATGACTCAACTTCCAGACAGCTAGAGAGATGACATCCCACCTCCGAGCCCTCCCTTGGATGTCCTTCCATGTTTGAGGCAGAGCTCCGGCTGGTTGGCCTTTCTGCCATTCTCGGCCTCCTTTGGCCCTTGCCATCTCTTCCCTGCTCCAGCCCCTCCCGTGACAACCTGGACTGCTTCTGACCTCCCATCATGGCGGTGGCACCACCACCACCACCACCACCAGCAGCAGCAGCAGCAGCAGCAGCAGAGGGCAGGGCCGGTTCCAGCCTTCCAGGCAGCCCAGGCCAGGCTCATTCCACAGGGCTGCTCCCAGGGATCCCTGCTGGACTGGGAGGCTCCTTTCTGTCTTTTCCTGGGCACAGAGAGCTCTGGAGCATTTCTGGGGCTTAACTGTGCCCCCTCCATCCCCTCCTCCTCATGGCTGCCTCTTCTGAAGCGGCATTGCCACCTGTGTCTCCTGCAAGTGGGCACCTGCCTCGCCCCCAAACCCCCAGTGTTATACTGGGTTTGGTGCTGAGCCAGCCAATGTTTCAAGACTGAGCTACTCTTGGGAGACGCAGACTCATGCCAGGCCTTGGCCCTCCAAGCTTCGGGGGGGGGGGGGCTCCCAAGAAGTCGTCCAAGGACCCCTGCCTGCCAGAGAGTCTCCTGCTGATGCCGTTCTTCAGCTTTCCATCCAGACCTCTGAGGACACATAGGCTCCCTTGGTTGCGAGCATGCCAGAGCAGGTGAAGGAAGACAAGGGATGGAGCAGTTGCCTGGGAGAGGCCCTAAAGATCCTGCTCCCCTGGCTCCGTGTGCTCGACCTGTCCTTCCATCCTGGATGCAGCCCCTTCCCTGACGTCAGCTGCAAAGGTTAGGCCTTGGATGGGAAATCTTTCCCAGGCCGGGATAGGAAGGAAGTGTGCAGGGCGGCGGGCGGCGGCGGTGGTGGTGACCTTACGTCCTGTCTGTTCGCCTGCATCTGGTGGTGACCCTAAGAATGAGGGGTTTCCAAAATGCCCTTCCTCCAAGGGCCCTGCCCAGCTCTCGGAAGCTGAAGCAAGCTGGTGGCTTCTTCCCATCTGGTCTTCCTCTTTTCCTCCTGCTGCCTCCCACTTTTCCCAGCAGGAGGGCCTTTTCCAGAGGCTCCTGCCTTCCTATCATGTCCCCAAAGTAGGACAGCCCCAGTTTCATCCTTTTTGCCCCAGGATACGGTTTTAGGCTTGATTTGCTCTCTAGGAGCCCCATATTTGTCTTTCCCGCTGTGCAGGGCATCTGCAAAGCTATCCTCCAGCACCACATTTCAGGTGAATCAGTTTTCCCCCTCCGCCTTCTTCCAGGTGTATGTGTGTGTGTTTCTCTGTTCACATAAGCAGGCAGAGAAGGAGGGGAAGAGAAGAGGGGGGCCACCCATGGCTCGTGCCCCTGCATGGGGGGGGGGTTCTCCTTTAGGCAGCCAAGGAGGGGCCCCGCTGGGGAGCCTGGAGGCCGGTGGGGGGTGGTCCAGGCTCAGCTAGAGGGAGACCCGAGGGCCGCAGAGGCAGGTGAACAACGGAGGCAGAAGGCAGTTCCCGGCTGCTCTTTTGTGTTGCCCCCCCCCGCCCCGCCCCCGTCCGAGACGAATGGGTGAACGCAGTGTGTCATCCTTCCCCGCTCTCCCTTCGCCTGCCAGCCCCACAGCCGCCCCCGCCCCACCCCCAGTCCCCACCCGCAGCCCTGCCCGAGGCCTGGGCTTCCACATCTGCGCCCCACAGGCTCCCCCTCATCCTGTCGGATTTGCACGGGGGAGGGGCAAAGGAAGGAAGGAGCATTTCTTCTGCCTGCCACGCTCCCCGCCCCCCCCCCCCCGTTCCGTGGCTCCCTAGACATTTCATATCTGGGGCGGCCGGGTGGGAAGAAGATGGCAGGGGAGGGGCGGGCAGGAGTCTGGCAAAGAGATCTCTGCCGCGGCCACCCTCCCTCCCTGCCAAGAACCAGGCCTCTTCTTCCTGCCGGATCCTTCCTGGGCCCGGGAGCCCCCCCCCCCCCGAGCGCACGCACCGACACCCCGCCCCGCCCGCTGCCGCTGCTGAGCTGCGCAGCGCAGCGCAGCGCAAGGATCCTGTGACTTTGCCCATCCAGGTCGGGCGCTGCCGGTGCTGGACCGGGGAGATAAAAAAGGAAAGGTTCCCCGCCCCCTCTAGGTGCTGTGCTCATCTCCGTATTGAAGCCGAAGAGCCAGTGTTATGCAAGTCCGTGGCCATGTGGCCACCATGGCTGTAAGGAAACACTTTTTGTTTTACCTTCCCGCCTTTTACAGTGGTTTATCGACTTGCATTTACATGCTACGTTGGCAGGAGCTGGGGTTATCAGAGGGAGCTCACTCCCCTGGGTGGCACCCGGGATTCGAACAGCTAAGCTGCGACTTGGACAGTTTTCAGTGCTCTAGCCAGCTTAGGAGATAGAGCTCGCTTATCCCCTTCCTTCCTTCCGGCCAGGCTGGGCTCCCTTTGGAGACCCCAGGTGTGTGTGTGGGGGGGGGGGCACAAAGGGGCCCGGGGGAGTGCGAGGACAAGAGGGAGGGAGAGGGGCGCGCATTCCTTCCGCAGCCCACGCCTGCCTTCTTCATCCGACCATCACGGAGAGGTGGCGGGGGGGGGGAGAGCTGGGAGGAGGAGAGGGGGGGTCCCTGCAAGCCTCTTTTCTGCTGGTTGTCGCTTCTTGGGCCTCTCTGCTCAAAGGGACCCGGGGTGGGCTGGTGGGGGGCACAGAACCCTCTGGCTCCGGGCGGCCAATCTGCTCCTCGGAGGCTCGCCCATTAGGGCCAGGGTGGCCGTTTCTCGCCTTCCCCTCCCCCGCCGTCCGCGCGGCCGCTCCGTTTCTGGGCTCAGCAGCTCCAGCTATATAAAGTACGGCTCGGCGATGCCTTGCGGGGATGAGGGCGCTTGCGTCTTGCCATGCGTGTCCTTGTGTGTGTGTGTGTGTGTGTGTGTGTGTGTGTGTGTGTGTGTGTGTGTGTGCGTTGGGGGGGGTAGGGGAGGAAGTCTCCTGATGACCGCGCAGGGAGGCAGCCGACAAGGGTGGGGGGGGGGGCGGGAGATGCGCCTGGCGGACGAGGATCCTGCGCCTGCCTGGGACACGCAGGCGGCCGCGTCTCTGCAGAGCTCCGGCGGCGGGCCCATTTTTAGACCGGCGCGGGAGGGTGCGTGGGTGCCCAGGCACGGGGAGCGCCCCCTCCGCCTCCGCCCCCTCGGAGCCCGCGCCGCTGGGCGCTCCCGGAGGCCCTGGGAGAGGGGGTGGACGGGCCTGCCGCTCATTCCCGGGCACACGACTGAGCAGGGCTGCTCAAGAGGAGGCCCATTGAGTAGTAGAGGGCGACCTCCTTCCCGGGAGGGGCAGCGGCTGCACCTGCTGAATGTCCCGGCGGCGGTGGAGCAGCCCCCGGGGTCACCCTCGCCGCTGGAGACGGCCTCTTGGATTCTCCGGAGGGGAGAGCGAGCGAGCAAGAGATGCTCTTTGAGAAGTCGGTCCTTCCCTTTGCTGCTATGGGGGGGGGGAGGCCATGATGTAACTCCTTCCTTTTCCTCAAAGCTTGGGACACGGCGGAGCCAGCTCTCCTCTCCTGCCACGGAGTAGCCCGCGAAGGAACTTCACTGGGGCTGTGAAAAGGTCCCTGTAGGGAAAGCCCCCTTGGGCCGAGCCCCTTGGGAGCCCCTGGGCCTGGGGTGGCCTGTTCCTGGGGGGCTCCCCACCAGATCTGGGGCTGCTCTCCTCTTTCCCTCCCATCTTTCCAAGTGTCCCTCAGGTCTCGCTTCCCTTCAGAGCCTGGACTCCCCCAGAGGCGTGGACTTTAGAGGGGAGACCTCTCGGGGCTCCTGGGGGGGAGGGAGGGAGCTGAGAGCCCTTGGGTTGCCCGCCTGCCTGTGTCCTGCCCGCCCATTGCAAGGGTCACGGAAACAGAAGCCTGGTTGCCCAGAGGAGCTCCTAGGAATCCAACCCCTCTGTATTTGAAGGCTCTCCTGGTCTGTGTGAGGACGGGCCGGAGGCAGGGAGTTCTCTGGGCCTCTGGGAGAAAAGCCAGCCTGGCCTCCGTGGGCAAGCTGCACTGGCCGGGGTGGGGGTGGGGGTGGGGGTGCCCTCTCAGAAGGCGGGAAGGGGGTTGCGCTCCTGAGGATCCTTTTTCCTGGAAAGAGTGGCCCCCAAGGCAGCGCTGACGTGACGGCAGAGGATGAGTCTTGCAGCCAGTGTGGGCAGAACGGCATTCTCCCGAGTGTGGGCACGGATGGGCTTAAATTCAACATATGGATTCAGATTGTGCTTAGCAACGATGGGTAGGTTCCCCCACTCCTTTGCCTCGAATGAGAAACCTGGTCTCCAAGTAAGACTTTCTTTGTTAGGCAGAACTGGATGGGTTCTCTCTCCTCCAATGCTCTGGTGGTGCTGAGTACCTCGGACCCCTCACGCTACAACCCCAAACACTGGTGTCTCTTTCCATTGGGAAGGCCCATCTGGACTAGGAGGAGGCAGATCTTGGTGTGTGTGTGTGTGTGTGTGTGTGTGTGTGTGCCGTGCTTGTGCGTGTGTGCATGAGTTTTTGAAATACACTGGAGGAGAGATGAGGAGAAGAGAGTTGTAAATGGGTCGAAATTAATGAGGAAAAAGCCCTCCAGTTTGGGGAGGGAGGTCACAGTTGTCGCAGCTCCAGAGGTTTCTGGATGAGATTAACTACCAGGATCCATTTTAATCTGGCTTCAGTCCTGGCTATGGGACAGAGACAGCACTGGTTGCATTGGAAAAGATGACTTACGCTGGGAAATGGATAGGGGATTGGTGTCCCTTGTGGTTTTGCTAGACCTCTCAGCTGCTTTTGACACTAGAGACCACGGCATCCTCCTGACTCATTTCTCTGAAATGGGATTTGGGGGCACTGCATTAAAGTGGCTCCGGTCCTTCCTGCAGGACAGAACGCAGAAAGCGGTGTTAGGTGATTCATGTTCGACACCACGGCCGGCCACTGACCTGTGCAGTTCCCCAGGGTCCTGTTCTGTCTCCTATTTTATTTAACATCTACAGTGGTCCCCCGACTTAAGAGCAGCTCGACTTAAGAGCAATTCGATTTAAGAGCAGAAAACTGTTGGCATTTTAACTGCTGCCTTACAAATCTTAGATATGGTCTGCTCGACTTACATTTTTTTCCATTTTTTATTTTTTAACTAATTTTTTCAATTTTTAGATAGGTACCCCGATGTAAGAGTAGTTTGACTTAAGAGCATGCATTCAGAATGGATTAAATTCGTAAGTCGAGGTACCACTGTACTATGAAACCACTGGGGGAAATTATCAGGTCTTTTGGGTTTAAGTGCCACCAGTATGCCGATGATACCCAGCTCTACCTCTCGTGCCCTCCGGACTGTAAGGGAGCTACTAGATCAACTTTACATGCGTGTTTAGCTGCAGTAATGAACTGGATGAGGATGAACAAAATGAAACTAAACCCAGACAAGACAGAGGTGCTGCTGGTCAGTCAAAAAGGAGGTCAAGGGGTAGGGATGCAACCTCTACTGAATGGGGTCACCCTCCAATTGAAAAAAACAGGTAGGCAGCTTGGGGGTGATCTTGGGCTGTGGCCAGGAGTGCATTTACACAATTAAGGCTAGTATGAAAGTTACACCCCTTTGTTGAGAAACCTGCTCTGGCCACTGTGACACATGTCCTAGTGACATCCTGGCTAGACTACTGTAATGCACTCTATCTGGGGCTACCTATAGAAAGTCTCAGGAAACTTCAGCGGGTCCAAAATGCAGCAGCCACACTGCTGACTGGGGTGGGGTAGAGAGATCACATTGTACCTCTATTAAAGCAGCTCCACTGGCTGCCAGTCAGCTATCAAGCACAATTCAAGGTGCTGACCTTGACCTATAATGCACTGTATGGCCTGGGTCCTAGCTACCTCAAAGATCGAATCTCACATGATGAACCAGCTCAGGTGTTAAGGTCATCAGGAGAGGCCTTTCTCTCCACCCCGCCACCCTCGCAGGTACGTCTCGTGGGAACCCATGAAAGGGCCTTCTCGACTGCTGCACCCAGACTCTGGAACTCCCTCCCACCAAAAGCCAGGACTGCCCCATCTCTGTTGTCTTTCTGGAAACAGGCAAAGACCTTCCGCTTCAGGCGAGCTTTCCCTGAATAATGGACTCTACCTATTATGTGTCTTTTTATATGAATCTATAGGTTCACATAGACTTTGTGTTTATAACTAATTATAACCTTGTAGCTTTAATGTAATGTTGTCTATTAATGTTGTAAGAAATCCCTCAATTCCTTGTTCTCAATACTTCAACATGTCTTAATTGTATTGGACTATATATTATCATGTCTTAATTGTATGGAACTGTATATTATCACTCATTACTGTAAGCTGCTTTGGCTCCTTTTCCAAGGAGAAAGTGGGGTAAAAATTCTCTAAAATAAATAAAATAAATAAATAAATTACACCTGACTTATGGAGGCCCCATCAATGAGCAGTATTCAAAAGGGCCTGTCTTCAACCACCCTGCTCAGCTCTGGTAAACTCTAGCCTGTGATTTCTTTTAGCGAGTTCATCCAGCTCATGTTTGGTCTTCCTCCCACCTTTCCCAGCAGTATTGTCTTTTCTTTTAGCAAATCCTGCTTTCACAGGATGTGCCCAAAGCAGGACAGCCCCAGTCTGGTCCACTTTTCCCTCCAGAGATAGTTCAGGCTTGATTTGAGCTAGGACCCATATGTCTGTCTTTTTGGCGGTCCAGGGTATCCACAAAGCACTCATCCCACATCACATTTCAAATGAATCCGTTCCCCCCCCCCTCTCAGCTCTCATTCCTACCTAGTTTTCTCAGCCACACCTGGTGTGATCAGGAATACAAGAGTGTGGTTGGTCCTGGCCTGGATCCCCAGGGACACATCCTGACACATGTCTGTGAAGATTCTCAGTCATCCAGGTGAGTTTATCTGGAAGTTGAGTCATGGCTACTGGACTTCTTTTTTGAGAGAGAGAAACGTTTCGCTGTTCATCCAAAGACCGATGAAGCTGTTTGGATGAACAGTGAAACGTTTCTATCTCTCAAAAAAGAAGTCCAGTAGCCATGACTCAACTTCCAGAGATCCTGACATATGGTGACCTTTTCTGATTCCTTCCTTGCTGCCCTTCGGTGCCTCTGCTGTCTTCTGATTTCTTGGCTGCAGCCTCCACTTGGGTTTATGACTGAACCAAGGTGTCCAAAATCTCTGTTAACTGTCTCAATTTCTTCATTCTCATAGTTCACGTTGTGGGTAGTTCTTCTGCCGTCGTGGTCTTGGTCTTCTTAACCTGTAGTCCAGCTTTGGCACCTTCTCCTTCCTGTTTTACCAAAAGTCCCTGATTCTTGCTGCCTGTAAGATGGGGGGGGGTTCGTCTGCATATCTTAAAACCGTTGGTCTTCCTTCCACCAGTTTTTCCATCTTCGTTCATCTGAATCTAGTCTGGCTTTCTGTATTTATTGATGTTTAGATTTATAAACCACACTGATTTTCCCAAGGGCACCGTATGATCTCTTCTGCCTATGGACTGAACAGATGCAGGGACAAAATGCACCCTTGTCTGAAACCAAGGCTAGCTGCTCGTCCACCATGCAGGTTTACTGCCAGGGCAAATTAAGGGCAGAGGCACACCCGTTCCTTTCAGAACAGCCCATGGGTCCACGTTGTTCAAGGCTTTGTTCTGTCCTGGTGGTTCTCGTCCTGTGGGTCCCCAGATGTTCTTGGACTGCCACTCCCAGAAACCCTGGCCAGCTCAGCTAGAGGCAGAGGCTTTTGGGGAGGAAGGAACACCCGGGCTGGCCAAGGGTGGGAACGGCTGCTCCCGCCTGTAATGCACAGGCTGACCTTGCATGGAAGCTCTTCTTGGGTGTTGCTCCAGCAGCCAGCAGCAATTGGCAATAGGGGTCAGGACGGGTGCCTCTTCCTTTTCAAGCTCAGGGGGGGGGCACCAGGCAATTCTAGCTCCCCGGGGGGGGGGAGAGGACTTGGGCAGGACTGTTATGCCTGAGAAAGCAGAGCAGCAGGTCCTCTGGTTGCTGGATTCCCGTCGTTCTCCTCCTTTGAGGACGGGAATATACCTTGAAGGTGGAGCCTCCGTGGGCCATCGTTGTGCTCTCCATATTTGTCAGCCTATTTTTGGTGAGGATTTTGACAGTCTCGGTGGCTTAGGGCAGCCCTGCTGGCATTCTGTCTCCTCCTGATCAGATCCTGATGTGAGTGGCGGTGGTGGGCGGTGGGTGGGGTGGAGACCCAGAGGAAGAAGAGGAGGCCTCCACCCCTTCTCCCTGGGCACCTTTCCAGGGAGAAGAGGTGAAGGTGGTTGGGCCAGGCAGTTTGGAGGGCAGCCAGAGCTGGGGGGAGGGAGAGAACAAAGGGAATGTCCATAAACACTGCCTGGTGCAGATTTGGGCTGCAGCCCAGTCATCAGAACCCCCTGCGCTGCTTGATATTATGGAGCCCAGTTTTAAAGAGTTCATTACAAATCCTCCCGCTGTGAAGAAGAAGGATCCCGTTAAGGCTTCTCTCTTCTTCGCCTGCCATTCTGGGCCATGCAGTGGCTTCCGCATTTCTGAAGCTTGGGAGGAAAAACAAAAACAAAAGCAGAAAAGACCCATGTGGGTCCCTCCCCCTCCAACCCGTAATGCTGTGACAACCCCCTATTAAAAACAATCACACACACAACGCACACATCCACACAAGAAAAGAAAAGGAACACTCGGAGCATTTGCCGTTTCGCATTGTGAACTCATTTAAGTCGTAGCACCGCCATACTGCAGCAAAAAATGTGGAATGGAGGGAGGGACGTTAGTTTATTTTATTTATTTATTTACATTTTTATCCTGCCCAGCTAGTAGAGAAGCTCCTGCTCTGGGAGACCAACAGAACAGGGTTTTTTGGTCACCAAAAAAATCAATCTAAAAAGCATCGGAAAATAGAATTTCTAATTTCCAGGGCCCTGATGCCCACAATGCTGTGGGCGCAGGCCCCCTC
Source organism: Phrynocephalus guinanensis (assembly GCA_037367245.1). Lineage (NCBI taxonomy): Eukaryota > Metazoa > Chordata > Lepidosauria > Squamata > Agamidae > Phrynocephalus > Phrynocephalus guinanensis. The sequence goes on from CM074737.1 coordinate 131,957,552, forward strand.
CCCTGTTTGTGCCCCTTTCCATGGCAGGGCCTGAGACTGTGGCCGGAGGATCTCTGCAGGCTGTACTGCAGAGCGGAGAGTGGTTTCTCCCACCCACCCTCCTGCCGGCCTAAATCCAGGCAGGCCATGAGGTCACCTCGAGAAGTAAACGGCAGGAGCTATTCTGGACGGGGAAAAGAAAGTGTTTTTCTCCGCTTCCCCTGAGTGCATAATTCATTTATGGGATCTGCTGCCAGAGAAGAGGCGATGATGACACAGCCACTGGCATGAATGACTTTATAAGAGGATCAGGAAAATTCACGCAGGGACTGAGATGAGGGAAGAGGGGCCGAACGGGCAGCCGGACTTCGGGCCGAACAGCTGCTGGTGGGGGCGGTGTGTTTGTGTGTCAGGAATCACTCCCCTCCCCCCACATGCAGACCGAACATCCCCCTTGCAAAAAGGAGAAGGCTGTGGGTGACCGGGGTGTGTGGGGAGGGGGCCTCTCTTCTGCCCGGGCCAAAAAGCAGCTTCTCCTTCTTTGGGGCAGGGCAGGGGTGTGGGTGAGGGGTGTGGGCAGGGTCGGCTCTTTGCCCCACTTGGTGCTGCTTTCCGCTGCTCCCAGCCCCTTCTCCTCTGTCCTGGAGCGCCGGCAGCTCCACGTTCACCCTGGAGCCAAAGAAGCATGTGGGTCGGGCGACAACAAGGGAATCCAGTAAACCCAGTGCTGGATTTCCTGTGGACCCTGGTACAATTGTGGCACACCCACCCTTAACAAACCCCATCCGTCCACCCAAATCCGTTGTTGTTGTTGTTGTTGTTGTTGTTGTTGTTGTTGTTGTTGTTGTTGTTGTTGTTGTTGTTCCTTCTGTATTTGCAGAGGTTGGGTTGGGCTAAGGCCTTGGGACTTTTTGTGCAAGCCAAAGAAGCAAACCACCATTGTTAAAAACACCCCAAAGGGGTTTTAAGCTCTTGTGTGAACTTTTCAGTTTACAGATTCTGACAAAATCTGTCTGCATTAATCAAAGCATGAAAGTGCAAGATTTGTCTGGAAGCTGGGTATGTGACTGTACATACAATTCGGTACCCAACCTGCAGTTCTTTCTTCCACATTTTATACAAATTCAGTGACCACATTTTCATGCATATATGATGTGCACATTGTACAGGTATTTTTTTTTTAAATTCAAATCATGGGACCGGCTGCCTGTTATATTCATTGTATTATTTTCAGTGCTTAGGTAGGGCCTCTATAGGTCTCAGTCTGGCTCTAAGAGCTGGGGAAGGAGAGCCATTCCCTGAGACCCCCGTTGGCAGAGTGGGCCACCTGGCAACCCTCAGTCCACGCCTCTGGGTCTCACTAAGCAGGGCCACGGATCCACACGTGCCCCATTGCTGCGCTGTGCACAGGAGGAGGGCTGGCCTCTCCCAGCTGCCGCCGATGTTCCCAAAGAGCTCCCGGTCCTGAGCAGCCTCTTTTTGTGGGAACGGGAGAGAGGATGATGAGGGACGGGGGTGGGAACAGCCGTGACCAAGGGCGTGCACCCATTTGATGATGGCGGCTCAGGATCCAAGCTGCCACTGCACCCAAGCCTGAAGAATGCATTAAAGGAGCCTTGTGGTGCGGTGGGGGTTAAAGGGCAGCCCGACGGCCCAAACTCTGCCCATCCCAGGTGGCTGGCTCAAGGTCGACCCAGCCTTCCGTCCTTCTGAGGCTGGTCCAATGAAGACCCGGCTTGCTGGGGTGGGGTGAGGTTGTGGGGCAATCGGTAGCCTGCACAGTTCCATTGTAAAATGCCCAGGGAGTGCATGTAGTGCAACACACTTGGCTCTTGCTTCGAAGGAACGTGCCGTGCTTGGGCCTGGGAGAAGTTGCAGAGGGTGAAGCAAGGAAGCTAGAGGGTCGTCCAGCACCACCCCCGCCCCCCTGCCGTCGGGGTTCCAGGGCTCCCTGGGGGGGAAGGCTGGTCTGACCCCTCCAGGTTGGCGGGGCTGCTGAACAACTCGGGGCTGGTTTTGGCAACGGACCAGCTGGTAAAGAGGCAACTTGTCACCTTTGGGACCCATTTCCTATGCAGGTTTTTAATGGCTTCCAGTTGGGATTTTAATTTAATTCTAACAGCTGGTCTTCTTTAGCATTTTAATGGCATCCTTCTCTTGTTGACGATGATTCCATAGTACTGAGCTTAGCTAAGTCATCCCGACACGATGCTTACCTTGAAAGTCCCATTAAGGTCACTCTACGTCATCACTGGCTCCGATGTGCCCCATCTCGGCCACTTCCGCCGGCTTTCTTGGGCTGGGAGGGGGCCCTGGCTCTTTCCTCTGCACGGTCCCAGCAGAGAAGCCCTGAAGCAGACCTGGAAGCCAGGACACGGGAGCCCCCACCCCATCCCGGCACCTCTGTTGCCAGGCTATGAGCAGGGCTCCTGCCAGACCTTGCCCCCCCCCCCCACCCCACCCCCGGCCTAGGAGTGCCAGGTGGGACACGTCCAGCTCAGGAAGAGGGGCAGAAGCGGCCGGTCTCCTCCGGCCAGAGAGCATGTGGCTCTGCTGGGGAAGCGTCGCCCAGCCCGCCTCTCCTCGTGCCCCCCTTCACAGAGGAAAATCCCCCCTCGCTGACTCACCGTATAGGTAGTTGGGCTTCGAGTGAGAAAGATCACCAAAAGCCAGCAAAAAGGGGGTCGTGACTGGACCAAAGTTGGGTCTAAATATGAGGGGGGTTGTTGTTTAGCGTGGCTTGTTGGGGGGAGCCATAGCCATCCCATGAGACCCCCCCCCCACACACACACACACCCCACACACTAGGATCAGAAGTGGCATCCCTGGCTATCGCGTGGCATCTGCCTGGGTCTGAGCAAAGCCACGAGGGAGGCCCAGCCGGACCAGAACGAAGCCGCCTGGTATAAAATGACCCCACGGCACCAGCGAGGCCAATCCGGGTGCCTTCTGGCTGTGCCCGGAGGCCCAGTGCAGCCCGGGGGGGGGGGCTGGTCAAAAGGTGGGCACAGGCGGGTCCAAGCTGGGGGTCCTGTCGGCAGAGGGTCCTGGTCTGACTAGAGGAGACCCCATGAGTCCATGCAGTTGACACCCGCGTTGCCTCATCGCCCTCCACGCCTCGTCCCGTGGGTTTCTTCCGACTGGGATTTTCAGCACAGTACGATCAGGATTTGCAAAACAGGTTCGCACCCTGGTCTCCTCTATCCAGAACGGGACGCCGGTGGTGGACAGTGGTGACTTGGCACATTTTGTTCCCCTCCCCCTCCCCTGGCAACACTGGCTGGTCCGCCTACATGGCCCGGGACTTTTGCCCCCCCCCCGACCCTAAGGGGCCGCCCGCCCGCCCGCCCGCCCACCCACCCTCGGCGTCTCTTTCCTCTCCCGTTGGGATCTCCCTTGGGACTACGTCCGATGGCAGGTTCCCCCCCCCCCGCCGCAAGCAGCCACTGGGGCACGGGCAGTTGGGGTCGGGGGGGGGGGGCTGTACTCGCAGTCCAGGCAGCAGGTGTGGGGTGGGGGGTTCACAGAAGATGTGAAACGCTGCCATGGGGCCAACCCTCCCTCCCTCCCCCCTTCTCTCTCTCTCTCTCTCTCTCTCAGGTGATGGAAACCCCAAAGAAAGCAGCCCTTTTATCAACAGCACGGACCTGGAGAAAGGGAAGGAGTACGACGGGAAGAACATGGCCCTCTTTGAGGTCGGTGGGCAGGGCGGGGGGGCACCAGGCGGGCAGGCGGAGTGGGATAGGCACCTGAGACCTTTCTTTGGGCATGGAACCCCTGCTTCCCCTGCAAGAGGGCACGGGGGGGCAGGGCCGGGCACCCTCTCAGAGAGCAGTGGGAGGAGAAGGGACCTTCCTTGGGCTGGGGCTGGGGCTGGGGGGTGGGATGGCCCAGCTGGTTGGGGGTGGGGTGGGGGAGCTGCACAAGATGCTGCCATGAACGCTTGTGTTTCTTGGGTGCTCCCTGCCTGGCCGTCCTCTGGGGCCCAGCCTGAGGGAGGCCCCCATGGCGCCCAAAGGGACCCCTTGTCTGTAGTCGCTGAGTGGCCCAATGGGAGGGTCCACTTCACCCGGTCTCCGGACGGTGTCCAAGGGTGCCTGGGCTCTCTCTTTGGCTCCTGTTCCTCTTCTGCTCTGCTGGGCCAGTCACCCCCTTCCTGGCCTCCCCCCCCGGACGGCACTCGCTTTGCTGCCAAGAGAGTTGATGATCTGAAGGGAATTTCTCACGGGTTTGTGCCCCCTCCCCTTTCAAGTCCCCTGATGCCACCCCACCACCCGCAGCACTGCAGGAGGGCAGTGGGCACAGGGTCGCAGCTGTGGAGCAGAGGGCAAAGGCAACGGCCCACCTGTGGCTACCTCACCTAGAGTGAAAGCCAGGAGGAGCAGACAGGAATTGAGCCCCTCCCCCCAACTGGGGTGCCCGCTTGAGGTGGCATGAGTGTGTGTGTGTGTGTGTGCATATGCCGGGGGGGGAGGGTGGCCTGCTGGTGCTTGCCTGCCTGGGGGCTGACTTGGGGGCCGGTCTGTTTCTGCCCTTGCGCCCCCCCCCCCGCCCATCCCTTCTGCTCCCCAGGAGGAGATGGACACCAGCCCGATGGTCTCTTCCCTGCTCAGCGGCCTGGCCAACTACACCAACCTGCCCCAAGGCAGCCGGGAGCACGAAGAGGCCGAGAACAATGACGGGGCCAAGAAGAAGCCGGTCAAGGTCAGTTCGTTGATGGGTTGGGGGGGGGAGGGAGGGAAGGAATGGAATGATGGAGGGGAGGAGGCGGTGGCGGTCCAAAACCAAATATCCTTGGGGTCAGCTCTTTGTCCCTGGGTTTGTGCCAGCTGGGGAGGGGGTGTTGTGAGTAAAGTGAGCCTCTTCCTTGGGAGGGGGGGTCGGTCATGCTTAGGAGCCCCCCCTCCCTTTGCCCCTGTTCCCTGTGCAGCAGTGGCCGCTGCCGGTGCAGGTGGGGGCTTGTATCGGGATCTGTCGGGATGGGGAAACGGTGGCGTTTGTGGCCCAGCAAAGGGTGGCCTGTTGTGTGTATTGGGGGGGGGGGCTTCCCCTCCCCCCCAAAAGAAGCACAGGTCTGAACACAGCAGGCCACCAACCAGAGGCTGCCTTTCAGTGCCGACGAAAGAGCAGGAGCCCTTGGGAAGGGAGCCCTCCAGAGCATTCCTGGCTCAAGGGGCTGCACAGGGAAGCCCCCCCCCCTGGGGGGGTCTGAAGCATTAAAGCAGCCCCCCCCCACCCACTCTTCTTCCCTGGCCCTTCCTACCTGCCTCCAGGGCTGAGGAGGGGGTGGGCCTCTTGTGAGGGAGGGTCCGGAGGGGCTGCGTGGCTCCCTGGAGAGGTCCCCCCTCCCCCGCTGGTGTGCCCGCTGAGCGCCCCCTGCTGCTTCCTCCTCCCTCCCTCCGGCCACAGGCTCCTCGGATGGGCACCTTCATGGGCGTCTACCTGCCCTGCCTGCAGAACATCTTTGGCGTCATCCTTTTCCTCCGTCTGACGTGGGTGGTGGGCATCTCGGGCATCCTGGAGTCCTTCTTCATGGTCTTCCTCTGCTGCTCCTGCGTGAGTCACCCGGGGGGGCGCCCCCTCCCCCTCTGGCCCGTGGGGGGGTCTGGCAGGGAAAGAGGGTCCTTCGAGCCCCCCCCCCACCCCTTTGGGGACAAAGAGCCTGGCCTCAGCTCCTCTGGAAATGGGTGAACAGGGCCGTACACACACACCTGAGGGGGGCCCCTCTCCGCCCTTTGGCTGGACCGGGAGCTCTCCATGTGGCCCCGCTGGCAGCGTGCCCGGCCCAGCGGCAGCCGAGGGGTGTGCAGAGGAAGGCATCTGTCGTTGCTCAGGGCGGATGCGCCTGCCTGGGCAGGCAGCGGTGCGGGAAGGCTGAGCTCCAGCAGCTGATTAATCCCGGTCGGTTGCCTGAGTGCTTCGGGTGCCTCCTGGCTCCCCTGGCGCACATCTGTTTTTCTGGCCATTTCCCCAGAGGAACAGGGCACCCCCAGGCCCCCTTGCCCGCCCTTCTTCTGCTAGAACACGAGCTCCACCACAGAGACCCGGGTGCATCGGGGCTGGCCCCTGGGGCCCAAGCATCGGGTGTGGGGCAGGCCCCTCTGGCACCCACTTGGGTCCTGATCCAGGGAGGAGGGCTGGCACCGGCTCAGGGCGTCCCAGCTGTGCTTGCCCTCGTCTGGCAAAGCAGAGACCACGAGTCCTGTGGGATGAGGAAGAGCCCGGGGTGCCCTTGGATTCCGTGGGACTCTAGCAGGTTCCCTGCAGCCACCTTGGGCCACCAGCCAGCCACCTCAGGGCCACGGAACTGAAGAGGGGTGGGGTGGGCAGCCGTGGCTATGGCCATTGGGGCAGCTGGGATCCAGAGTCTCTCAGCCTCCCACCCCAAGTTTGGCCCAAGGGCCAAGAGGGGCACCGTGCCTTCCCCAGGTGCTCCCACTCCCCCATCCCAGCCAGCATGGGCCCTCCCTTGCCTTGGCCACGTCTCCCTCGCTCCCTCGTGGCTAGTGGGGACGGGGACGGGGACCTCTAGTCCTTTACCTTCTCCTTGCCTTCTTGCCTTGGTGCCCCTTCCCTCCACCGGGGGGGGGGCCTTCCGGAGGCCTCTCCTTTCTCCTGGCCCAAGCCACGGGGGTGGCTGAGGCGGTGGCCCCGTCTCCTGGATGCTGTGCCACAAACTGGGGGGAGGGAGAGCTGGGCTGGGGCCAGTGGAAGGCCTGAGGGATCCAGGAGTCTCCTTCCTGCCCCGCTTTGCCCCAGACGGTTCCTCTTGTTGATGCACAGCCCCCCCCTCCTGAGCCCCTCTCTCTTCTCCCCACAGACGATGCTGACGGCCATCTCCATGAGTGCCATTGCCACCAACGGAGTGGTGCCAGGTTTGTAGCTGGCTGCAGGGGTGGGTGGGTGCCAGGGATGGGTGCAAACCATGGAGCCAGCGGGGGTTTTTGACTGAGGCCCGGGAGCTGGGATGGGGACTGGGCACCCCACCAGTCAGGGAGGGCCCTGCTGGTGGGGTGGATTCCTGCCCCCCACCACATTTGCCTGCCTGGCGTCTTTTCAGCTGGCGGCTCCTACTACATGATCTCGCGCTCGCTGGGCCCGGAGTTTGGAGGTGCCGTCGGGCTCTGCTTCTACCTGGGCACCACTTTTGCAGGCGCCATGTACATCCTGGGCACCATTGAGATCCTACTGGTGAGTGCTGGGGGCAGGAGCCGTGGGCTTCCCCAAGGGAGCAGCAGCAGCAGCAGCAGTGCCCCCAAGCAGGCAGGGGGGGTGCCCCCCCATCTGATGGGCATGGAGGTTCCTGTTTCAGCAGGCCTTCCCTGGGTTGCAACAAGCCTCCCCCTTGCAGGGCTCCTGTGTCCTTGCCTGTTTCCCTCGCTCTCTCCTGCCCTCCTCCTGCCCTCCCAGGGCACCTCCCCATGGGCGAAGCTCCCGCTGGCGTCCTTTGGGGCAGGCCTGCGGAGGGGGCCAGGGGGCATGGCCCGAGTGTCCGCCTCTGATGCCTGGTCTCCTGCCTCCCCTTCAGGCGTACATCTTCCCGCCCATGGCCATCTTCAAGGGCGAGGACGCCAGTGGGGAGGCTGCTGCTTTGCTGAACAACATGCGGGTCTACGGGACGTGCGTGCTCACGTGCATGGCCACTGTGGTCTTTGTGGGGGTGAAATACGTGAACAAGTTTGCGCTGGTCTTTCTGGGCTGTGTCATCCTCTCCATCCTGGCCATCTATGCCGGCGTCATCAAGTCCGCCATCGACCCTCCCTCCTTCCCGTAAGTGCTGGCCGGAAGGGACGGGAGGCGGGGGGGGGCTGCTGCTGGGGGCAGGAGGGGAACGATCCGTGCCACCTGGCACTTGCTGGTGTCCCTCTGCGAGTCTCCACAGTTGCCAAGTGGTTCCAGTGAAGCACTTTCCTTTCAGAGGCGATGACATTGAAACCCTTCCACGTCTCTCAGTCTGGTGGAAAAAACTGCCAATTGAGGTGCACTGGGCTGCGTCCCTTTCAGTATTCAAGAAACTATTCCAGAGAATGATTTAATGCAGCCTTTAAGAAGATCAGGTCCTCAGATGATGTTAATTTTAATGTTTGCATTTTTTGTTTTCTGCCTATAACCACACTCAAGTCGGTGATAGCATTACTGTGTTATGATTATTGGGATGGTGTGTGTGTGTGTGTGTGTGTGTGTGTGTGTGTGTGTGTGTGTGAGAGAGAGAGAGAGAGAGAGAGAGAGAGAGAGAGGAGAGAGAGAGAGAGAGAGAGAGAGAGGGGTTGGCCTAGTACCCTGCCTAGAGTACTGTGAATTCAATACAGTAATTGGGTGGGATAGAAATGAGAGAGAGAGACACAGAGAGAGAGAGGGATGTGGCCGCCCCAGAGGGCCAGGGTGGCCTCGTCTTCTCCCAAGTCCATTGTGGCCTTCCAGTCCGTTCCTGGTTGTCCCACGGCCCACTTCCACGTGCTTCCCTGGCCTTGGGGAAGTTGGCAATTAGGGTTACAGTTACAGATCTGGCAAACCCTAAGTGGTTAATCCCTCTGTAACCGTTAAAAGAACTGCTTCTGGTTGCCCCCTTAAAACCATGGATGACTACCGGCCACTGGGCACACCCGCGCAGCCCAGGGCCACTTTAAAAATCACCAGGCAGGACATTATTCTTGAGAGTATCCCTCAGATGGGTTGCTGGTGAGCCTTTTCCAAGGTAGGGCTTCTCATGCCGCGCTAGATCCACATCCAATGGAGCATCCCCTGACCCACGGACGCCACGGGTGGGGTGTGTGACCCACTCTGCTGAGGCCAGGCTCCACACTATAGGCGTCTCTCCGAGGAGCGACCCAACCTCTAATCTTATCTTGAAAAGGCCGGGATAAGGCTGGTCTGCCCTGACCTAATTCGCTCCTCTTTCTTCTTCTTCTTTTAACGCGGAGAGGCATAATAACCACCAAAAGAGAGAGAGAGAGAGAGAGAGAGAGACTCATAACACACACAAGAAAAAGTGATGCCGCGCACCGTCCTGTCAAGGACTGTCTTACCCTTGATCAGCCCTGCCGGCTCCTGGGAGGGGGAGGGGGGAGGCCTTCTGAGGCAGGCCCACATCCGTGGCTTCATCATTTGTTCCAGAATGTTGCAAGGCTCCGGATGGTGGACTCGTGGATCCGTAGCCTCCTGGACCCACCTTTTTCTCTTTTTGAGGGCTGGGGCAACACCCTGCCCGTTTCCCCGATCTACCCACAACTTCCCTCCTTTGCACGCCTCCTCCAGGCAGCTGCCATGCTGGTGGCCCTGCTGGCACGGGCTCCTTTCAAGCAGCCTTCCTCTCTTCTTCCTCCTCCTCCTCCTCCTCCTCTTCCCACACCTGGGCCTGCAAGCCTCTCCGTGCCACCTTCTTCTGCCTGCAGGGTCCAAACTGCAAAGGTGTCGCCTTCTCTCGGCCACATTTTAACACCTGAGCCTCTTCCCCAACCACGGACATGCGTGCGCGCGCACACACATGACAGCCCTTTCCTGTTGTGGTTTTACGTATCACAGAACGCAGTGTGGTGTCAGCTGCCTGACACTTGCGGCTGTGACCCTCCTTGGCTTGATGCCTTCATTTCAGCTGCACTCCTGTAAATGAGGGCAATTGCTTTTAGGCAGGAGCACTCAATAAGCTACCTTCTTAAGTCCCCGCCTTGGAGTCCTCCGGGGGTTTTATCAGACGTGGCATGGCAGGGGCTGCCGAGGAGTTTCCGCCACGGAGTTTCTGAAGCCAGCCTTTTCGCTTTCCCGAGCCCTGCGTTTCTCTTAAACACCATCTTCTTTCTACATCTCTAACTTCTCCCACCATGTCACCCTCCTGGACTTGTCTCTGAATCCCACGCAGTGTGCGGTGCCTCTGTGGAATTCTTTGCCACAAAGGGCTGCGATGACAGCCAAGAGGAATGGCAGGATAAAGGGACTGGCAGATTCATGCCGGGAAGTGAAGGCTGCCTGCGGCCAGTCATCTGGGTGGCCCCCAGCACCCTTTGCAAGGGGCCGTGGTCCGAGGGGGGGGGGGGCTTGGCCCTCGGGTCCTTCATGTTTCTTCTTCCCTCCCTTCTGAAACGGGCTTTCCTCAAGTAGGCTGTCGTGGCCCCAACTGCTCTTCCTCTCCTGACTCAGGGGTGGGGGTGGGAGCAGCTGGTGTCCACTTCCTAAAAAGCTGGTGGCCCTTGCTCAAACCACAGAGGGCATCCCATCCAAGGCAGACCTGACTTTTAGATGAAACCAGGAATGGGAGCAGAGCAGGGAGGGCTGGGCCAAAAGGAGACACCCCCCCACACACACACGCCTGTTCTTTTGAAGCCCCTTCTGTGCCCCAGGGCGGAACATGTCCTAAACACCTGGAGCAGTGCTCGTGTCACACAAGCCTTCAGCGGAGCTGCTTGGTGCCAAGCCATTGTTTGAGCCCTGCACTCCACCCTCCATGAAAGAGGGCTGCCAGCTCTTTTGATTCTTCAGAAGGGACCCCTTGCACTCCTTGGTTGTGGCTTTCTCTCTGAGGGAGGGTGGGGTGCAGGTGGGTGGGTGGGTGGGTGGTTGTGGCCTCAAATGGCAGCGCCAGGCCAGGCCAGGGAGCTCTCTTGCAGCTGTTCCGGCTAGAGAAGGAAGGTTGGTCCAGCCACAACAGCTCTGGCAACCTAGGCAAGCTTAGCCTTGGCCGGCAAGCGTGGCTTAGGAGAGCCACAGGCCCCCTTGGGAGGTGCAGAGGTGGGCCATGGTGGTGGAGAGGTCTTGCCCCTTGGCTGACCCACCCCCACCCTTTGCCCCCACCCCCACCCCGGCTGCCCCTCCCTCCTGCCAGGATCTGCCTGCTGGGGAACCGGACCCTGTCCCGCCACGGCTTCGACGTGTGTGCCAAGGTGGTCCAGGTGGGCAACGAGACGATCGGCTCCCAGCTATGGGAGCTCTTCTGCACCTCCCGCTTCCTCAACGCCACCTGCGACGAGTATTTTGAGCTGAACAACGTCACGGAGATCGAGGGCATCCCTGGCGCAGCTTCAGGACTCATCCAGGGTAGGGGGTGCCTCGTGGGGCCCAGGGGCATCTGTGGGGTGCGGGAGGGTGGGGTGGGGGGTCTGGCTGCAGAGCAGAAGGTTCTTCCTTTCAGCTGACGGGGAAAGGCTGAGCCAGGTGACGGGACCTCCTTGGCTTCCCCATCACCTGCCGTCCCGGTGCCAGCTGGTCCTGCGTGGCCCCAGCACCTCCCGAGGACCCCCGGCAGCAGCAGCAGGAACCTCCCTCCCAGGGGCCACAGCCTGATGCTGAGGCCAAGGGAGGCATTCAGGGGGGAGGCGTGTCTAGGCTTGGCTGGGGTGGGGGTGCGGGCAAGGGTGAGATGGTGATGCGAGAGAGGAAGGATATGGTGGGTCTCTGCAGCTGTCAGGTAGCTGATAGCTGCAGAGGCCTACAAGCAGCTGGCATGGATCACCCCTCCCCCCCCAGGTATGTTGGATAATTTGCAGAAGGGGGGGTACCCTTTGCTGAAATGTATACTTCCCTAGGCTGCAGCCTCTGGTGGAGGCCGTGGAAACTGGGGTGCTTCAGGAAGCCCCCCCCCCGCCCAGCCTGGCCCTACAGCCAGAATGGGAGGTGGTGGGCCATTGGACCAGTTTCCTCCAGAGGGAGGCCCCCTCTCTCCCATCCCACCTGGCAGAAGGTGCAACAGGCTAACCAAGGGCCACCGCACTCCCAAACAGGAGGTGGCGAGAAGGGCAGGAGGTGGGTGGCGGCGGCGGCGATGGCGGTGAGGGTGGTCTCTCCCCCTGCCTGCCTGCCTGCCTGCAGCCGTGTTTCCTGCAGAAGCCACCCAGCCCCAGGCACGTGGCCAGTCCTGGCCAGCCCCTTTCCTTCCTTCGCCGGGTGGCAAAGGGTTCAGTTCAGGACCTGTGTGTGGGTGTGTGTGGGTGTGCGTGGGTGTGTGCGCGCTGGCAGCAGCCATGCTTTGGGGTGGGGGGAGCAGGTCCAGGAAGCGATGCTCGGACATTGTCCCTCCCCACGTGGTTGGAACGGCCACATTCCCAGGTCGCGCTCAGGAGCTGGACAGGCTCCGCTGGGAGAGGTGCTCAAACACAGCTGGACGGAGGGGCTGCCCTTGGGACTCCATTGCGCATGTGCTCCTCCAGGGTTGGCCAGTGGAAATTCACAGGGGGAGGGGGCTCTCTGGCAGAGGAGGGGGGGTCTGAAGCACCTGTGCTCTGTCTGGCTAAGGCAGGCAGGCCAGCAGGCAGGCAAGGGGCATTCCAGGCACCAGACCCAGCAGGGCTGGCGGGAAGAGCTGCCGTCCCACCTTCCCAATCTGTCCTAGAATCCTAGAGTTGGAAGAGACCTTCAAGGGCCATCCAGTCCAACCCCCTGCCATGCAGGAACCCCCATCACAGGATGCCCAACAGGTGGCCATCCAACCTCTGCTTAAAACACCTCCAAAGGAGGAGACTCCACCACCCTCCTTTGGGGCAGCATATTATTCCACTGCTGAACAGCTCTAACTGCCACCCCTTCCCACCCCAGAAAACCTCTGGAGCACCTACTTGCCCAAAGGGGTGATCATTGAGAAGTCCGGCATGGCCTCCACGCCCCCCTCGGACAGCCTGGTGAACCTGGACCAGCCCTACGTCTTCAGCGACATGACCTCCTACTTCACCCTCCTGGTGGGCATCTACTTCCCCTCCGTCACAGGTAGGCCTCGTTCAGGGGGTGGGGTGGGGACACAAGCGGGAGGGGGGAGGGGGTCCGTGGTCTCCTTGCCTCTGGGCCACCCTTGCATTTGCCCAGTATCCCAGTGGAGAGGCCAAGGACGGCTCACCCCCACGGTCCCATTAAGGAGATGAGGGGAGGTGCGTGTGGTGCCCTCCTCCCGTTGGGAGGCAGGGAGGGGGCTGTGATGCCCTTATCCTGGGGAGGGAGTGCCCAGCCCCTCTTGCCTTCCCTTCTTCAGCCGTGAGGGGCAAAAGCCCTGTGAGGTCAAAGGAGGCTGGCAAGCAGCCCACCCACCCCCCCTCACTGCCTGCTCCGTGGCTTTCCCCTCCGTGGCTTTCCCCTCCAGGTGGCGCATCCGAGGGCATCTGGTTCAGGTGTGGAAATGGCGGAGGGGAACCTGAGCCATCCCAGGCCGGGCTGAGACTGGCCGGCCACTTCCTGCAGCCAGATCCATGGCCTCCGAGCAGAGAACAGCCCACTGGGTAGCCCACGGCAGGGGCCTCCTCCTCCTCCTCTTCACCCTCCTTCCTGTTTTTGCCTCCTCAGGGATCATGGCCGGTTCCAACAGATCTGGAGATCTGCGGGATGCTCAGAAGTCCATCCCCACAGGCACCATCCTGGCCATCGCCACCACCTCCGCCGTCTGTATCCTTTCTTGGGGGGAGACCTTGGGGTTGGGGGAGGTGGCGTTGAGCAGCCGAGGAGAGGTAGAGACTCCGGGAAAGGGAGGCAGCGGCCCCTCCTGTCAAACCCACCCACTCCTGTCAGGTGTGGCCCAAAGGGGTGTTGGGTGATCCAGGGTCCAACCCACAGCCCTCCTCCCTGGTGCCTCTGCATCACAGCTGCATTCATGCACCGAGACTCCGTCAACCACGCCCCCCCCACAAGAGGCCTTTGCAGCTTGCCTGTGCCCCCCCCCCAGGAAGGCACAGAAAGGTGGAGCTACAGGTCTCGGCTGGACGGGGCAGTGCTGCATGCAGGTGCTCAGTGGGACCGTTCCCGTTTCTTGCCTCCCTGGGACTCCTGACGTGAGGACAGCTCCATCAGTCCACCTGTCTTTTGTAGAGTCAATGGCTCTGAATTGCTGTGCATAACAGCAAGGGCAGTGGGCCACAACGGCCTTTTCCCGGAGAAATCCATCCTGGCCCCTGCAGCTCTCGGGAAGGGAAGCCTGTGGGGAGGGGCAGCAGGGGCTGGCCAAGTCCCGGCTGCTCAGAAGGTCCTGGGTCATTGGCCCTGTGGCCCCTGGCTCCACCACGTCACAGTCCGTGGGTCACCAAAGCCAACTCCCTGCCAACGCAGGAGGCCTGGCAACTGGCATTCTTCCACCTCTCCTAAACGCTGAGCAGGAGCCCAGGGAAGAGACCCCGACCCCCATAAACATCCGGATGGGAAGCGGCCTAGTGGTGGCCCCACATCCCTCTACTGCCCCTCCCCTTTGCCCACTGGGCTGAGCCTCCTGCATGCTAACACCGCTCTTCCCCCACACACACCTCACTCCACCACCACCCCACCCCCTGGAGCATCTGATGGGCCTTCTGGGCACCTTGGAGTTGGAAGAGAAGCAGGCCCGGGGGGGGGCTCTTATGGCTCCTGCACCCCCTCAATCGCCCCCCTCCCCCTCCCTGCTTCCTTAACAGTGGCCCAGACATCAGCTCCGTGATCCTCTTTGGGGCCTGCATCGAGGGGGTGGTCCTCCGGGACAAGTGAGTGTGCTTTTGCCTGGTGGTGGTGGTGGTGACAGGACCGAACACCCTTCCCTCCCTGCACCTGGGAATGCCTCTCCCTTGGGATGACTTTCATAGCCAGCCTTTGGGGGAAAAGACTAGGGAAGGGAACAGCAGAGGGGGAGGTGTCTCTTCCCAGCTAGAGTTCCTTCTCCCCACTGGACAAGTCTGCAGCACGAAACCAGCAGGAACTATTATTAAAAGCCTTAACGCTGCCAGGCACCCAGCCAGGCAGCCATGGAAAGTACAAGCACCAATGGGAGCCATGGAACAGGAGGAGAGGGTTTTATTATTATTATTGTTGTTGTTTCCAAAAAAGCTTTATCTAGACGCAGGGCCACTGGGGAACAAGGGTGCTTCCCTCCCTCCCTCCCTCTCAGCCCCCCCCCCCACGGCCCATGCCTTCCCTGGGACCCCTTCTGGCAGCAAGAGACAGCCTCGTGCTTCCCTCTATCTAGGCCACCCCAGGGCTGGCGCTGCTGCGACTGACATTTTTGGGGCGTTGTGCTTTGCAGGGTGGCCCAAGAGGCTTGGGTGGGGCTGCAGGGAGGGGAAGAGCTTGTGGCTCAGGGGGGGGGAGGGGAGGGGGCTGCTGGCTTCTAGTGGGTGGGGGTGCAGGGGATTAGCCGCAGGCCCTCGGCCCAAGGCTCCATGTGGGCACCAACTCAGAGCAACCCACCCTCTAGGTGCCCCCCCCCTGGGCCAAGGAGGGAGGAGGGGAAGGTTCAGCCCCCCCCTCCCCCCCAGGCACCCTGTGTCCATCCGGGTGTGTGACACGGCCCTCCTCCGCTCTCCTTCCAGGTTTGGCGAGGCTGTGAATGGGAACTTGGTGGTGGGCACGCTGGCCTGGCCATCGCCCTGGGTCATCGTCTTTGGATCCTTCTTCTCCACCTGCGGGGCTGGGCTGCAGAGCCTGACCGGAGCCCCCCGCCTCCTGCAGGCCATCTCCCGGGATGGCATCGTGCCCTTCCTGCGGGTGAGCCCTGGCTCTCTCCTTGCTGGTGGCTGGGGGAGGGAGGACAGGCAGGGGGAGAGGCCCAAAGGGGGGGGGCTGCTGCTTGGCGTGGCCTTTGCCTTGGGGTGTCCCTGCGTGTCTGGGGTGGCCCCACTAGACGAGTGCTAAGGGGCACCTCTTCAAACTGGAACAGATGGCTCCCCTCCGCCTCCCCCAGAGGGACTGGTGGCTAATTTTAAAACTCCCTTCCGAGCTCTCCTTGGCGGCACCTCTGCTTTTGTTCTCTCCTCCGCCAAGAGGAAGAGCAGCAGCGCTGGGCGATCAGAGGAGGAGGCCTGCCTTCTCCTGCCCAGAGTCCTGCTTGGGGCAGGGGGGGGGGGGCTCAAGAGGCAGGCAGCGCTGCCCTCCAACCTAAAAGCAGCACCTGGTAAACCACCAGGAAGGGGGTGTGGGGGGGGGGCAGGCAGGTCCAAACACAGCCACACACTCGGTTGGTTTTGGTGCCACAGACTCACATGTCCCTCTGCCCAGTCCCTTGCAGGCGATGCTGGGCGGGCCTGAGAGGGCTGCCAGCCCCTCCCTCCTCTGTGCCTGCCCCCCCACCCCCCACCCCCCACCACTCCACCACGGAACAAAAGCCCAACAGTGGCCTTGTGCTCCCGCTTCCCCTGGGGGAAGGAAGGGGCCTCCAGGGAGAAGAGCCTGGCCTCTTGCTGTGATCCTGTCAGTTCCTGTGATCTGCCAAGGATCTCTTCTCAGGCTAGATCCACCACCACCCACACGCAATGTTCTCCAGCCACTGCGGCCATTGTGCCTCATTCGGGAAGGCTGGTGGAGGTGCTCTCTAGCCTCAGTGGCCGCCCTGGAGTCGTGGGAGGCTCTTCGGACCTTCGGAGCCACGGCCACAGGACTGGGTCTGCCTTGGCCCTTCCGAAGCTCCCAGGAAGCCCTGGCGCCCCAAACCCTCCCGGGCCAGGTTGGAGGAGGCCCCGCTCTTTCTCTCTCCCCCCCCTCCGCCCCCCCCACCTACGCTGGGCGGGAGAGGCGGCCCCCCCCCCCAAGGCTGCTGCAGGCGGAGGAGCGGGAGGGCAACGGGGCACGTTCTGCAGGAGCCCCTCGAGGGGAAGGGGGCCGAATGCACGGGGGTCGTGAGCGGGGGCCCTGCCAGACCTTCTCTGGAGCCCAACGAGCCGCCGAAGGAGCGCCGCCGGTGTGGAGGCCCTTCCCCGTCGCCTTCTCGCGGGCTGATCGGAGGACGCCTGCCGCCCCTCTGCTTTCTGACGCCTGGGGCCGGGGGTGGGGGAGGCCGGCAGCCCCCTGGCCCAACTCTCTCTTCCAGGAGTCGCTCTGCTCGCGCCCGCTGCCCGGAGGCCTCGGGGGAGCCAGAACGCTCCCGCCGGTCCTCCTCGGCGGCATTGCGCCGATGCCTTCTCTCTCTCCCCCCCCCCCCTTGCACCTTGGGCTGCGCTCGCGCCCTCCTGGGACCCCGGGGACCCCACCCTTCGCGGGGCAGCCACCACCGAGCATTGACGGCCCGCCTTGCTAGCGCCCGGGCGATGGGCGGGCGAGACCAGCCGCTTCCTTCGCCTTTGCTCCCTCCTCCGGACAGCCTGGCCCGGCTCCCCCGCCGGTCTCCCGCCTTGTCCCAAGGAGGGCCCCCGCTTGCTCCCTGGCAGCTCAAGAGCCCGCGGAGGCCTGCTCCGCCCTGGCCCATCTGGTGCCTCCCAGCCCCCTACCCCACCCCCCACCCCACCCCTTAGGTGCCACCGCCGGGAGGAGAGCGAAAGGCGGGGGCCCCCTCGAGCGCTGGGCGGCGTCCTTCCACCCTTCCTCGGCTCCTCCTCTCGCCGGTTTGGCCCATCCTAGCGCCCCTTTCCTCCTCGGGAGTTTGGCCCTTCTTGCGCAGGAGCTGCTGAGCTCGGCGGGGACTGAGGCAGAGGCAGGGGGAAGGTCCCAAGCGTTTGTCCTGGTGGGGGTGTGGGTGGGGTGTGTGTCTTGTTTTGGATAGAGGGGACCAGGAATACACACAAGGAGACAAGACCGACACACACACACGCGCGCGCGCGCGCCCACCCCTTTGCTGCCATGCGCCGTCTTCTGCAGCGGGACAGCCCTGCGGGTGCGGGTCCCCCTTTTCTCCTCGTCCCCTCTGGCTTCCGAAAACAGCCGCGCCCGGCAAAGGCCCCTCTCGCCCAGGGCCACCAGGGCACGCGCCGCGGGCGGCTGGAAGGGGCGGGCCGGCGGGCGGGCCGATTGGCGAGCGCAGCGGGTCCGCCGCTTCTTCGCACTTCCCGCCAGGCGTTGGCAGGCCGTCGCCGGTGGATTCGCAAGGTCCTTGGCCTCCACGCCGCTTGGGCATGCCACTCGGCCGGCGATGCCGGGAGGGAGTCCTGCCCTCTGCCCAAGCGTCAGCGATAGCGGGGGGGGGGTGGCAGCAGCCCCCTGGGACAGCCCAAGCTGGGCCGTGAGCCCGCCGGGGTTCCTCCGGCACCTGCGCCCCCGTGGCCTCTTCTTCGGAGCCCCCCCCCACACACACACACACACACGCACGCACACACCGTCCGGGAAGCACGCGGGAGCTTGACGCCCCCGGGAGAAGAGCGAGGGCAGGACCGACGAGGTGGAAGAGGCCAGAAGCCAGAAGGTTCTCTCTGCCACCCCCCCTCCTCCTCCTCCATCCGCGGGGTGGGGGGGGGGGGGAAGGCAGGGCTCCGTGCCGCTATGGGTAGTTGGGGGGGGGAGCCTGCAGCTGATTGACCCCCCCACCCCACCCCACCCCACCCCCGGCACTCGCCGCATTCTCGGGGTCGGCTTCGTTTAATTACGCGGGATAAACAGTGCGGCGGGGGTGGGGCAGCCTTCCACTCTTGCACCCCCCCCCCCGCGAGTTCCTCTTTATTCTCGTTTCCTTGCAGGTCTTTGGGCATGGCAAGGCGAACGGGGAGCCCACGTGGGCCCTCCTGATGACCGCCTGCATCTGCGAAATTGGCATCCTCATTGCTTCCCTGGACGATGTGGCCCCGATCCTCTCCATGTACGCAGCCCCCACCCCCACCCCCCCCCCACCCCCGCCCCGGAAAGGCCGGCACGGGAGGGAGGGAACACCGCGGGCTGAGCAGCGCGTGTCCAGGAGCCCCCCCCGTCTCCCCCGTGCATCTTCACCTGACGAGCTTGCTGCCTGTCCGGCCCCTGCCCTGGGGGCGCTCCTGGGCCGGCGGGGAGGGGGGAGGGGGGAGGGAGGGAGGCGGCTTGGTCCCCCTCCCGCTCCCCAGAGCTCAGAGGTAGGTCAGGGCCCTCTCTCTCTGTCCAAGGGCAAGCCCCACCCAGGCCCTGCCTCCTCTTCTTCCTCCTCCTCCTCCTCCTCCTCCTCCTCCTCGCAGGTTCTTCTTGATGTGCTACATGTTTGTCAACCTGGCCTGCGCGGTGCAGACGCTGCTCAGGACCCCCAACTGGCGCCCGCGCTTTCGCTACTACCACTGGTGGGTCTCCGCTGCCGCCGGGCCCCCCCCCCCCCGCGAGGGGAACAGGGGCCGCCAGGGATGCGGGGGCTGGGGTGGGGTGGGGTGGGGGGCGGGAGGCCCCTTCCAGGGTGGTAGGGAGGTGTGTGTGTGTGTGGGGGGGGTTTCTTGGGGGGAAGGGCGGGGCCGGCCTCCGGGCAAGTGGGGAGACCGCGGGCAGGAGGCCCCGCCAACCGGTCCCCTGCGCTCAGCCGCCTTTCCTGGGGGGGGGCCCCCGCAGGACCCTCTCCTTCCTGGGCATGAGCCTCTGCCTGGCCCTGATGTTCATCTGCTCCTGGTACTATGCCCTGGTCGCCATGCTGATCGCCGGGCTCATCTACAAGTACATCGAATACCGCGGGTAAGCGGCGGGGGAGGGGAGGGGGGGAGCCAGGGGAGGGGGGGGGACAGAACCCCTTTGGGAGGGGGGGCGAGGCAGCCCCCAACAGCACCTCCCTCATCCTCCCCCCCCCCCGCCCGCCCGAAATAAAGAGTTGCAGAAGGAAGCGGTAGAGGCGGCTCATTCCCTGGCATCAAAGCTTTTCTCTCTCCGGAAAGTGTCTTACAAACCCAATGCACAGATGCCCAAGTAGACCCAGGAGACCCCTCCCTCCCTCCCTCCCTCCTCCTCCTCCATCTCTTCCTCCTCCTCCATCCCCTCGCCCCCACCCCTCCTGTTCCCATCCCAAAACGCCTAAGGGGAGAAACATCTCAGGCCAAGCTGAGCCCTGGCTGCGGGCAGGC
>CM074737.1:131984664-132013669 GCA_037367245.1 Phrynocephalus guinanensis
GGGCCCATCGCTCCCCACCCCCCAGGGTGGGACGGGGGCAGGCCTGGCCTGCCAAAGAGAAAGGCATTAAACACCCCCCCCCCCCCCCGACCCCTGCATCAAGCACCCAAGGCAGTGTCGCTCTGTGACTCCAGCGAGGGACCACATTTTCAACTCCACTCCCCCCCCCCCCCGCTGCAAGTGTGCTTGCACATCCTTCCATGCGTGGGGCCTCCCCAGCCCAGAGACTCCCTGCTGGTCCCACCAGAGCCGATGAAGCTGCTCCCTGTTCCCCAGGCTCCCGCCTGCCCCTGCTCCGGAGGTGGCCATGTTGTGTGCGGGCCAAGCAGCGAGTGGTTCCCACGCAGGGAAAGGTGGACCCACCCGGTGGCCGCTTCCCTCCCCCACCCCTGGCCGGCCGGCCCTCCCATGCCCCCTCCCCATGGAGGAGAAGGCCAAGGTTAGCAGGTGGCACCGCATGCTAGTTTACACCCCTTTCTGACCCTGCACGTTCGGCCCTTGTGAGAGTGTGTGTCGTCCTCTGGGGCCTCCCTTGGCTGGTCCCCCTGCACTGGCCAGCGAGGGGGTCCCAGCTGGAAGTGGGCCTTGACAGAGGGGCAGGGGAGACTCGTGGTGGGCTGCCCCCCACCCCTAGTGCTTCAGAAACAGGAGAGGCGGAGGAAAGGGAGGGGGGAGCGGAGATGCTCCAGCCCGGCCTGTGCAATTGCCACACACCCCCCCCCAAATGGGCCAAGGGGCTTCCTCCCTCCAAGCAAGCCCAGGCTAGGGGGAGGACTGGGCAGCCCGCATCCGGCAGGGCTGAGGGACGCCAGCTGGGCTCCTCCTGTGCAGGACGGGGACCCCACCGAGGGAAGGACCCAGAGGCCGACGTTTGTGTTAGACACACTTTTCTTTCTCTCTCTCTCTTACTTTCGTTTCTTTCTGTGCTCGGGTGCAGTATCTTTGTTATGAATGTTCCCACCCGTCACCTCATTAAGTCCCCTTTATAATCAACCCATCACTGTAGCTAATCTGTTTTATGTCCATCCAAGTGACTTTGATTCAAGTGCAATATTCCAACCGCTTTTGTGAGCTCGTTCATAGCCTTTGTGTTCTAGGAAATCTCTGTGCCGCGAAGCGATGCCAATACGACGTTGATGCCCTGTAAATACAGTACACCCGCCTGCACATCCACCGGACCCTACCACGTTAGGCTTGCCTTTCCTTTGCGCGAGCGTCTCCGTGGCCTGCCAGAGGCTGTCTGGATAGGAAACCCCCCTCCCCCCCCCAGAACGTCCCCCGCTGTTCTCTGTGCTGATAGATATCCTTGGGGCGGTGGCTCCTCCTTTGATTGCTTGTGTTGATGCTTCTACTGTATTTTTATTTTATTATTTTTTTAGACTCCTGTCTGCACAAAATGCAATAAAAAGAAAGGATTTTATTACACCCTTCACACTCAATGGGCCCGTCTCCTTTTGTCCCCTTTGAGATGCTGGCAGGGTTGGGAGCGGCTCCTTGCCTGCCTTGCGCTCTGAGCCAGGCACTCCAAGAGCAGAAAGCCCCAGTGGGTAAGACTCCCCCCCCCAAGGACATGTGTTGCAGGGGTGGGGCTGTGGCACAAAGGATGGGTGCTTCTGCTACCCCACCTCCAAGGGCAACTGCTTTGGTCCAAGGGGAACGCTTGCACCGCAAGCCCTAAGGAGGGCCTCCTGTCCCTCCTCGCCCACGGCAGCCTCGGCTCCCACAGAGCAGGAGCTGGGATCCATCCGGGGCAAGGGCGGTCACGGTGGATACAACACACAAAAGGGGGCTGAAGGACATCTCTATGGGCCGCAGGATTTTCTCTGCACAAAGCTTCCTGCGAGAAAGCTACCCAGGAGGCACCTGGGGTCCCCATGGGGGGGGGGTCAGGGTGGGGCTGCACGGAGAGTGTTAAGACGAGCCATGATTTCAAAAGGGAACATAAAATAAGTGGAAGGTGAGGGCAGATTCCACTTCTGAACCCCCACACTTCAAGAAAGATGCTGACAAACTGGAACAAGTTCAGAGGACGGCAGCAAAGGATGATTGGGGGGGGGGGTGGAGACCAAGCCCTAGGAGGAAAGACTGGAAGAGCTGGGCCTGTTTAGCCAGGAGAAAGGGAGACCGAGGGGAGACAGGACAGGGCACTTTTCAACTATCTCAAGGGCTGTCCTACAGAGGAGGGACAGGATCTATTCTGAGTCATTCTAGACTCAGAGCAGGGGTGGCGATTCCCTTCGGCACTCCAGTTGTTTTGCACCACAACACCCACAGTCCTTTGTCATTGGCAATCTAGGCTCAGAATTCTGGGAAAATGTGGCTCAAAACATCTGGAGGGACGAAGGTTCACCACTACCTAGAGCACAGGACCTGCAACAATGGGCTCACGTGACAAGAACACAGGCTTTGGCTGAATATCAGGGAAATCTTCCTAACTTTTGGAGCAGTATAGCACCCATGACGTCAAGAGAGGGCGAGTGATCCAACACTGGAGGCCTTCAAGAGAAATCTGGGCAACTTCCTGGCTGATCTGTATTCCCGAATGGAGCAAGAGGTCAGGCTAGATGTCCTCATAGGCCCCTTCCAATTGCACATTTATTTTTGTACTTGTTGACCGCCCGACTTTCCCTCAGGAACTCTGGGCGGGGTACAACAAATTGCAAATAAAAGAACACAACCCCCACAAAACAATCTAATATGAAAATAAAAACAACAGTAATACAAAACAAGCCCATCATGCGTCAAGAAGAGGGCTGGGACAAATAATACCTGATGACACACAATCGTACACTCAGCACACCAGCACACCCTAAAGAGCCAGGTCTTTAACGCTCTCCTGAAGGCCGGCAGAGGCTTTGCAAGCCTAATCTCTGTGGGCAGTTTTTTCCAAAGTGGTGGGGCGGCCACTGAGAAGGCCCGATGACGAGCAGAAACTCTTCAGGCCTCCCGCAGTGTGGCCACCCGAAGCAAAAAGGCGAGCACACCTCTGGTCGGTTGGGATAGAGCTGTCTTCTGGGATTCTCCAATGCTTGTGTGTGTGTGTGTGTGTGTGTGTGTGTGTGTGTGTGTGTGTGTGTGAGAGAGAGAGAGAGAGAGAGAGAGAGAGAGAGAGAGAGAGGCAGTGGCCGGGAAAGGCCTGCAAAAGCCAAGCCAGCCCCAAGAGCTCTGACGTCAAGCCTTGGAGAGGCTCACAAACCTGTCCGTGCCTCTTCCCATCGCGAGGTGTGTGGAGGGCCATCCGTTAAGGCCCCCTCGAAGGCGCCAAGTGAGACCTGCCCTCGGAGGCTGCAGGGAGGCACCTGCTCCCCTTCCCTGCTTCCTCCAGGAGCCCAAAGCCTTATTTGGCCAGTGAGCAAGCTCAGCTGGCATTATATTTTTCGGTGGGGGAGTTGGGGGGGTGCCATTTGCTTTCCATTAGGAATGTGATGCCCTGACACATGCCTCCAGCTTCTTACGAGCCCACCGGCAGATCGTCCATGTGGTCTGGATACACAGCGCTCAGCCCCCAGGGGTCTGATTCCTCTGAGTAGGGGCACTCTGGGTGTCTGCTCCCCCCTCTGCTTCTGAAGCCTCACAGGCACCCGTGTCCTCTGCCCTTGGCATTCTCATGCCCCATGGAGTAATCCTCTCACTGCCTCACCAAATTCTGCTTCAAGCTCTCCTGGCCAGGGGGCAACCCCGCTAGCCAGCACAGGGCTTCCAGCACATGCGCCTTCACAAGAGCTCTCTGGTCGTTCAGATGCCCAGAGGGCAGGTGGCCGTGCCCTCTCTCGCTGCTGGGACGGAGGCACCCTCCTGAGGAGGAGGAGGAGGAGGAGGGAGGAAGAGGAGGAGGAGGAGGAGGTGCAGCAGGGAATGTGCCACCCTGGGACTCCACCAGATTCCCCCTCAGCTCTTCCACGGAGCTCTTAGGCCCTCCTCTGGACAGTCCACATGGCCCAGGCCTGCTGTGGCAAGCTTCTCACCCATCCCCTTCGGTCGGTGCCTTTCAGCGGCCAGGGGCAACCGAGAGCAGCACATTTATTTATTTATTTATCATTGGATTTATACCCCGCCCATCTTCCCTAAGGAACTCTGGGCGGCTTACAAAGCTGATCAAGTCAGCAAATATAAGGAACACAATACAATACATAAGCAGCAATGAGTTAAAACATGTTAAAACACATGCACCCAATGGACAGGGATTTTCACTTGGTCTAAGTGTGACCACGACAACACTCTCTCAATGGTTTCAAACACTCAATGGTTTCAAACTACAGGAAAAGATATTCCATTTGAACATTAGGAAGAACTTCATGACGGTTAATGCTGTTCGGCAGTGGAATAATATGCTGCCACAAAGGAGGTTGGTGGAGCCTCCTTCTTTGGAGGTTTTTAAGCAGAGGATGGATGGCCATCTGTAGGAAATACTGTGATTGGGGGGGGGTCCTGCATGGCAGGGGGTTGGGCTGGATGGTCCATGAGGTTTCTTCCAACTCTTATGATTCGATCATTCCTTGTGGGAAGCACCCATAGGGGTACTTGCTTTTTTAAAAAATGTCATTTTTCAATGCTCTGGAAGCCATTTCAGAGTCCATGATGCATTTGAAGGCCCTCCTGTAAGTACTTGGCCAGAGAGTTCCCACACCCCACCTCTTCTTCCAAGCCCCCAAACTGTCTGGGGTTGGGCTACTACATATATGCCTCTGAACAGGAACCAAATCTGGAAAAATGCCTACCAGGAACCGGCCCTTTCTTCCCAAACCCCCTGCCCTTTTGGAGAAAGCTGCCAAGATGCTTCTTGCCTGGGAAGAGCAACCAGAGGCTGGCTCCCGGGATTGGGGGGGGGGGGCAAGCAGGTGCAAGCATCTCATAGATGTATGGCACCACCCCACATACGGAGCTGCAGAGAAAGCCAGAGGGCTAGCCCACCGGGCCCTGGATCACGCCCTGGGATCATGCACAGCGGCCCCACAAAACCTCGAACAATTCCCCCTGTCTGGAAAGTGGAGGGTGGACCTAGGAGGCCCCACCAGTAAACCGCATGCTCAACTGCCACAGGGCAGCAGATCCCCAAATTCAAACCTTTCTCATGTGATCAGGACCCCAAGGGGCCACTGGCAAAAGGTCTCCTGGGAAGAGGGACCAACTGGGCCAAGTTCAAGGCACGGAATCA
This sequence comes from Phrynocephalus guinanensis, assembly GCA_037367245.1. Taxonomy (NCBI): domain Eukaryota; kingdom Metazoa; phylum Chordata; class Lepidosauria; order Squamata; family Agamidae; genus Phrynocephalus; species Phrynocephalus guinanensis. Next base: position 131,989,820 of record CM074737.1, read on the forward strand.
AGCAAGGTTCCAGGAGGGTCTTGCAAAATGGCTCCCAATCATCTCCCAGCGGAGGAGGCCAAGTGTGTGTGTGTGTGTGTGTGGAGATCCCCTGCAGGCGAGGCAGCACCCCGACACCTCTCCCTGCTCTCAGTGGCTGCATAAGGGCCAGCAACCACGCCCACTCCCTTCTACCCTTTGGCCTCCCTTCCTCTTTTCCATCCTACCCATTAGGCTATAAACCACTTGAGAGTGCTGGGAAACACGACAGGGCATAAAAATAGCAAAATCAATAGAGTAATTCTCTACACCAGAAAGTTCAAAGAAGACAACTTCCAAGATTTGGGGCAATGGGGAAAAAAAACAACCCAATGCTTAGCCCTCTAATTTGGCGGGCTGTTCCCCCCCCCCCCTTAGAGGCTTTAAATCTTATTTTTATATCTATCTATCTATCTATCTATCTATCTATCTATCTATCTATCTATCTATCTATCTATCTATCTATCTATCTATCTATCTATCTAAACAAGATTTATAGAGAGAGCCTTGCAGAGCTTGACGTCTGCTCTCTGGAAGGCTGCTGTTGTTTCATCCTTTCATTGTTTATTTCTAAAGATTTTGACCTTTCCCACTGAAGTGGAAAGCAAAGGATTGTGCTAAACTGTAGCAGGCAAGGTGTGAACCAGAGGAAGAATCAGCAGAGGCACAGGACTCTCCTTCCCTCAGAAGGTGGGATTTCTTCTCAGGCCACATTCAGAGAGGCGACAGGAGACCACGCGGATGATGACACTGGGGGAGGGGGGGGAGGCAACTGTCTTTTTTTCCCCTCCGGACCTCTAAGGCCCTGAAAACGGCTGAGGAAAGGCAGCACTCGTTTTCACAAAAGACAAACAGTGTACAGATGTACTTGTTTAATTAAAAAGTTGTGTCCTCTTTTTAACAGATCAGAGGTATCTACATGACAAAACCATTTAAGAACAGAACATGTACAGATCCAGGAAGGAGGCTAAAGCAGTTGCTCCCAGGAGAGCCACCAAGTAGGCCACCGCTGCCTGCAAAGAAGGGGGTGGGCTGGGTGCCCCATAACGCCAACACCTACACTTGCACAACACCCAGTCTCAGGGCAGGTGCAGCACCCCAAAGGGCCTGGGGCAACACAAAGGCCCTCCCAGGCAGCCCTCCCAGGCAGCCCTCCCAAGGGGAGACAGCTGGGGGGGGGGGGGTCTGCAGAGCCCCGAGCAGCACCAACCCACAGGTGGCCGGCAGGCCTTAACAGGGAGGCTCAGGAAAGGGAGCCCTGGATAACAGTATCCCCTCCCCCCCCTCCCCCAGGATGATGCTGGGCTCCAGCCACACAGCCAGAGATCTCCCCCCCCTCAACACAGGGGTGCCCCAAGGCCATCCATCCCTACCACCCCTGGGTCAGCATCCTATTCCTCAAAATGACCATTAAGGCCAGCTGCCTCTCGACCGTGATGTCAACCCTCCCTGCCTGGTCTGGTCTGCCCAGGGGCAGGATGGGAGGGCCGGGAGACAAGCTGGCTGAGGTGCTCTGGGCCCAGGACGAGAAGAGGGGAGGGCGAGGGACATGCAGAGCTATGGGGTGGAGGGGAGAGAAGTGAAGTGTGTGTGTGGGGGGGCGCGACTGGGTGTGTGTGGGTGGGTGTTAGTAATGCCGCTGATAGGAGCCCAAGGGGTTCTGCTGGGAAGGAGGGACCGCCCGGGCCTGGTTCACAGTCTGGTTCACCAAGTGGGTGAGGGCTGGCCCGCTCTGGATCAAGGTGTCCAGGGCCTTCTGGACACTCGGGCTGTCAAAGTTGATGCCAGAGGATGGCGCTGGCCGAGAGGCAGGAGCGCCGCTGGGAGCCGGGGCCCGGTTCTGATAGGAGGGCTGGGAGGGCGGGGGAGCGGCAGCTCTTGGCCCGGCAGCACTACGGGCAGAACTCGGGTGGTTTGGGAACTGGGCACCCTGGGCCGGGGCCCGCTGCTGAGACTGGGGCAACCCGGCCGTCGTGAGCGGCCCGGCCCGGCCCTGGGAGCTGGACCCGGAGACAAAGCCCTGGTTCTGAGAGCCGCTGCTGGCGACGGCCGCCACTGCAGCCGCCGCGGCTCCTGTGTTGAAGAGGCTGAGAATCTTGGCCTGCAGCTCCTGCTGGGGACTGGAAGCCGCCGCGGTCGAGGCAGGCGGTGGCAGAGCCTGGCTGCTCGGATGCGCCTGGGAGCTCGGCAGGCTGGCCAACGAGGACCCTGAAGTGGTGCCAAGGGCTTGCCTGGGAAGTGGGGCTGCGGGGGAAGAGAAAGCCACGTTGGTCACCTGCCCCAGCGCCCAGCCCCAGCAGAGCTGAGCGGGCGGCTTGGGAGCACCAGCAGCAGGCAGTCCGTTCCCCCCCCCCCCGCACTCCTGGGAACAGAGATGTAGAAAGCCTTCCTGGAGGTGGAGGGGGGAGGGGGCTAAAGGGGGAGGGTGGCAAAGCGAGGCAATGGCCCTGCCCTTCCTGTGCCCCACCTTCCCACAACTCACCTGGAAGGGCATCCCCGCTGGCCCTCAGCTGGCGCTCCTTGCGCTCTCTCAGGTAGTTGATGATCTTGTCCGTCTCTTCTGCGGTCAAGTAGCGGTTGTCAGCCAGCAGGTTCAGGAGGTTCTGGATGCCTGGAGGGTGGCCCCCGCGGAGGCCCTCCTCAATGGGCGGGGGGCGCTCCCTCTCCTGCAAAACGGTCTCATCGGCCATCTTGGCGGCCTGCCGGGCAATCTCCTCACGCTCCTTCTCTCGCACCTCCATCTTGTAGCGTTCGTAGTTCTTCGTCACCAGAACCAGGGCATCGGCCTGTGGCATGTTGCGGTGCTCTGCGGACAGAGAAGGCGGCATAACCAGGCCAGGTCCCTGGGGGGCCTTTGCCTGGTCTACAGAGGACGCCCCAAATAGGAATGGAGAGTCAGACAAGAGGCACCAGGAAACCTCAGCCCTGCAGCTCAAAGCCTCTCCTGCTGGCCCTCAAGGACTCCGCGGGCAAGAGACGGGGACACACTCGAAATCCAGGGGTTCCTGCTGATGGGGTTCTTCATGGCTAACCCCAAACCACCATGGACCCCCAAAGAAATATACTGGTGTGTGGGTCGTGTTTCCATTTTGTGCCAGGGGAGGGGGACCTATCAGCTCCTGCTGGGGGTCCTTACACAGAGCCGCCCCAGACTGTATACAGAGGCTCACATTCTCAGAACAAACAGCCCGGAAGAAGCACATCTGTTAGCAGGCGCCACCCTCCAACACTCCACCGCAGTCTTCCCTTCTAGACCACAGGTCCCTTCTGATGGGCCTCAGCCTGGGAGAGAAGCCCCTTCCCTCCCCGACCCTCCCCTCCGCGGTGCCATCTGGCTCTCTGAAAGAAAGCAGCCTGCCCTTCCCTCACCTTGTGGGGTGCCAAACATGATGTTGACGGTGCAAGAGTGGTGAACCTGGTGCTGTGGGGTGATGACGATCGCAAAGGCCGTGCCCGCTTGGCTCACATCATCCAAGGCTTGCTGCAAAGACATCTCCGAGTTGAGGAAGATGAGGTCCACCACCATGCCGAGGTCACGCACTTTCCGCCCTACCGACTCTGCATAGTCCCTGCACGAGAGACGGCCAGCCTGAGAAAGAATGTGGGTCCCCCAAGAGAACCCTTGCCGAGGCCACACGGCAGGCACTTCCTTCCAGACCTCGGCTGTATCCAGACAAGGAACGGCAGCCCCCGTTCGGTTCAGGAGCCCAGCATGAGGACTGCTAACCTGGCCTCAGGTGTGTGCATGCGGGGGGGGGGGGGGGAGAGAAGTAGGACCCACTGCTTCCTAAGTGAGGGAGGCATGCTGGAGAAATCATTGCCTATCTCTGCATTCTGGAGCAACTTCTTAACAACAAAAGCAACACAAAGTAACTCACAAGTCACAACGATGAACAGGAAGAAGCTTTAAAGAACAGAACCGGGAAACCCTGCTTTCTCCACTCACCCCCCAAGGCCTTACTCCCTCTCTGCCTGCAGCCAGACAGGTGGGGGCTCCTCCACACCTCTTCCTGCCCAGGGTCAGGGCCATTCAGCCTCGGCTCTTCCGCGAAGGGCCAGCTGCCTCCAGGCTGCTTAGCATCCCCAATGGGTTTCCCAAGGCACAGGCTGCCTGCCAGCCAACAGAATATGGGGCCTGCCCTTACTTGGTCTGCTTGTTGACCACAATCACTGAGCAATCCACCGGGCGCTCTGCATCAATGCGCCTCTTGATGTCCTCAAAATACTGACGATACAGTTCTTCCCGACGCCGCTCCTCACGCTTCATGCGTTCTGGGGGTGTGGAGGGGAAGCAAGAGAGAGAGAGAGAGAGAGAGAGAGAGAGAGAGAGAGAGAGAGAGAGGCAGCCCTCAGAATCTAAGCCAAGAGTCTTCCCCTTCCCTGTCTGGACCTCCCTTCCACCTCACTTTCCCAGCCTGCCACAGACCTTCAGTGCTCAAGGGGGGTCTGTCCATGTGATCTCGGTAACGGTCGTAATAGGGCTCTTCTCTTCTTCTGTAACCATCGTCCGGGCATGTGTAGCGGTCGTAGCTCTCCTCTCGCCTGCAGATCAGACACAGCAGAGCGCTTTGCGCTGGCACACAAAGGGCACAGCTCAAAGCTCCACACACAGGCTCTCTCTCTCTCTCTCTCTCTCTCTCTCTCTCTCAGTGGAGCAATGCTGCAGAAGGCCTGACACGCTTGCCTCCCCTCCCCTCCCCTACCTGTAGGGCGGCTCCTGAGCATCGCGATAGTGGTCATAGAGGGGCTCCCGGTGGTCCTTCGCGTCCCTCTGGTCCCGGTAGTCTCTGGGGTCTCGGTGGTCCCTGGGCCCACCACGGGCATCTCTCACGCGAAGGTCCCGGGAGTCTCGGCCATTCCGACCATCTCTTCGGGGGCTGCCCCGGTTGGGAGAGCGGTCCCGCCGGGCCTCCCTCTCTCCGTAGGGCAAGGGTTCTCTACAAGAAGCACCAGGGAGAGCCCTTCTTCAGACAGGCACTGCTGGGGGACAGCCCACCACAGGCCGCCAAGGCCCTCTCCCAGAGACAAGGACCTTGGAGCAGAGAAGAGAGGCACGGAGGCCTGTGCGTCCACCGTGTGCAAGGGCTGTGCGCGCCGGATGCTTTAAAACCCAGAGGCCCCTGGAGGCTCCGTGGACAAAGGAAAGGACTGTGGGAGGCGCTGCTCAGAATGTCTGGAGGGCCAAAGGCTGCTCCCTCAGGAGCAGGTGCCTGCATCTGGTCCCCGGGCGGCGTCCCATGTGACCTCACTGCCTCTCATCCCAGGGAAAAGGCTGGACTAAAAGCAAAGTGTTCTGCTTATATACCGCCCCATACCACTTCAAGTAGTCTCTGGACGGTTTACAGTTTAATTATGCATTATGCAGGCTACACATTGACCCCCTCCCCCCCCCCCAAGCTGGGTACTCAATTTACTGACCTCAGAAGGATGGAAGGCTGAGTCAACCATAAGCCTCGTACCGGGGATTGAACCCCAGGTTGTCGTGAGCACAGTTTTAGCTGTAGGACAGGTATTTTAACCACTGTGCCACGAGGCTCCTTCAGCGCAAGGGCTGGCTTTCTACCAGGCCAGGGAGAGATATTTGGCCATGGGGAGTCGCCCACTCACAGGACACGGTTCCCCTCTGTGAGGGGCAGGATCCCACTGGAGGGCCCACAAAGCAGACCCTCGCTCAAACCCACCCATCTCTTTATGCCATTTTGGTGGGGGCAGGAGGGGGGCACCTTTTCACAATAATGGTATCCACGAACGGTAAAAGAGCAAGCCACCCCCCACCACCACCCCCCGGTGAAGTGCGCCCGGCCCTTGTCCCTGGGGGATCTTCGCTTCAAGAAGGTGAACAGCAGGCTTGAGGAAGGACGGCCTCCTAGCAGGATAGGAAGGGCGGGAGCTCTCGCCCTCCCAAGATGAGCTGCTGCTTTCACTTGCACACAAACACTCCCATAACCCACATCTTCCAGAGCAAACCTCCTGGGCGAAGGGCTGTGGCCCCCGTGAAGACATAAATGCTCCCCCCACCCTTCCTTCCTTCCTTCCTTCCTTCCAGAAGGATGAGAAATGTGAAAACAAGAACCCTCCTATGGCAGGGAGGCCCACTGGCGAAGCAGACCAAAGCCCTCCGGCTGCAACGTCCCAGGAACAACGCAATCAAGACCAAGAACGACGTCTCTGCTACTCAAGTAGTGATGGAAGCTTCTTTATTATCATTTCTAACCCTCCTTCCTCCCAGGCTCAGCATACAAAACCACCCACTGGAGTTACCTTTGGGCATCCTACAAATGAAGTCCAAAACAGATTTCACCAGCTCAACGGAACTGCACACTCGAAAGAAGAATCCAGCGGCGACAGCTTCCAGGAAGAAGCTGGTAAGAGTTGGAAGAAATGCCCCACATTGGCCAGATGAGCATCCCAAGAAATCTAGGGCAAAGATGAGGCCCTTCCCCAGCTGACTACGGGTTCTGATGGAAGAGTGGGTAGCTGAAGGTGCCGGGCCAAGGCACACCACGGCGGGGCTGCCAGGGAGCAACTCTGCAGGAAGCAGCTACAAGACCCCACCTCAACCTTCTCCTTCCTCCACACCACTGACACTCTGGCTGCCGGCACCCAAGGCCAAGCCATGGAGTCTGCCCAGGGCACCCAGAGCCATGCCATCCCCTGGGCACTCGCATGCGCTCTAGCCACTGACATCAAGGGTGATGCCCGGGCATCCGCTTGCGTCCAGCCCCCCCCGGCACCCCTGGCGATATCCCAGATCCTCTTGGAACGGGCAGCAGGTGTGACCCAAAGCATTGTGTGCAGCTTTGGACTACGGCCAAGAGGGGCGCCCCTGTGTGATGAGCTCGCACACGCTTGCATCGCGTCAGAGGAGAAGGGGATCATCTTCTAAGGCAGATGTCTGCTCCCGTCTTCTGGGCAAAGAAAAGGCACTTGCCGGAGGGAAAAGGCTCCCCTGCAGCCTCAGCCTTGGGCGCAACCTCAGTTGCTTCCCTCTCCTCTCTGGCACACTCCGAAAGAAGACACTCTCGATTCCCAGGCAGTCCCAAGGGACGCTCCTGAGTCAGACAGGCAGCAGCACTCATGCGTGCCGAGCACTGGAGGAGCCCCAAAGTCAGCAAGGGGCTGCCAAGTTCTGCCAGGGAGGTGGCCGCTGTGGCCACTGCCAAACAGAGCCGAAGAGTCCCCTTGGGACTCACCTCCAAGGAAGAGACACCGCCAGCCCAGGCGGGGCACCCGGTGCGGTAAGTCCCGTCTCTTAGGGGAACCTGTAGCTTGATCGTACTTTACCTTCGAGCTGGGCTGGACCTTGAGGGAGCCTTATTCATATTTCTTCTTTCCGTTGGTTTATTAATATCTGAAAAGAATAATCAACCCGTCTGGTTCAATGCTACGAAACAAAGAAAAGGTCATCAATATACTGAAAAGAAAGTAACAATGTTCAAAGTCCGGCAGATGGAGCAAGGAAATCCACTCCGAGAAGCACCGTCACTTTGACAACCTTTATTGCATCAATAATACAATACAGCACAAAATGAGCAGAACAATTCCCTCCTGCAAACTCTAGGAAGCAAGCGGCTTTTCTTCTTCTTCTTCAGGAAGCCCCCGAGAAAAGGGAATGCTTTCTCCTGGATTCTTAAGATGTGGACAGGCAAGGAAAAAACTAGGAGGAGACAAGCCAGCTCCAGCCCTCACGCTGTCTGTCCGATGGCTGTTTGCTCAGCACTCAGTCACTCCGTAAAAGAAGCTGGAGGGAGGAACGGCACCCAAATTCATCCAAACAGTTCTGGCTACCACATCTGGAAGGCTACAGGCAAAAATAGAGTGTAGTCCAAATAGAAAAATGGAGAATGGATCCTTGATGGCGCTGGTTCTTACTCCTCTCGGGCTCCACACCCAGCCACACTTACCCTCCTGGAGGCTTTGCAATGCTCTCTCCCAGAATCTCAGATTGCAGGCTGTAGGGGGACTGGTGGGGTCTCAGATTCAAAACATCTGGAGTACAGTAGATGGGGTGCCACTGGTTTTAGAACATAGGTGAGAGGAATTATAGACTCTGAGAATAATGGAGTTGGAAGGGACATCAAGTCCAACCTCCTTCTGAAGGCAGGAATTCAAATCAAAGTACGTGTCTGACAGAAGTCTGTGGAGATTCTCAGTCATCCAGGTGAGTTTATCTAGAAGTTGAGTCATGGCAACTGGACTTCTTTATCTTGAGAGGTTGAAATGTTTCGCTGCTCATCCAAACAGATTCGTCAGTCTGAGGAAAGCTAGTTGCGAGTCCTCCATTTTATAGTTCACTTTGACCTCATGTCACCTTGGTCTGAAATAGGATCATAAGATGAACAATAGCCTGAATAGGCTCATTAGGTAGATAATAGTCTCAATAGTCTCATTATGTGGACAATGGCCCACCTTTACAACCTTCCCAGCACCCATAAATTGTGGGTTGTTAGCTGTGGCCTTGGTGGTGTAGGTGTGAAGTATTTTTGATTTGTCTCGGTATTGTTGAAATCAATGCCTAATAAGTGGCAGATAGACTGTGCCTGAGCGCCCCCCCCACCTCTGTTGAGAGAGGGATTTTCAATGCTCACATGAATGGCTTCCCTGGCCCCTTTCTCAAAGCATTTCTTTTCTCTGTCTAATATGTATACATCTTCATCTTTGAATGAGTGCCCTTTGTCCTTCAAGTGGAGGTGTACTGATCCTGAGCTGTTACCCCTCCTATGTTGAGCCATCCTGTTTAATGCCTGTTTGTTTTCTCCAGTGTAGAGGTCTGCACACTCCTAAATGCATTGGACTGCATCTACTATATTGCTTCTTTTGTGTTTAGGTATCGGGTCCTTGGGGTGGACAAGTCTCTGCCTTAGCATGTTTGTGGGTTTGAAGTAAACAGGGATGTGGTGTTTGCCAAAAATCCTTTTAAGCTTCTCCGACACTCCCGCCATGTAAGGAATGACCAGGTTCGTCCGTCGGGTCTGGGTCTCAGGCTGATCCCTTTTTCTTCTGGGTCGGCACACTGCTTTGTTGAAGGCCCACCTTGGATATCCACAGGCCTTAAGTGCTGTCTTCAAGTGCCTGTCTTCCTTCTTCTTGGCTTCTGAGGAGGTGGGGATGCTCTCTGCTCTGTGGCTTAGGGTCCAGATGACTCCTAGTTTGTGCTGTAATGGATGTTGGGAGTCAAACAGTAACTACTGATCTGTGTGGGTGGGTTTCCTGTAAACTTCTACTCCCAGGCCACGGTCAGGTCTGATGATGACTGCACAATCCAGGAAAGCCAGCCTGTTGTCTTGGGTGTCTTTTTGTTCATCTTATGAGCCTATTTCGGACCAGGGTGACATGAGGTCAAAGTGAACTATAAAATGGAGGACTCGCAACTAGCTTTCCTCAGACTGACGAATCTGTTTGGATGAGCAGCGAAACATTTCAACCTCTCAAGATAAAGAAGTCCAGTTGCCATGACTCAACTTCTAGATAAACTCACCTGGATGACTGAGAATCTCCACAGACTTGACCCAAGGAGCACAACAGGGACTTTTCATTTGCCACGTAGAAACAGTCTTAACGTTTATGAATGCTAAGCAGCAGGATTTCATCTGGTAACAGGATTATATTTGTACAAAGGGGACTTTACACCTTGGCTTTGGAAAGGCAGGTGAAGACAGGAAATACTCCTTCGAATTCTCCATCCTGCTTTCTTCAAACAAGAAAAAAACCCAGGAAAGAAAAGGGAATCCTACAACCCCAAAGCAGCTGTTTCTTCCACCTCTGCATGTGAAATTATTAAAGAGACAACTAGAATCTGTTCTTTTATTTATTCTGCTATCCATTATTTATTAGCAAAAGTTACACACTCTCTCTCTGTGAAACCTTTGGCGCAACTGTCAATCAGGTGCAGTGAGAAACCCTGCCCTGGTCTTGCCCTCTGAAGGCCCACTGTTGTGTCCATAGGCAAAAACCGGTCGTCAGGAGTAGGTGCTGCCTCCACAGGCCTGGAAACTAACTCTCAACTGACTAGCACAGGGTGAACTCTGTACCTTGCTCATTGGCTCTGAAGCAGGGAGGACTACCCATGCTGAAATCAGGTTGATGAGAAGTATGAACTGAAGGAGACGAGACAAGTGTTTTCTGAATGAATGGCAACATCAATTAAGGCTCAGTACTACAGAAATGCCACCACCACAGAGGTCACAGGGCATCAACATCTCCTTTGGCAGGCATCCTGTGGATCGTGTGCCTGCCCAAAAAACCACTAACTTCTCCATAGAGATGTACATTTTCTAAAAACTTTAAAGCCATGGGGAAAAAAGGTTTGGGAAAAAATAACGGGGTTTCCCCCCTCTATTTCCCCCCAAAGGTTACATCTCTGCTTCTCCCCCCCCCCCTTTGTGAAGCAGCCTTGACAGATGTTCTGCTTGGCTCCTTCCTGGGATCTTGCTCTCTCCTTTGCTGCAGGGCTCAGTCCAGGGACTACCGCTCTATTACTGTCTCGGAAATTATCTTGAGATGCTGTCCACAATCCATTTTTCACGCCCAAGGCCCACTGTATTTTCAATGACTGCTTTCACTTTATGTTCCATCAATCTTCTCACATCATTGTCAGCCAAGTCCAGTGACCTGGGACAGCAACATCTTCCACAGTCCGTCCATGGCCACTTGATGGCATTCTTCAGACTTCTTGAACTATATATAGGGTCCAGAGTACTCCCGTGTCAAAACAGGGTTAGTCGGTGTAGTTTCCTGTCCTCTGCAATCTCTCAGTTTGCTTCCCATTAATGTTTTCCTGCATGTATGCTCCATTGGAAGCACTGAAGATCCGATTTCTCAGCAAAACATAAGCATAGTGATCTTTGGCGAGCTCTAAAATGGGGCCCATGGCAGGGCAATGATGTACACAAAACATTAGGAAGTGCAGCAATTGCTTGGGGGAAGGTTTGAATACAAACTATAGACACAGCTAAAAAACCCTGAAGGTCCATTAGAGAGAAAAACAGCTGCACGGTAACTCAGGCACAATAAGCAAAAAAGAAACACTTGCAGAATCAAAGTCTAAAAGATATTTTATTGAGTACCACCCAATACCACTGGGCATTTCTGCACCAGCCTGACATAAGGAACCCTCCACACACACACACACACACAGTGGCCTTGAGGTCTTTGGCAGCACAGCTCAACCAAGCGAATAAGGCTGGGAAAGGCCAGTGTTGGCTAAACCAGGTGCCTGGAAGGGGGGCAGGAAGGGCAGCAGCCATTACAAGGGGCGACGCTGACAGTGAGCGGGTTCCAGAAGGAGGGAGAGCTTTGGTGGGAGGCCCAGAGGCGGGCACCGCGAAGGAAGGCCCAGGACCCTTATGCAGGGAGGGGGTAAGCGGCCGGAAAGGAAGGGGCGTCTGGACCCCCCACACACACACACACCTCCATCCATTCCCATCCCCCCAATCCGCCTCCAGAGAGGGGGCCGGGAACCTGGGGAGGAAAAGGTGCGAAGCAGCCGCAGGGCACACCACCTTCAAACGTTTCAGGGCGGCCAGGGACACGGACACGGACACACACACACGGACACGGGGAAGAGGGAACACCCCCCCCAGCAGCACACATACACACGCGCGCGCGCCCACCCACCCCCACCCCCCCGCGTCGGTTTTCTCCGAGCCGAGCCCTTTTCCGGGAGACCCACAGGCGACGCGGCGGCCAAGAAAGGGCTGGCTTGGACGGGGGTCCGCGCGCGCCGCATCCTCCTCCCCCCCCCAAATCCCCCGAAAGAGCCAGGCAGGCCACGACCCTCCACCGACCCACCCACCCACCGACCCCTTCGCGCGCGTCCTCCTCCTCCTCCTCTCTCTTCTTCTTCTTCTTCTTCTTCCCGCGGAGGAAAGGGGGAGGGGAGGGCCGGGCGAGTGCGCAGCCGCAGCAGCGCCGCGCGAACGAGCGAGCGAGCGAGCGAGGAAGGGCGGGGGACGCGGAGCGCATGCGCGAGAGGACGGGCGCGCCCCTCCCCCCCCACCTTTCCCTCACACTGTCTCTCTCTCTCTCTCTCTGAGGCCTACACGAGGCGGCAGGAGAAGCGGGGCGGCGGGCGGCCTGGGACGGAGGAGGCCGGGAGACGGGCCGGGGTCCGAGGAAGGGCGCGGCACTCACCGGGGGCCCGGCCGGGATCCTCCTCCTCCTCCGAGGCCTCGGCGGCGGCGGCGGCGAGAGAACGGCAAAGGGCGCCGAGCGCGGCCAACGGACTCTCTCTCTCTCCCTCCCTCCTCTCTCCTCAGGCGCGACGCGGAGGGAGGCGGGGCGAGACCCTCCTGACGTACGACGTGCCGCTCTCCGCGGATCGTGTCCGCGGCGGCCAATCGCCGGCTGGAGCTCTCCGGGCTGCGCGCGCCTCAGCCAATCACGCGGCGGCCCCTCCCTTCAGAGGGCGGGCTCTGCCAGGGTTCCCGCCTCCCACGCAGCCGCGCCCCCTCCCGGTGGAAGGGGTGGGCCACGTCCATTTGGACCACAACTCCCAGAGGCCCTCGCCCAGCGGACTTCCCGCCTTCCCCTGCGGAAGGTTGCCGGGAGTTGTGGTCCGGCCGTAGCGGGAGAGTGCCTGGAACAGCAGGCAGGGTCCCGAGGGGTCCTTTTTTGGGGGGGGGGGGCTTTGTACAGGTGACCCCCTTTCCCTAATAAAAGCCCACCTCTGGCGGAAGGGTTTTCCTCGCGGGACACCACCCCCCCTCTGGTTCCAAGCCGGGACCCAAAACAGGAGTCGCTCCAAGGAAGAAAGAAGGGCGGGGGCGGGTGGGGGGAAGAAGAGCCTCGAGATAATGGAGGGAGCGGCTCTGGGCTCCCAGCCTTGGAAACCCCTAAAATTGCAAGCAGGCACCCAAAAGAGAGAGAGAGAGAGAGAGAGAAGGTCCAGGGCGTGGGTTCCCGAGCCGCCCTGGTGCTCCAGCCCCTGGAGAGGAGGAGGAGGAGGAGGAGGAGGCCGCCTGGCCCCCTTCGCCCACCTCTGAAGGAGCTGGAACTCCCGCGCTGTCTCGGTTCAAATCTCGAATCGCATCCCCTTTGGTGCTCCTGGTCAGTCGAAAGGGAGAACAAGGGACAGGGATGCGACCTGTACTGTATTGGGGGGGGGGTGTGTCACCCTCTCATTGAAAAACCAGGTAGGCAGCTTGGGGTTGCTCTTGGGCTCATCCTTGAGCCTGGATACCCCGGTGGCCAAGAGCGCATTTGCACAATTAAGGCTAGTACGCAAGTTACACCTGTTCCTGGACAGACCTACTCTGGCCACAGTAACTCATGCCCGAGTGATGTTCCATGCCGGACTCTGGATGAAAAGCCTCAGGAGTAACGGGTCCACAATGCAACAGCCAGATGGCTGCCTAGGGCAGGTTACAGAGATCACATTTTTTGTGTAGTCGTTCAGTCGTGTCTGACTCTTCGTGTACCACGGCACGCCAGGCCTTCCTATCCTCCACTGCCTCTCAGAGTTTAGTCAAAGCCATGTTGGTTGCATCGATGACACCGTCCAACCATCTCATTCTCTGCCGTCCTCTTTTCCTTTTGGCTTCAGTCTTTCCCAACATCAGGGATTTTTCCAAGGACTCCTCTCTCCTCATGAGGTGGCCAAAGTACTGGAGCCTCAGCTTCAAAATCTGTCCTTCCAGTGAACATTCGGGGTTGATTTCTTTCAGGATGGATACGTTTGATCTCCTTGCAGTCCAGGGGACTCTCAAGACTCTCCTCCAGCACCACAGCTCAAAAGCATCAGTTCTGCGGCGATCAGCCTTCTTTATAGTCCAGCTTTCACTTCCATACATCACTACTGGAAAAACCATAGCTTTGACCATCCTGACCTCAGTTGGCAAAGTGATGTATCTGCTCTTTAGGATGCTGCCTAGGTTTGTCATTGCTTTCCTCCCAAGAAGCAGGCGTCTTTTTATTTCGTTGCTGCAGTCGCCATCTGCAGTGATCAAGGAGCCCAAGAAAATAAACTTTGTCATTGCCTCTATTTCTTCCCCTTCTCTTTGCCAGGAGGTGATGGGATTGGTGGCCATGATCTTAGGGCAGTAGTGGCCAAACGCCAGCCCTCTAGATGTTTTGGACCACAACTCCCAGAATTCCAGGCCTGTATTGCCAATGAGAAAGGACTGAGAGTTGTGGTCCAAAACTTCTGGAGGGCCAAATTTTGGCCACCACTGTCTTAGGTTTTTTTTAATATATATATTGAGCTTCAGCCCATTTTTTCCACTCTCCTATTTCACCCTCATTAAGAGGTTCTTTAATTCCTCCTCACTTTCTGCTATCAGAGTAGTATCATCTGCATATCTGAGGTTGTTGATATTTCTTCCACAAATGTTAATTCCGGCTTGTGATTCAGCCAGACCTGCCTTTAGCATGATGTACTCTGCATATAAGTTAAATAGGCAAGGTGACCGTATACAGCCTTGGCATACTTCTTTTCCAATTTTAAACCAGTCAGTGCTTCCATATCCAGTTCTGACAGTTGCTGCTTGTCCCACATATAGATTTCTTAGGAGACAGATAAGGTGGTCAGGCACTCCCATTCCTTTAAGAACTTGCCATAGTTTTGTTGTGGTCCACACAGTCAAAGGCTTTGGCATAGTCAATGAAGCAGAAGTAGATGTTTTTCTGGAACTCTCTAGCTTTCTCCATAATCCAGCGCATGTTTGATCTCTAGTTTCTCTGCCCCTTCAAAATCCAGCTTGCACTTCTGGGAGTTCTCTGTCCACGTACTGCTGAAGCCCCCCCTGCAGAATTTTGAGCAAAACTTTGCTAGCATGTGAAATGAGTGCATTCTTTGGTATTACCCTTCGTTGGGATTGGGATGTAGACCAATCTTTTCCAGTCCTCTGGCCATTGCTGAGTTTTCCAAATTTGCTGGCATATTGCATGTAGCACCTTAAAAGCATCCTCTTTTAAGATTTTAAATAGTTCAACTGGAATGCCATCACTTCCACTGGCCTTGTTGTTTGCAGTGCTTTCTAAGGCCCACTTGACCTCACTTTCCAGAATATCTGGCTCAAGGTCAGCAACTACACTATATTGGTTATCAGGGGCATCCAGATCTTTCTGATATACAGTAATACCTCGGATAACAAATGCCCCTGATAACAAATTTTTTGGATAACGAATCGCAATTTCCAGGTATAGGACTGCCTCGAATAATGAATTTTCCCTATGGGCTGCCTCAGATAGCGAATTGCAATTGCTAGGTATAGGTCTGCCTTGGATAACGAATTTTCCCTATGGACTGCCTCGGATAATGAATTTTCTCTATGGACTGCCTCAGATAACGAATTTTCCCTATGGACTGCCTCGGATAATGAATTTCCAGCATGCATCAGTAAAAAATAGTTATCCCAGGCTGCATCACATCTGTACCTTTAAAGTGCACTATAAAGAATTTTGAGCAAAAAACCAGATGTCTGTGTCATTTTCCTAGGCTCTGGAATGGATTAATTGGTTTCCCATTCATTCCTTTGGGAAACCATGTTTCAGATAACAAATTTTTTGGATAACGAATTGCTTTGGAGAATGAATTGAATTCGTTATCCGAGGTACCACTGTAATTCCTCTGTGTATTCTTGCCTTCTCTTCTTGATGTCTTCTGCTTCTGTTAGGTCCCTACCATTTTTGTCCTTTATCATATCCATCTTTGCACTAAATGCCCCTTTAATATCTCCAATTTTCAAGAAAAGACCTCTGGTTTTTCCTTTTCTATTGTTTTCCTCTATTTGCACTGTTCGTTCAAGAAGGCCATCCTGTCTCTCCTCGCTATTCTTTGGAAGTCTGCATTCAATTTTCTATATCTTTCCCTTTCTCCCTTACATTTTGCGTCCCTTCTCTCCTCTGCTATTTGTAGGGCCTCATTGGACAGCCACTTTGCTTTCCTGCATTTTCTTTTCTTTGGGAGGGTTTTCGTTGCTGCCTCCTGTACAGTGTTACAAGTCTCCATCCATAGTCCTTTAGGCGTTCTGTCCACCAAATCTAGTCTTCACCTCCACTGTGTATTCATAAGGGATTTGATTTAGATTGTACCTGATCACATTACACCCCTACTAAAACAGCTCCCCTGGCTGCTAATTAGCTATCGGGAACGATTCAAAGTGCTGGTTTTAACCTACAAAGCACTGACCTGGGTCCTATCTACTAGAGATGGGCACAAATAGAAAAAATGATGTTTCGGTTTTTCGTTTTTCATTGCGGGTCCGTTTCGGTTTGTTTTCATTTTCGTGAAATTTTTGAAAAAAAATTATTTCATTTTTTTGTTTTTACCCGATTTTTGCACGACTTAAAGCATTTCCACGCGCAGATGTTCCCCAACGCCCCAGACCAGAGGGAAAACACTAAAAAAATGATGCTGGCAGAGACACAGTATAGACTAGGTACGCAGGGAGGCTGTAAAGGTAGCGGTGGGCGTTGCCCAGGGCGTAAGGCAGCCGCAGAGTGACTGCACTGCAGGGCAGGGGAGGGTACTCACCGAGAGGTACTGCCAGGACCCTGCCTGTCATAGAACCTGAATGTGAAAGTTTAAATGCTGAAGAACAGCAGGAGGAGCCTTGCAGTTCAACTCAGCAGGCAGCTGAGTCTGAGGACGCAGCTGAGGGCACATCTCCTCCTCCTATGAGGGCTAGGAACAGGATCCTGCAAAGAAGAACTAACAGGAGAGCCAGGGAAAGGATCTTTAATGATAGGCGTAGAATTAGATCTGAAAGCCCTGAGTTCTAGCAGGAGCCTTGCCAGAGATATGGGTGTGTTCCCTGGTTTAGGATAAAGCTAGCAAGTTTACCCTGAAACCTCTGTGGGAGCAACGCGTCACTTACCTTGTCACCATGTTCCTGTGTGTATCCAGACTCTGTTTCCTGACCTTGGGCTGGCCTTCTGACTACGACGTTTCCCTGTACCCTTGAACTTGGCATTTGGCTCTGAAAGGTATTTTGGCTTTGATTCGGACTGTACTTTGTTCGTTATCTGGATTACAACTAAAGTTCCTGGCAAAGAACTGAACTTGGCTTGCTGTGTATTCTGTGTGTGGGGCTTGACAGTTTGCTCCCACCCACCAAACTTATTCAAGCAGAATGGAGAAGGAGGGGGCTGTTGGAATGACTCCACTGGAAGCTTTGCAAAACCAAGTACTGTTTTTGTCTCAAGCAATTGTTCAATTGCAGCAAGCTCCAGCATCATTACAGCCTCGTTGCCCTTTGCTGCCTCCTGACCGGTTTGAAGGCAGGTTAGAGGAATTCCCTGCATTCTTGGCCCAATGCAAGCTGTTCATTGAGGTGCGGGCTCAAGAATTTCCTACTGAGAGGTCTAAGGTCTGTTTCATTATCAGTTTATTGAAAGGTCAGGCAGCTAAATGGGCGACTCCTTTACTCCTCAGTGCTTCACCTTTGTTGGATAATTACCAGGCTTTTCTGAACCATATTTCTTCAGCCTTTCAGAATCCCGTGCAGGCTGCTACTGCCAACAGGAGACTCAGAGCCTTGAAACAGGGCAAAGACTCAGTGTTTAATTACACTACTGCATTTCGTTTGATAGCTCAGGATTTGCAGTGGAATGAGCCAGCACTGATTTCTCAATATATGGAAGGTTTGGCAGATGAAGTGCTGGATGAACTCTGTAGGGTAGAACAACCAAACACATTGCAGGAGCTCATTACTCTGTGTTTGAGAATTGATGGACACCTGGAAAGCCGTCGTCTCTCCCGAGGCCAGAACTGCAACCAGCAACCTCTGCCAGCTGTGTCTCATCTGCAATCCCGGGAGGCTCGTGAAGTAGATCCAGAACCTATGCAACTGGGAGCTGCTCGACCACGCCTTACCCCGGAGGAAAAGGCAAGACGACGCTTTCATCATCTCTGCCTGTACTGTGGGGGAGGAGGACATTTTGCTTCTAATTGCCCTTTGAAGCGTTCCTCAGTTAGAGCTGCTATCTCTCCAGCAGTAAAAGGGCAGCTCCATCCTTGAAGGAACCTCGAGGAATGGAGCATACCGAAAGGTTCCCAGGTAATACTATTGCACCTCAAGGACCTTTTCTGCTACCTGTGACTTTAGGGCTCCCTGATGGTTGGGAGATTCCGGTGTATGCTATGGTAGATTCTGGGGCAGCTCATTGTTTTGTGGATGCTGGGTTTGTGCGGTACCATCGGATTCCAGTACAAAATAAGGACACCCCTTTGCTGGTGGAATCCATTGAGGGTCGGTTACATTGTTCTGGGCCGGTAGCTCAGGAAACCTGTCCCCTTACCCTTCAGGTAATGGATCATAATGAGCAGATTAGCTTTAATGTAACCCGTATGCCCCGGTTTCCTCTTGTTTTGGGACTTTCCTGGTTGCGAGCTCATAATCCACTGGTGGATTGGGTGCAAGGGGAATTATATTTCAAGGTCCCTTGTTCAAAGCAACATTCCTCCACTATCCTGGCATCTGCTCATGATACATCTGACCCTGTCTTGCCCCAGGCATATCAAGACTTTGCCGATGTATTTGAAGAAAAGGGGGCTGACAAGCTACCTCCACATCGACCCTATGACTGTGCCATTGATTTGATTCCTGGGGCACCTCTTCCTGTAGCACGAGTCTATCCCATGTCTGAACCTGAATTAGAAGGTTAAGGGCTTTTCTAGATAAAAATCTTTGATGTGGATTCATACGCCCTTCCAAATCACCATTGTCGGCACCAGTGATATTTGTCAAGAAGAAGGGAGGGGAGCTTCGTCCTTGTAATGATTATAGAGCACTCAACAAGATCACTATTAGGGACCGGTACCCTTTACCTTTAATCTCTGAACTTTTGGACCGGTTAAAAGGAGCTAAGTGTTATACTAAGCTGGACCTTCGGGGGGCGTATAATTTGGTACGTATCCGCAAAGGAGATGAATGGAAAACTGCATTCCGGACCCGGTACGGCCAATATGAACATTTAGTAATGCCTTTTGGTCTGACCAATGCACCCAGTGTGTTTCAGCGGATGATGAATGACATTTTCCAGGATCTCCTAGATCGTTGTGTGGTTGTGTATTTAGATGACATTCTGATTTACTCCGCTGACCCAGTTCAGCATGTTAAAGATGTTCGTCAGGTATTGCAGCGTCTCCGGGAAAACGGACTCTATGCTAAACTGGAAAAATGTAAGTTCAACATTGAAGAGGGTGAATTCCTGGGGCATATCATTTCTCCCCAGGGAATCCGCATGGACCCCAAGAAAGTAGAGGCTGTGTTGTCATGGCAGCGACCACAAAATCGTAAGGACTTGCAGCGGTTCCTTGGCTTCGCTAACTACTATCGTCAGTTCATTCCTGCTTACGCTGACATTGCTGCACCTTTAAACCGTCTCCTCCGTCCCAAAGAGCCTTTCCGGTGGACTCCGGAAGCAGAGAAGGCTTTCTCTACCTTGAAGACCCGCTTCACTTCGGAGTCTATACTTCGCTACCCTGATCCACAACTGCCGTTCATAGTGGAGGCTGACGCATCTAGTGTTGCCTTGGGAGCAGTATTATCTCAACAAGAGGATCCCTCCCAAATCCTGCGTCCCTGTGCCTTCTACTCTCGGCAATTAAAACCTTCAGAAAAGAATTATACGATTTGGGAGCGTGAACTGTTGGCCATCAAACAGCTTTTGATGTATGGAGGCATTACCTTGAGGGAGCTCGACACCCTGTGCAAGTGCTAACTGATCACAGAAACCTGGAACATTTACAAACAGCTCGGCGATTGTCTCAGCGACAAATCCTTTGGTCTTTATTCTTTTCTCAGGTTTGATTTTCGTATCAAGTATATTCCTGAAGCTCAGAATAAAAAAGCTGATGCATTATCTAGAAAACCTGAATATGCGGCACCAGTGAAAGAGACCTTAGTGGCACCCATCTTGCCTCCCTCCGTGTTCGCAGCCACAAGTCCGTGTCCCAGCTTGGCAGAAGAAATCCGGAAGTCTCAAGCTCAAGATCCATGGACTCAGCAACGTCTTCAAGAACTTCAAAATGGGGAGCATGGAGAGTTTTCTGCACAACAAGGGTTACTACTACATCAAGGAAGGTTATATGTTCCTGCTGGTCCCCTTCGTAATCAGGTATTGCATCTTTCTCATGATTCTTTACCTGCTGGACACTTTGGACTTTATAAAACCCCGCATCTTCTCACAAGGGAGTTCTGGTGGCCACAGGTCCGAGCTGATGTTACCAGATATGTGGGGTCCTGTGATGTGTGTCGGTGAGCAAAGGATGTGGTGGCTAAACCTTCGGGTCTGTTGCATCCTTTGCCAACACCCTCTGGTCCTTGGAATGCTGTGTCACTGGATTTCATCACGGATCTTCCTCGCTCCAAAGGATTTACCTGCATCCTGGTCTTCGTAGATTTGTTCACCAAAATGGCCCACTTCGTTCCTTGTCCTAAACCTCCTACCGCAGCAGAAACAGCTCATCATTATTTACAACACCTCTTCAGGCTTCATGGTTTACCTGAACACCTTATTTCGGATCGTGGACCCCAATTCACCTCTCGTTTCTGGCAAGCTATGCACAAGGCACTAGGAACCCAAGTCCACCTGTCATCCGCTTATCACCCCCAGTCAGATGGTCAGACTGAGTGCACCAATGCTACCTTGGAACAAGATTTACGCTGCTACACATGTTATCAACAGGACAATTGGGCGGATTTGTTGCCTTTAGCCGAATTTGCATACAATAATGCGGTACATTCATCCATTCGTCAAACCCCATTTATGGCCAACTATGGATACCATCCTCGGTACTTTCCCACCACCCTTCCTTCCACCTCTGTACCAGCTACCGATGCTTATCTTCAAGAACTTCATAGCATTCAAAAACTATTAAAAGAACATCTTAATCATGCTAAGGAAGCATATAAGAAGGCAGCGGACAAGAAAAGGCAAGAAGGTCCACAGTTGAATCTGGGCATGAAGGTTTGGCTCTCTACCCAATATTTGAGACATCCTGGGCGATCCCGAAAATTAGATCCTCGATTCATCGGCCCTTACCCCATCCTAGAAAAAACCAACCCAGTGGTGTTCCGTCTGCAATTACCTGCTTCTCTCCATATTCATCCTGTGTTCCATCGTTCTCTCTTGGTCCCAGCTAAAGACCCTGACCCCAACCGACCACCAAATCCTGAACCTCCTCCACGGATATTGGTAGAAGGAGAAGAGGAGTATGAGGTCCGCCAAATTTTGGATTCCCGGATACATCGGGGGGGGGGGGGTTTACAATACTTAGTGGACTGGGAAGGGTATGGACCAGAAGATCGTTCTTGGGAACCGGTATCTAACTTGCATGCGCCGGAGTTGATTCAGCAATTTCATGATAATTATCCAGATAAACCTGGCCCATCGGAAGAGGGGGGCCATGGGCAGGGGGATAGTGCCAGGACCCTGCATGTCATAGAACCTGAATGTGAAGGGTTAAATGCTGAAGAACAGCAGGAGGAGCCTTGCAGTTCAACTCAGCAGGCAGCTGAGTCTGAGGACGCAGCTGAGGGCACATCTCCTCCTCCTATGAGGGCTAGGAACAGGATCCTGCAAAGAAGAACTAACAGGAGAGCCAGGGAAAGGATCTTTAATGATAGGCGTAGAATTAGATCTGAAAGCCCTGAGTTCTAGCAGGAGCCTTGCCAGAGATATGGGTGTGTTCCCTGGTTTAGGATAAAGCTAGCAAGTTTACCCTGAAACCTCTGTGGGAGCAACGCGTCACTTACCTTGTCACCACGTTCCTGTGTGTATCCAGACTCTGTTTCCTGACCTTGGACCGGCTTTCTGACTACGACGTTTCCCTGTACCCTTGAACTTGGCATTTGGCTCTGAAAGGTATTTTGGCTTTGATTCGGACTGTACTTTGTTCGTTATCTGGATTACAACTAAAGTTCCTGGCAAAGAACTGAACTTGGCTTGCTGTGTATTCTGTGTGCGGGGCTTGACAGGTACGCACACACACACAGAGAAGCTGCAAGAGAAATCTCTTCTTTCTCTTCCCTAAGAGCCAGGCTGCAGCAAGCAGGAACACAGAGACACACACCTGCCTGACTGGCCTAAAGTAACGAGTCGCAGAGACAGCAATCCCACCCTAACTCCCACTGCAGACTGCAAGGAGGACGGGGGCTGCCATAGCTTTTTATGCCCTCTGTAGCTGCCACACCTACCCAGTCTGCAACTTGGGCATGCTATTGGTTGAAATTGTCCAAGAATTTACACGATCCCATCACATGGCTTGCATCCATCTTGTGGCTGGAATCCATTTTATGTCATTCTTAAAGGGAAAAGAAAAAATATATCGCGATGGGAGAAAGACAAAAACAAATGATTTAAGGACCGCAACCCCCTGGTAGGTAAAAATTTCAAATAATTATCACTGTGTTTTT
Source organism: Phrynocephalus guinanensis (assembly GCA_037367245.1). Classification (NCBI taxonomy): domain Eukaryota; kingdom Metazoa; phylum Chordata; class Lepidosauria; order Squamata; family Agamidae; genus Phrynocephalus; species Phrynocephalus guinanensis. The sequence continues at coordinate 132,012,199 of CM074737.1, forward strand.
ACGGATGTCCAGGGCATTTTAATACCCAAGAAATCAATGTTAGGCATCTGGGAGCCATTTTGGGTCGATGTCCCCTAACTCCCCTTAAAGGAAAAAAATACAGCGATCTGAGAAAAGACATAAATGCACGTTTTAAGGACCCCAACCCCCCTGGTAGGTATTATCAGGCAGAATAAATAATTATCGCTGGGTTTTTACGGCTATTCAGGACGTTTTTTAAACATTTAAAAACAGCTCATTTCATTGTGCGTCGGCATTAACGGAAACGAAATGTAACAAACCTAATTTTCGTGGTTCTGTTCAGTTCGTTCCAATTTCATCACAATCTTCATTATTTGAATAACGAATTTTTTTTCGTTTCATGCCCATCTCTACTATCTACCTTAAAGATAAAATCTCACAGTATGAACGGGCAGTGATCAAGAGAGGCCTTTCTCTCCATTCCGCCATCTTCACAGGTGCATCTCATAAGAAGACATGAAAGAACGTTCTCTGTTGCCTCTCCCAAACTTCCTCCCACTAGAAACCAGAACTACCCCATCTCTGCTGTCTTTCCAGGAGCAAACAAAGACCTTCCTGGCAAGCTTTTCCTGGATGAGGGACTACCTATTATGTGACTTTTAGATGGATTACCATGCATGATTGCTGAGACTGAATGCATAAGAACACCTGTGTTTTCCATGTTAGTTTCCTTCTATCATAATGGATTTTTTTCTTTTAATTGTTCATGTACTGTTATTAGCTTTAATACTGCCTTTTTAAGGTTATAAGATGCATCTTCAATTCATTCTTAACTTGAATATGTCTTAAATGTTCTGTGTTGTATACTGTTCTCCCGCATTGTAAGCCACCTTGGGTCTCTTTCCAAGGAGGAAGGCGGTATAAAATATTCTAAACAAACAAACAAACAAACAAACAAACCAGTCCACCACAGACACATGCCTTCTTGGATGAGTCTGAATTTTATACACTTCTTGTTCTGCCTATATTGCTGCAAAACTTTTTAGTCTAGAGCATTTTGCTTGCATGGGAAAATGGCGGCAGTGGTACTACAGTTCCACTACTCTGTGGCCCCTCCTTTCTTGTGGCTGGGAATGTTACACTTCAGTCTGGTAGACTGTGCTATATCTGGAAGTGACTTCTGATGAAAGCGAAAGAAGAACTTGCCAAAGCGGAACCACAGTTAAGTATTAAAAAGACAAAAGTCTTCTGATTTCAGAAGAAACAGGAATTGTTAAAGATTTTGTTTGTATAGCTTGATTCAGTGACCAATCCAAATGGAAACTACAACCAGGAAATCAGAAGGAGGTAACCTGGAGGGGCAGCCATGGGAGGAATTTGAAAAGACCATCAAGTGAAAGGATGTGTCACTAGAGAGGGACCAAGATCATCATCCCCAGTGTTTTATTTCCACTTTGTGTGTGTGCGTGTGAATGTGAAAGCTGGACAGTGAAGAAAGCTTACAGGAACA